>CM037886.1:25500735-25858235 GCA_021292165.1 Shinisaurus crocodilurus | reverse complement strand
TGTTTTTGGCCTACAATTCCCAGCATGCCCCAGCCAGCTAAGCTGGCTGGGGCATGCTGGGAGTTGTAGGCCAAAAACATCTGGGGACCCAAGATTGGAGAACACTGCTTTAGAGCATATGCAAATTTGTGCATTGTTTGCTCTGTGGGCCTGAGCCCCAGATCTGACTAGAACTCCCAGCGTTCCCGACCACTGGCAAGCGCTGGCTGGGGCTGATGGGAATTGAAGTCCAAAACACCTAGCGGGTGTCGGGCTGGGGGAAGGCTGTTCTAACACAACTTCTTCTAGAACTGGCCAACAGAGCTGACCAAATACATGGTCAAAACGAAGCATCCAATTAGTACTCCTATTTTACAGATGGGACAAACTTGAGGTTGAGTGATCAGCAATTAGCACAAGGCCAGGCATGGCAGAGATCATTTTTTCTTCCAATTTTCCTCGCTCTTGGTAAAGTATTGGGAATCAGGAACCCCTTAAAGATCTATTGCAAATCATCCAGTTTAACCTACCATTAAATCCTGATCTGCCTTCTGCCCAGCCCTGACATAGTGGGCTGGCAAAGAAGAGACATTTCAGAAACACAGGGAAGTCGTATTTCGAACTGCGGTGGAAGCAGGTACTCCAGTTATGCTGGGCCGAAGGAAGACGCTCCCTGTTTAATTTTTAAAGGACGAAAGCAGAGCTGCAAAGCAAATTTACACACACACACACACACACACACCCCTCCCCAAAAGACAAGGATGAGCCAGTTTTGACCCAGCATCTAGGGAATATCTGCGGTACCGCCCTCATATGCGCCACCTGTTTCTTGGCAATGCTTTTGGGATGCTGCTGCCAGGCCTGGGTCGGACGGAGAAGAACTTTCAGTAATAGGTGAAAGCGTTTCCGCCTGGATTCATGGGTTTGTCGTCAGCAGCCTGCCTGTCCTGCAGAGATGTAGAAAAAGCAAAGAGCATGTTTGTTCTTTCGGTTATATAGGTACGTACTGCAAGTGGAAATTGCGTTTCGACAGAATGTTGCAGTGCTGAATCTTTCCAGATACTCCGTTCCATTCTCCTCCCCCCTGGTTTTCGGTCATTCCCTTCCCCGCAAGCCTCAACCATTAGCTCAGCACTCTGCAGCCACTTTGGGCTCCTTGGGGGGGGATTTCCCCTTAGGCCTCTTTCCCTAAATGGACCCGGGGGTTTCAGGCAGGAATTTTTCTAGTTCTACCTGGAGATGCCGGGGGTTGAACCTGGGACCTTCTGCATGCAAAACGTGGGCTCTACCACTGACCCATGCCTCCTCCCCAACCACATCTCTCTCACACCGAATCCTGCCCTCTTCGTAATACATTTATGCACTTGACAAGATTCCGGTCCTCATGCTGGTGGCAAACGGACCGGTCCTTCCGGTCTTCTTCAAGCGAAGAACATGGTTATCGCTTCCATGTTTGAGGTCAGAGAAACAGCAACGGGCCACGGGCTGGATGTTGTGTGTGTGTGTGTGTGTGTGTGTGTGTGTGTGTGTATGAGTGTGCGCGCTTGTGTTTGGCTTGGTTTGTTTGTACGACATTGGCTCTTGTGAGTTTGATATGCAGCTCCTGCCGTTTTATTTTATTGGCTTTGGAGGAGACCCCCAGCCCTCAGCTCTGGCTCTTTAGCTGCCCGTTGCTGCTGCTGGCAAACGCCCATCTGTTTGGCAAACCCCACGCATCCCCCCCCCCCAGTCCTGTACTTTCTGCCAAGAGAGATGTCCGAATAAAATTGCATTGTGCGGAGAAAGGGATGGTGCATGTGTACACCGAGAGATGCACACACTGCCTGCTCGTCTGCAGGCTAAAAATAGTTCTCTCTCTCTCTCTCTCTCTCTTGCATACGCACATACAGATTTTCCACAGCTGTAGACTCCACTCCACGCTCTTCTGGTTCAGCTGGTTAGAGATGTTCTCTCGTTTAAAAAGGATCGGAAGGCAAGTACCTTCCAAGGGTAGGGGAGGGAGTAGCCGTTCCTCAAACATAGAAATGTAACGAACAGATAAATATATAATACAATACATTTCTGAACCACAGTCCAGCCCCCCGGAGTAATCATTTCCCGTTGAGACGGAATGCAGCTGGCCGATGCAGCACCCAAGGAATGGGGTCGGGATATCTGATCTGAGTTGTGGGGTACGTGTTGGAGCAGACTCCAGCTTTTGCGGGGTGGGGGTGGGGGAGCACCCCTAGGCAATCTGGTTTAGCTTTTGGTGCTGGGTTGCCAAACATGGCGCCCGTGGGCACACCTCTGTGCCCATGGACACCTCCCTTGGCATCTGCCAGGCTCCTGGCATGCGGCAAAGCGAAGTGCCAGCCACCAGAGCTGCCCTATCCTTATTTCCAAGGATAAAGGGCTCTGGAGGCATTCTTAAGGCGCAATCCTGTGCAAGTGTAGACAGAAAAAAAAAAAGGCCTACCACTCCCAGCTGGGAGTGGTAGGCCTTTTTTTTTTCTGTCTACACTTGCATAGGGAGTGTGCCCTTAGTAAATGGGGGAAGACTGCAGCCCAGTGCTTTGTTTTGAAGGGTGCTTTCCACGAAACAGAGGTTGCGGCAGAAAACTCTGGGTTCCAAAGAATGGATTTGCATTTTGGAATTCAGACTCCCACCTCCGCCTTGCACTTACTTCCCGGGCGAGTTTGTTTTCTTTTCGCCTCGCCAGTTTGCCTTTGCGAAATAGAAGAGAAACACAAGTAGCTGCTGTTGCCGAACACGGAAAGGCAGGGTATAGTTTTTTTTTTTATAAAATAAACAAATAATAAATCCAGCCATGGAAACAGTTCATCACACACACATCGCACCTCTTGCTGTGTCTTTCCTCTTCCACCAGATGGCACCCAGAGGTACCAGGGATGTTGAAGAGTCCTTGGTCTCGAGTCACGAGTCGAGTCACGAGTCTTTGGACCCGAGTCTCGAGTCTGAGTCCAAGTCCTTGGTCCAAAATGGTGACTCACGAGTCACGAGTCACTCCCAAAGCTGACTCCATGAGTCCCTATTAAAATCAATGGGTTTTTTCCCCAACAAAATAAGGCTACTTCAGATGTGTGGTTTAAATAAATTCTAGGCACAAGTGTGCCTTTTTATTTCAAAACTCTGCAACTGATTTTGGCAAGAACAGACGAGGCAGACAAACCCAAAATAACCAGGCAGGCAGAGGAGGCAGGGAACCCCAGACAGGCAGGCAGAGGCAGCCAAACCCAAAATGTCTGAAAGGTTGCATTTTAGAAAAATGAGTTTAAAAAATAAACTTGCTGTACTTCCTAAAACTTATCCATGTTGCATTTGAGGAACATGATTTTTTCTAAATGTTTGGCCCCCATTCTGGAACGGTGAGATCTCATCACAATTCCACCCTCACTGAACACCCGCTCCACTGGTGATGAACTTGCTGGAACCAGAAACACACTCAGAGCAGCCACACAGAGTAATCTCAGGTCCTTCTTCTGCCTCTCCCAAGTACGCAACACATCAATCAAAATAAATCTTGACACACTGTTGGGGCTGCACTCCTGGTAGCCATCCATAGTGGCTGAGCAGCGGCGCACCTCGCTTCCCTGCGCTCTTCACCGGTGATCGCGCTCCTCTCCACTCCTTCTGGCACAGCCCAGGGATGTTGAAGAGTCCTTGGTCTCGAGTCCCGAGTCGAGTCTCGAGTCCCATTAAAAATATTGGGACTCGAGTCCGAGTCGAGTCAGAGGGGGGACTCAGTCCGACTCACGAGTCGACTCCTCGAGTCCGAGTCCCCATCCCTGAGAGGTACTGACTTATGACCCGGTGGAGGAGACGTCTTTGATGAAAGATGAAAATTCCAGCCACAGCAGTGGTTGGTGCAGCTTGTTGGGGTGTGTGTGGATGTGTTTCCATGTGACCAGGCCTACTGCACTCCTGAGAGTGACTCCACCAATAGTGCCACGGTCCAGGCCTGAGAACCCTCAGAGATGGGAGTTCTCCAGCAGCTGCTCTGAGGAGGATTTGGAACTGGTCCCTCTCAAATATGGCCCTCCACTTTGGATCCTGCATCCCACCCACTAAATCCTGTGGAAGTATTGCTGCCTTCTAACTCTAAAGAGTTGATCTTGGACTCCTTGGAATGCTTATCAAATTTGCAGATGACACAAAGTTGGGTGGAACAGCTAATACTCTGGAAGACAGAAACAAAATTCAAAGAGATCTCGATAGGCTGGAGCGCTGGGCCGAAAACAACAGAATGAAATTCAATAGGGATAAATGCCAGGTGCTGCACCTAGGGAAAGGAAACCAAATGCAGAGTTACAGAATGGGGGACACTTGGCTCAACAATACCACAAGTGAGAAGGATCTTGGAATTGTGGCAGATCACAAACTGAATATGAGCCAGCAATGCGATGTGGCTGCAAAGAAGGCAAATGCTATTTTGGGCTGCATTAATAGAAGTATAACTTCCAAATCGCGGGAAGTGATAATTCCCCTTTACTCGGCACTGGTTAGGCCCCATCTTGAGTACTGCGTCCAGTTCTGGACACCACGCTTTAAGAAGGACGTAGACAAACTGGAGAGGGTTCAGAGGAGGGCAACAAGGATTATAAAGGGACTGGAAACAAGGCCCTATGAGGAGAGACTGAAAGAACTGGGCATGTTTAGCCTTCAGAAGAGGAGACTGAGGGGAGATATGATCGCACTCTTCCAGTACTTGAAGGGTTGTCACACAGAGGAGGGCCAGGATCTCTTCTCGATCATCCCAGTTTGCAGGACACGGAATAATGGGCTCAAGTTACAGGAACCCAGATTCCACCTAAACATCAGGAAAAAATTCCTGACTGTCAGAGCAATAAGACAATGGAACCAACTACCTAGAGTGGGCTCTCCCACTCTGGAGGCATTCAAGGTGCGGCTGGACGGCCATCTGTCAGGGATGCTTGTTGGACTCGATGGCCTTGTAGGCCCCTTACAACTCTATGATTCAATGATTCCTCCAGCAAGCAGGAATCATCATCATCATCATCATCCCACCTTTTCCCCAGTATTGGGACTCAAAGCAGTTTTACGACATTAAAATCTGTACAGTTAAAACATGTAAATGGAAAAAATATGAAAAGTTAAAAATATAATTAAATCAGCAATAATATTAGAATTATATAAAATATCAAAGCTTAAAACAGCGATAACAATATAAACAAAGCAAATTCATGGCTTTCCCATAGGTCCAAATCATTCCCCGAAGGTCCTGCCGGAACAAGAAAGTTTTTGCCTGTCTTCGAAAACATACCGAGGAGGGTGCCATTCTAGCCTCCCTGGGAAGGGAATTCCAGAGTGTTGGGGCAACCACCGAGAAGGCCCTCTGCCACGTTCCTGCCAGGCGTGCCTGAGATGGTGGCGGAACTAAGAGAAGGGCCTCCCCTGAAGATATCAAGGTACGGGCAGGCTCATAAGGGAGAAGTACGGTCTTTCAGATAACCTGGACCTGAGTCGTATAGGGCTTTATGGGTCATAACCAGCACTTTGAATTGGGCCCGGAAACAGACTGGGAGCCAGTGAAGCTGTTGTAGCAGAGGAGTTGTATGTATTATCCCCCTTTCCTTTTGCTGCTGCAAGCACTTGAGAGGTTGGAGCTCCCAGAAGGACTTTCCTGGCCGGGCTATAAAACCCTGGCAGTTCCAGGCCAATGCGGGGGCAACTCAGCCTGTGGCTCACGGTGGCTCAGCTTGTCTGAGCGTGGAAAGCTAAGCAGGGTCAGGCCTGGTTATTACTTGGGTGGGAGACCCCCCTCCTCTAGTTTCCTGCATTGAGCAGGGGGTGGGACTCGATGGCCTTGTGGGCCCCCTTCCAACTCGATGATCTATGAAATCGGTGAAAGTGAAGGTTTAAGGAGAGACATGATAGCAATCTTCAAATATAAGAAGGTCTACTATGCAGAAGATGTTCTTTGTTGCTGCTGGGTGGAAATTGCAGGGGAGCATATTTTGGCTAAACCTTAGGAGAAACTTTCTAATGATACGAACTGTTTGGCAGTGGAAGAGAGTTCCTTGGGAAGTGGTGGGTGGGTTCTCCTTCGCAGGAAGCCATCTTTTCAGGGAGGCTGTAGCCGCATCCTACATGAAATGGAAAACTAAGCAGGGTCAGGCCTGGTTATTCCTTGGATGGGAGACCCCTCCTCTAGTTTCCTGCATTGAGCAGGGGGTTGGACTCGATGGCCTTGTAGGCTCCTTCCAACTCTATGATCTATGAAATCTATGAAATGGCTTCTATGCCATGTACAGGTCCTCCAGGCACAGGGTGGGAGGGGATGATAAACCATGCTACTTACTATGGGAAACGCTGCTGGTAAACTGCCTATTCAGGGTTCTCTCCCTGCCCCCCTCCAAATATTGCACCACTCAATCCATCATTGCATCATCTTGCAACAGCAACACTTTGGCACACTTTGGAGCATTGCATTTTGTGATGCTGGCTGGCTGTCTTTGTTTGCTTGCTCATTTCCCTCCGTTCGTCAAGAACCGGTCGGAGGAAACCAAAGAGAGGTTGCAGCGACTAAGGTGGCCGGGCGGGGAGAGATAAATCGCAAAGACCGCGCGAAAAGATTCAACTCGGCTGTGTTTCTCTCAACCCAAACAGCCTTGTAAGGCTGCAACAACAACAACAACAAAAAATATCTCAGATGAATAAAACCAGAACGAGATATATCACGTGAGGAAGCCTCTTGTCTTATCACTGATAAAAGACAGAGCAAAGTTATCGCCTCCAAGTTCCTAGTTTTTTTTTTTACCATAAAGGTTTCTTAAACATACTATTTCGGTCATGTTCAGGGGCTACCACAGGCCCGAGAAGCTCGTTTTGCCTGCTCGGCTGCAAAACCGAGGTGAGGGGCAGTAGTGCCGTTAGGTAACTTTAGACCAGGGTGGGCCGCTCGCGGGCCCTCGAGATGTTGTTTTGGCCTGCAGCTCCCAGCATTCCTCACCATTGGCTATCTTGGCTACGTTGTAGTCCAAAACATCTGGAGGGCCAGAGGTTGCCCACCCCTGCTTTAGACTCTGGACTTAATGGTCTTATGCTGTTGGTGGTGGGTCTTTTAAATTGTGACGTTTAAATGGTTTAAATAGTTACTTCTGGATGCCATGGTGCTCTTTAGAGCAGGGCAGCAGAACCTCCCTTGTTCAGTCCAAGGGCCAAATTCTATTTCAGAGAATCTCTTGAGGGCCTCATTCCACTAAGTGGGGGCAAGCACAAAAGAACATGTTGTCAAGGTTCCGCTACTGCAGGGACCCCTTAACCTGCCTTTGGGAGATCTCTGCCTCTCCTCAAAGCCCCTCCCAGTTCCAGGAGATCAAGTCCTTTTACAGCTTCCAATAGCATGGGTGTAGGCTGTAGACGTGGTGAATAAGTCACTCCAAACAGGGTAAACAACAGCACTTTACTTATAATATTAGGGTATTTACTTAATAGAGTGGTTATAATTCAAAAGCAAGTATGATAAAATAAAACAAACAAACAATCCAATGTTCTCTAGTTCAACTTCAGACTACCTATCTCCTATGCAGCCAGTCTCTCCCTCTCTGCTTCTCTCTCTGCTCTTTCTGCTTCTGCAGTCAGGCTCCCACTGCTGCTTAGCTGACCACACCCATGCATATATAGCCTTCCCAGGAATGGAAGGTTATAATCATGTGACTTTGAATAGGAGATCTAATTCTTAACTTCTATTGGGTAAACTAAAACTCTCAAACTCCCCCTCCCATCCAAGTGTTTGGGCCTTCAGGCTTCAACTAATCAAGGGAAGTGTTTGGGCCTTCAGGCTTCAACAAACTCAATCCTGTGTAGGCCTCAATCCCTCACACATGTATCCTAGTTTACAGAGAACAATCCTCTATTTAAAGGGCCTTCGGAGGACAGTCCTCTGTTTGACGGCGTCCTCTGTTTGAAGTCCTGTCTGGTCCGATTCTGTTTCGAAGATAAAAGGACCCTAAGAAAGGAGAGCCGTGGGAACCGTAAAGTTGTCCATCCGCAGTTAGCAACACCTGGGCAGTAGACTGAGCAGGGAGGCCTGGAGGTCACCTGGCTGCAGTCTCCTCCACTGTGGAAAGATGGGTTGTCTTAAAATGATAGTCATTGTTTCTAAATGTGCATCTGTACGTATAAATTAGCAGATGCACATTTTATCCAGATCTCTGTCCTCTCTTCTTCTTTCTTTCTTTTAGGGTTCAGAGGCGGGCAACAAGGATGATAAAGGGACTGGAAACAAGGCCCTATGAGGAGAGACTGAAAGAACTGGGCATGCTTAGCCTTCAGAAGAGGAGACTGAGGGGAGAGATGAATATGATAGCACTCTTCCAGTACTTGAAGGGTTGTCACGCAGAGGAGGGCCAGGATCTCTTCTCGATCATCCCAGTTTGCAGGACACAGAATAATGGGCTCAAGTTACAGGAACCCAGATTCCACCTAAACATCAGGAAAAATTTCCTGACTGTCAGAGCAATAAGACAATGGAACCAGCTATCTAGGGAGGTGGTGGGCTCTCCCACTCTGGAGGCATTCAAGGTGCGGCTGGACGGCCATCTGTCAGGGATGCTTTGACCTGGATTCCTGCATTGAGCAGGGGGTTGGACTCGATGGCCTGGTAGGCCCCTTCCAACTCTACTTTTCTATGATTCTATACCCCTGCCCTGCATGGTATCAGTCAGAGGCAGTGTTAGGGGGCAGCCCAGTAGGGCTGGAGCCCCGTATCTTCCATCTGGAGCCCCACATCTCTGGGAGGCCACCTGCCCCACCACTCTGCTGTCCAGGGGCGCTTCCTGAAATGAAGAGACAGGGGCCCTGGTGATCTCTGTGGCATCCAATCCCCCTGGATGAGCCGGCTTTTGGCCCACATGTGCTTCCCCTCCTGCTGCCCCCCTCCTTGAATCTTTCTGCCTGAGATTTTTTCCTGAGATCATCAAATACCCTCCTCTCCCCTGTCCAGACATCCCTTTTTTTATACAAATAGGGGTGTCCTTAGGAGACAGGCTCCTTTACAGACACACACACAGAGAGAGACTTTGGAGCATATCTAAATTAGCAGATGCAATCTTGTGCATTCTTTTTGTCCTGTGGGCCTGAGCCCCGGATCTTTTTGGTACCTAGCACGCCCCTGGTACCAGCAAAGTCTGTTACACCGGTATTCGGTACCCAACCCCAGATACCTGCATTTTCACTCCTGGCTCACGAATGTGTAAAAAAACACAAATCTATGGGCATCATTCTTCATCCGATGAAGGAACGCAGCCAGCTACTTTAAAGACGCAGAGTTTGAGGGGAGGGGGAGGGTGGAAATAAGCATGCAAATTAATAAAACCACAAAATATAACGAGATACGCAGGAGCCCAGAGGTGCGCACAGCATCCATCTCTGGATTTTGCTAAATTGCTCGGTTAACAATGAACCTAAAGTTGCAACGAGGAGACGGAGGCTTTGTGGGAAATGTTGAATGCACCTGCTCTTTAAATGCCTCGCTTGCCATTTACACATTCCTGCCACCCACCCACACAAGGAGAGGAGAATAAATCGCGTGCACACGCAGCCCCTCTGAGCATTGCTCCCACTGCTAGGGCACAATAAATAATAAATAACGCAACAAGAGTGCCGGCAAATGTCAGAGAGCACTGAGAAATGCTTGAATGCAGATCTGCTCAGGGGCGGTGCTATTTACTGAAAAGATCTGGGGCTCAGGCCCACAAGACAATAATAATAATAATAATAATAATAATAATAATAATAATAATAATGATGCACAAACTTGCATGTGCTGATTTATATATCCTCTAAAGTCTCTCTCTCTCTTTCTCTCTCTCTCTCTCTCTGTGTGTGTGTCTTTAAAGGACCGTGTCTCCTAAGGACACCCCTATTTGTAAAAAAAAAAGGGGGGGGATGTACGGACAGGGGAGAGAGGAGGGCGTTTGATTTCAGAAAAAAAACCTCAGGCAGAAAGATTCAAGGTGGGGGGCAGCAAGAGGTGAGGCACATGTGGCAAAAAAAAGAAAAAGAAAAAAAGCCAGCTAATCCAGGGGGATGAGATGCAACAGAGATCATCAGGGCCCCTGTACCTTTATTTCAGCAAGTGTCCTGGGACAGCAGGGTGGTGGGGCAGAGGACCTCCCAGAGATTCGGGGCTCCAGCCCTAGTGGACCGCCCCCCCCTAACACCACCTCTGCAGCTATTGCATATCAGCACTGGGACAGGAGGCACACAACAGAGTCTTCCAGGTCGGCATAGTTGGGCGTCTGCCGAGGACCCACACCCCAGTGGTGGGCCCACTTGGAAAGAGGCCCCCGGAGTTGCCCTTCCTCTTCGCAACCGGCTTGTTCATTGTCCCCCTCGCTCTGGGCCAGTGGTGACGTGAAGGGGGAGAGGCCGCCGCCTGCTTGCTCATCGACTCTGTACCTGGCAAGGAAGCAGGTGGTAGCAGTGGCGAGGAAAAGGGGCGGTAGAAGCTGATGACAACGCCGCTGAGCAGGTGAGACTCACCACTGAGGTAGACACCCACCACTGAGGGCCTCTTGCCCAAGGGACCACCAGAACCTGCAGCCGACAACAAATGTACAGTGCACAGCTTTTGGGTCGCACAAAGGTCCTCCTCGTCGGGCAGAAAGGCGAGGTCTTAGATTTTTTTGGCTCTCTGGAGAGGACATTTGGCAACCGTTGGGTTCAGCAAGGTTCACAGTAGGAGGCCTGTGGGCCGGCCACTGATTCCGTACTTCCTTCTCAAGAGCGGCCTGCAGCCACGCATGCCCCCCACCCTCTAGAGTGGCTCCCGGGCAGATGTCATTGCCACAGCTGCCGGATTCCTCCGTGTCTCCCTCTTTTAACAGCGGGTTGCAAACTAGGCTACCCCAGGCAGTATCTTTCAGGGGGCTGGAATTGGCCCAAGGGCCGTTCCTCAAGGTTGGTGCCAGGGGTTGGCATTGCCGGGCCCCTGCCAAGGCCCCTGCCTCAATAGGGGCCCCACTGCCAATCGATGGCTCCTGTTGGCCCCTATTCCTCCGCCATGCTGTTGCTTCCTGTTTGCCTACCTTCTCCAAGCAAGCAATGAAAGGAGTGAGAAAGCAGTAACCTCTACATGTTTTGTCTTGTCTCTCTGGGTGGTTTCATGGATTGGGGCTAGAGAGGGAGCCAATGGCAATACTGATGAGGAGGTGGTTACACATGGAAGGTGGCCCACACTGAGAGCAGTTCCTGATTCTGAAGTCAGGATCAGGACCCAGCCAGCTACTGCTGTTCAGCAACCATGTCATTTCAATGCTTCCTAGTACAGTAATACCTTGGATTGCAAGTAACTTGGTTTGAGAGCGTTTTGCAAGAGAAGCAAATTTTTAAATATTTATTTAATTATTATAATTTTTTTGACTTGATATACAAGCGACGTCTTGCAATACAAGTACTGTAGTATGGCTTAAGTTAAAAATCTCTGTACAAATTTTTTTGGGGGGGATTTCGTTTTGATATAAGAGTGTTTTGGATTACAAGCACGTTTCCGGAACGAATTATGCTCTCAATCCAAGGCACGACTGTACTTATTATCCCGGTCCTCTACTAGTAAATAAAAAATAAACCGTAGCGATGGAAGTAGAAGAAAATGGTCTTCTGTTGTTAGTAGGGATTGCTGGAGAAATCTGCAACAGATTCAAATGAGTTCAGATTTCTATGAATGCAACCTGCGGATTGTGCAGCGGGTTGGCTTTTTTTCCCGGCTTGTGCAGATTCCACAAACTTGCAGACTGGCTTTAAAAAAAAAAAAAATAATTTTTTTTTTTGCTTTTGGGGGGGATTTGCACAATTTCATTTGTTAGCTCAAGTGCGCATTTGCAAACTAGTGCAATTCTCGTAGGAAAAAAATTCCAATTCCGTCAATGAGCGGACGACAGAACGAAAGGGGCCTGACAATGCGTGAAGCACAGACGGAATGGGTTTAACAAAATCCACACATCCCTCAAAGCCAGTTGTATAAAAAAAATGAACAGTTCTCTGGGACAACTTTGTGTATATACCATAGATCAGTGTTCTCCAACCTTGGGTCCCCAGATGTTTTTGGCCTACAACTCCCAGCATGCCCCAACCAGCTACGCTGGCTGGGGCATGCTGGAAGTTGTAGGCCAAAAACATCTGGGGACCCAAGGTTGGAGAACACTGCCATAGATGACCGGGAATGGCACAGCAGCCCAACAATCCACACAGTTGTTCTGCTGATGCTATATTAACAGAATGCAAATCCCGCCTGGCACCAGCATTGCAAAAAGGCAGCTGAAGATACAATGGCCTTTATGTTCTCTTTGTGGTTTGCATGATGTATGCCAGTATGTTTCCAAATGCTTTGACCTACTGCTACTGGGGCAAGGTGTTATTTATTTATTTATTTATTTATTACATTTGTGAATCGCCCATCTGGCCGGTCACCTGGCTACCCTGGGCGATGTACAATTCAAAACAATGCAATAATACACAAACATAACACAATTTTATTTATTTATTTATTTATTATTATATTTATACCCCGCCTTTTTTCCTGTAAGGAACCCAAGGTAGCTTACACAATCCTCCTCCTCCTCAATTAAATTTACAGTATAGGGAAAAAAAATCTTTTAAAATCCTAACCCACCCCATATTCCCACCTGAAATACCACGTTTTTAATGCGCGGCGGACGCTCATCACGGAGGGGGCATGGCGAAGGCCGCTAGGGAGGGAGTTCCATAACTTGGGGGCCGCCACAGAGAAGGCCCTCTTCCTAGTCCCCAACAGCCTGGCTGCTCTCGCTGATGGGACAAGGAGAAGGCCGTCCGTGGCAGATCTTGTTGAGCGGCCTACTTGGTGCTGCTGGAGGCACTCCTTCAGATAAACTGGGCCGGAGCCGTGTAGGGCTGACTCAGCTTGTCTGAGTGTGGAAAGCTAAGCAGGGTCAGGCCTGGTTATTACTTGGATGGGAGACCCCTCCTCTAGTTTCCTGCATTGAGCAGGGGGTTGGACTCGATAGCCTTGTAGGCTCCTTCCAACCCTATGATCTATGAAATCTATGAAACCTTGCTCAGTTAGTGCACTTTTAACGGCTTACTGATTCTTGGGGGAGCTAACATGCTTCATAACGTATCGTTCTGTTACTCCCCCTTTGCCTGGGGAGTGAGTAATCTTCCTTTTACGTAGTAAGGTTGCACAGAATTTGAGTACAGCCTGGACTGCAGAAGCAAGCACACAGGCAAGCACAAGTTTCACAGCCATGTCCTTCCCACTGAAAATGTTTGCCCCTTACTAGGGTTCTTTGCAGAGATGCCAGAACCACTGGTTTCAAGTGGGCGTGTGCCAACTGGGGACCCAAGGTTGGAGAATGCTTTAAGCTGTTTATATTGTTATTGCTGTTTTAACTTTGATATTTTATATAATTTTACTATTATAGATGATTTAATTTAATTTTTACTTTTGTATAGTTCTATTCATATGTTGTAATTGTACAAGTTTTAATGTTGTAAAGCCGCCTTGAGTATCAGTACTGGGGGAAAGGCGGGATATAAATAAATATAATAATAATAGAAATGTAGAAATAATAATAATAATATAATAATAATAATAATAATAATATCTTACTACCAGTAACTAAGCTTTTATTTATTTATTTATTATATTTATTATATTTACACCCCGCCTTTTTTCCTGTAAGGAACATGGCTGTTCAGGCGGGAATATGGGGTGGGTTAGGTTTTTAATGAGAATTTTTTTATATTGTTTTAATTATTATGTTTTATTGTGTTTTATTGTATTTTAAT
This sequence comes from Shinisaurus crocodilurus, assembly GCA_021292165.1. NCBI lineage: Eukaryota > Metazoa > Chordata > Lepidosauria > Squamata > Shinisauridae > Shinisaurus > Shinisaurus crocodilurus. Next base: position 25,844,464 of record CM037886.1, on the reverse strand, counting down.
TGTACATCGCCCAGGGTGGCCGGGTGACCGGCCAGATGGGCGATTGATAAATATAATAAATAAATAAATAAATAAATAAGACAAATTTGTGCTTTTGAGAGGAACATGTTGGCAGTTTGAATGTAACCTGGCAAGGAAATGGGAGCCTTGAATTTTGCAGCGATCTAAAAGGAAGCAGCCATTTATTTATTTATTACATTTATACCCCGCCTTTTTCCCTGCAAGGAACCCAAGGCGGCTTACATAGTTCTCCTCCTCCTCTCCATTTTATCCTCACAACAACCATGTGAGGTAGGACAGGCTGAGAGTCAGTGACTGGCCCAAAGTCACCCAGTGAGTTTCATGGCCGAGCGGGGACTAGAACCTGGATCTCCCGAGTCCCAGTCCAACACTCCAAAAACTGGGGGGGATGAATTGATGTTTTGGCTCTATGGTGAGAAGCATTGCATTTCTATTGGCATCTGCACACATAAAATCAGCATGTGAACGTTTTATGCAAATCTGTATCCTCTTATTTTGGTGATGCATTTCTTCTGTTTGTTTGGAAATGTGTCAATGGCCGCCTTAGGGAAAGCTGATGTTGAAGCCAGCATTCCTTAAGGTACGTGGGGCCCAAGCTGTGCAGGGTGAGTGCCAGCACCTTGAACTGTGGGAGCCAGTGCTGTTCCTTCAGTACCAGCAGAGGTGGTGTTAGAGGGCGGCCCACTGGGGTTGGAGCCCCGAATCTTTCATTTGGTGCCCCGAATCTCTGGGAGGCCATCTGCCCCACCACCCTGCTGTCCAGGGGCACCTGCCGAAATAAAGGCACAGGGGCCCTGGTGATCTCTGTTGCATTGGATTAGCTGGCTTTTGGCCCACATGTGCTTCCCCTCCTCCTGCCCTGCCCCCGAATCTTTCCGCCTGAGGTTTTTTTCTGAAATCAAATGCCCTCCTCTCCCCTGTCCATACATCCCTTTTTACAAATAGGGGTGTCCTTAGGAGACAGGGTCCTTCAAAGACACACACACACAGAGAGAGAGAGAGAGAGAGAGAGAGAGAGACTTTGGAGCATATGTAAATTAGCATATGCAAGTTTGTGCCTTTTTCTTCTTCTTTTTTTTGGTCCTGTGGGCCTGAGCCCCTGATCTTTTCGGTACCAAGCACCGCCCCTGCCCCAAGCCACATTCTGCAGTGTCATCAGAGCCCACGGCCTGAAATAGCCCGGCAAGAAGGCAACAGCTGTCCTTTGTCCCCAGTCCGCCTCACAGGTCTACCGCTTCTGTACATGGAGGCTTCCTTGCGTAGCCATGGCTTATAACTCTGGATCGTCGTATCCTCCGCAGATTTGTTTAATCCTTTTTAAAAGCCACCTAAGCCACATCTTGCCGTACTGGGCTCCATAAATAAGAACTTAAGTGCAGGCCTGCTGGATCAGACCAAGGGCGATCATCAGATACCTCTAGGAAGCCCCATAAGCAGGCATGAAGGCCATAGACCTTCCCAGTTGTCTGTCCTGCAGCAGCAGGTTCTACTAGGAATACTACCTTCATAAGCCATCAAGCTCAGTAGCCACTAATACTGTGAATTTGTCTATTTATATATTTATAGTATCAATTCAACGATTTATAAACTGCCCTGCCAGTACAGTGTACAAAATTTCATTCAAACAGAAATTCAAACAAACTACAGCCATCCAACCTAAAACCACAGTATGCAAACTGAGGCACAATAACCAATCCCTACAATGAGTAGAAAGCAGAGTGGAATAAAAATGTTTAACTTCCTCTTTTAACATTCTAAGGATAGAGCCCCACATACTTCCTGTGGGAGAAAGTTCCGCGGGTGCGGGGCCACCACTCAAAAGGCCCTGTCCCTGGTACTAGTCGACCTACCATCTCTTACTGATGGACCAGAGAGCAGAGCCTTAGTATCTGATCATAGAGCCCGGGGAAGCCCCATACAGGTGTAGTCTAATCCCCCTTGATAAGCCATCTAATCTGAGTGAATACCATTCATAACTCAAGTGCAAACCTATCCACCGTTGCTCTTTAAAGGTTACCCCTCCATGAAGGGAATACCTACCCAACTTCCTGAACTTCATGTCTCCTTTACTTTTTACAGTTGGCATCCTTGTTTGTTTTTTTTAAAAGTCCCCGCTCCTAATAAGCGACCATTTTAATGACTCCCACGGCAGCCTCGCTCAAGTGTTTAGCTAATGATCTCACTTCACTATGCAACTGTTTCTGTTGTCCTGTCCCCAGAGCTGTGGCTGAGGAGAAGTTTTGGCTCTGTGCATGTCTTGTTGCATGGAAACATCCAATTTCTAAAGTAACAGGTGCTTACGGGAGAGGCCTCCGCTGAACAGGGTTCCCTTGTTGACGAGGCTAGGCCTGCAGTGTAACCAGATCCTTGAGGAGGAGGATGTGCAGAATGTGCTGTTTGGAAGCGTGACCTCAGGGTGGGGTGGGGGGGAACTAAGAGAGCATCGTCTTCCTTGAACGAAACAAAGCTAAGGCGGTCCAGGCAGCTCCATTGTTGGTTCGAGAAGAAATACGGTGGCCCGTGTTGGCGCCACGATTTTGCGAGGTTTAGACTAAAGTTTGGTGGTAGGGCGTATGCTTTGCATGCAGAAGGGCCCAGGTTCAAATCCTGACATCTCCAATTAAACAGGAACATGGAACAAGTGCTGGGAAGGACCTTTTTTAAAAAATTTTTGCTGGGGACCCTAGGGAGCTGCTGCCAGTCAGAGCAGGCTAAATAGATGGATGTTGACCTGGTATAACGCAGATTCCTGTGTCCAGTAGAACTCCCTTAATCTGGAAGCTGTGGGAAATGTAAACCAAGAATTCTCTTTTACAGGGGATCATCCTCTATTCGAAGGCATCCTCTATTCGAAGGGCTGTCCTGTCCAATTCCAGTTAAAGAATAAAGAACCAAAAGAAGTATTGCCCATCACCAGATAACACCTGAACAGGCAGGCACACAAAGACACTGGGTCACAGTCTCCCACAGTATGGTGAGATGCACCATATTCCTTTTTAAATGATAATCGTTCTTTCTACATTTGCATCTATACATATACATTAGTATATGCAAATGCCGTGCAAATCGCCGTCCTCTTTTTGTGGCGATGCATTTCCTTTTATTGGCAAGTTATAAGTGGCCACCCTGCTCCTGCCCCCTGCCCTTCTTGGATGCTCTGCGTCATGTGTGAATGGGCCCCTCACCAGTCTCTGTCTGGAGCCAACCCCACCTGCAAGTTGTGCTACTATCACCTTTTACCTGCTTATGCAGCAACATGTTTGTTTGTTTACTTGGGGCATTTTTACCCTGCCTTTCCATTTTAACACACACACACACACACACACACCCTGCACCCAGACTGGGGAAAGCTGACATACAGGCCTGTGGCTCACGCTGGCTCAGCTTGTCCGAGTGTGGAAAGCTAAGCAGGGTCAGGCCTGGTTATGACTTGGATGGGAGACCCCTCCTCTAGTTTCCTGCATTGAGCAGGGGGTTGGATTTGATAGCCTTGTAGGCCCCCTTCCAACTCTATCTATGAAATCAATGAAATCTATTAACAGCCTTCTCCGAGCACTGATCCTTATGTTCCATCCCCGGAGCCGAAATATGCTCCCCTGCAATTTCCACCCAGCAGCAACAAAGAGAACATCTTCTACATGGTAGACCTTCTTATATTTGAAGATTGCTATCATGTCTCTCCTTAAACCTTCACTTTCACCGATTTCATAGATCATCGAGTTGGAAGGGGGCCCACAAGGCCATCGAGTCCCACCCCCTGCTCAATGCAGGAAACTAGAGGAGGGGTCTCCCATCCAAGTAACAACCAGGCCTGACCCTGCTTAGCTTTCCACGCTCAAGACAAGCTGAGCCAGCGTGAGCCACAGGCCCATTTTAATGCAATATCTGAAGCAAGGCCTTCCAATGTTTTACTCTATTACTTACCATTTGTTTCGCATATGAGTAAGTAGAAGAGAGTCAGACTGGACAGGAACAAAGTGATGGAAAGAGCGACAGACGGCTAGGTGCTGTTCAGCTTCTTCTAAAATACTCCGTTTCGGCCATTAGACGAATGATGCACAGCTCAGCTCCGAAGAAAGCCTCGTGACCAAGATGCTGTTGCTAATCTCTTAAATTCTCTATTTTCAGAAGGTATTTAAAATAACCCCTTTGTTCCATGAGAAATAGTCAAGCTGAAAGGGATGGGGGGGGGGGAGAAGGTGGAATTTAAGAATGTAACTAGGAAGACTGAATTAATAACCCCCACTCTTTTTCTTCCTCCTGTGCTTACTGAATATTTTTAATCGCGGAGAATTAGGCTTTTTACAATAAAAAAAAAAAATGTTTGAAAAGGAACCTCGAGGGACTAAGAGTGTGAGCCTTATAATCTGCTTTCTGAGCTCTTCCTAAAGAATGATACGGTCTTATTCAGTTCAGCCTATGCCAGATATTTTAAACTCAGAAAGATAGTTTAGAAAGCATAACATTAAAAAAAGAAGACATATGCCCAGTCTGAAACTCTGGAGAGCTCCTTCAATGCCAACTTCAGTGGACCGGTCACGTTGTTCGAATACCTGACTGCCGTCTCCCAAAGCAGTTACTTTATTCCCAACTCAAGGATGGAAAGCGGAATATCGGTGGTCAGTATAAGAGGTTTAAAGATGTTCTTAAGGCTAATCTAAAAAAATGCAATATAAACATCGAAAACTAGGAAGCTCTGGCCCATGAATGCTCTAACTGGAGGTTGGCCTTTCACAAAGGTTCTGTGGACTTTGAAGAAGCCCGAGTGCAAGGTGAAAGGGAGAAGCGTGTTAAGCAGAAAGCACGTCAAACGAATCCTTTACCGGACCATCTTCCATCTGGTAACCTGTGTCCTCACTGTGGGAAGCTGTGTGGATCTTAGAATTGGCCTCCACAGTCACTTACGGACCCATCGCTAGAGTCTACACAATTTTATACAATTTCCTCCTTATATAATTTTCTTTTTGTAATTTTATCCTGGAAGACAATCTTACTCGGCCACGAGTGATCGCTTACACACAGATGGACCAAATCTTCTGACTTGGTGGTACAAGGCACCTTCTTATGTGCCTTCCTATGAGAGGCACTTGCACAAAGTAAGTAACAATTTCTTCCACACACTTCCCCCACATTAGGATGCTTCCAGACTGACAGCTCCTAGCACTACCAATCGAAAGGCATTTTCTGGGTTCAGGCAACATGATAACTCACACTCTCAAGGGTTGAGTGTGGGTTATCGTTGAAATTTGGGTTATCGCGTTGTCTGAACCCAGCTGCGCTGACAAGCCATGGCTTGTTAACCACAAACAACCCGTGAAGAAAACCCATGGTTTGTTGTTGGGTTGTAACCTGTGGGTTGTTCACCATGGTTTGTTAGCGTAGCTGGGTTCTGACAACCCATATTTCAACAACAACCCACGGTTCAACGACAACCCTCACTCAACCCTTGAGTGTGGGCTGTCATGTTGTCTGAACCCAGCTGCACTAACAAGTCATGGCTTGTTAACCACGAACAACCCAAGATTGTTGCTGGGATGTGAACTGTGGGTTGTTCACCATGGTTTGTTAACTCAGCATGGTTCAGACAACACGACAACCCACGGATCAACGACAACCCACACTCAGCCCATACTCAACCCTTGAGTGTGGGTCATCGTGTTGTCTGAACCCAGTCAGAGTGTTTCTATTCCACCTTTCCCCTTCTTAACAGGTTTATTTGTTTGTTTTTATTTTTTTTCAGTAAGAAAAAAGGAAGAAGCAGTGGGGAAAGACCAGAGGGTACCGTAATTAATGGGAGACAGTGTTGTCTGCACATTGCACAATAAAATCCTGCAAATTGCACAATAAAATTCTGTGAATGGGGCAGGATGATTGCACTATAAAAGCCTCCTCTGGAAACACCCTTAAGTGTTTACATTGGGAATGGCCATACTTTGCTCCACGTTGCACAAATAATCTATGTGATGATGCCATCATCAAATTGCTGTCTTCCTCTTACGCCTTCCCTGTGCTGCTTCTGTTTTTTTTTTTTAAGCTTTTAAAAATAATAATCATTTAAGAACAGTATCACAGTCTACACAGGAATTGATTGTCTCAGTGCTAATATTCTGTCCGTTGTTGTCTTCTTTTTTGACCCTATCACTACACATTTCTATCTTTGCAGGCATTAACTTCCAAGTCAGTGCCACTGTAGCCGTATTTTCTTCTGTTTTGTTTTTAAAAACCTAATCTTTTAATCTGTGCGCATACAATGGATACAAACACACGAGGATTTTCACCAGTCCAGCAGAAGGTTATGTGCTTGCCCTTTTGCAGGACACAGTTTGAACCGTTGCGAAGGGTGCAGTTCAAAGCAAACTTTTTCAGTTTTGCTATGAGTCGGTCATTCCTCAACAGGGTGTTTTAAAATCTGGCCAGATCATGCCCCGGAGTCTTATGCCAAATTTCGTACCGTTACATGGATAAATACGGGTGTAATCTTATGTTCCTCTGACCTGGCCTGGGGGGGGGGGGGGACGCATAGGATTGGGCATAGAAGCCCCTAAGACCTTCGAAATCTTTTCTGAGGTTGCAGTGCCCGCCCACCCCACCTCACAGCTGCGGCGGTGCTGTCCCCCATGGGGGGGGGGCTTCCTGGGGGCAGGGAAGGGGGGCGATTCTGAGGAACCCAGGCGGTGACTCAGCCTCTCCTCCTCGCAAGGATGTCTTTGAGGGCGAGGGGAGCGCTGCGAATATCCTATTTGCCGCGCTCCTCTCACCCTGCATAGGATGCCCATAATCCTTTGGGTTCGGAGGCTTGCGGGCACCCGCATAGGATCGCACTGCCCGAGACCTTAATAAATAAGAGTTTTCAGGCTCTATAGTGAAAGGATACTAAAAAAAAAAAGGCCATTCACCTGTGCCAAGCTCAAGGTCCTGAAAATACTTCAGCATGGCCAGGAAACTGGCAACCAGGGTGGGGAATATATGCAGATAGACACAGAGATCTTATTTGCAAGTCTTTCCTACTAGTTTCAAGAGAGCAATGTAAAAAAGGCTGCAGATTATGCAAAGTAGAGAGGGAGCAAAAACATGCCTTTCTCCAGACAAGGCAGGCAAGGCCAGGTTGTGGACTGGGACAAAGCGATGTGAACATCTAAGTCCAATCCTGGCTCACTGGAAAGTGCACTGAGATGTACTGTATCCTTCTCTAGAGTCTTCTCTCCCCCCCCCCCCTATAGAATCATAGAAAAGTAGAGTTGGAAGGGGCCTACAAGGCCATCGAGTCCAACCCCCTGCTCAATGCAGGAATCCAGGTCAAAGCATCCCTGACAGATGGCCGTCCAGCTGCACCTTGAATGCCTCCAGAGTGGGAGAGCCCACCACCTCCCCAGGTAGTTGGTTCCATTGTCTTATTGCTCTGACAGTCAGGACATTTTTCCTGATGTTTAGGTGGAATCTGGGTTCCTGTCACTTGAGCCCATTATTCCGTGTCCTGCAAATTGGGATGATCGAGAAGAGATCCTGGCCCGCCTCCTCTGTGTGACAACCCTTCAAGTATTGGAAGAGTGCGATCATATCTCCCCTCAGTCCTCTTCTGAAAGCTAAACATTTCATATGTCTGCTGAACATGGGGAGGGGGAATGGAGCAGCAAAAGGCACAAGCTGAGCAGAAGAGCAGATACTTTGCATGCAGAAGCTCCCAGTTCCAATCTCCAGCATCTCTAGGTATGGCTGGGACCAGGAAAGACCTCTCCCTGAAACCCTGGAGAGCAGCTGTCAGTCAGTGTAGACCTGGACTCTCCGAAGTGGTGCCCATAGATACCTCTTTTGGCTCCCATCAAGGCTCCATGCCCCTCCTGCTGGGGTTATTTATTTATTTATTTTTATTTTAGTCCTTAAGGTTTTTTATTTATTTAATTTGGAGGCTGGCATGCTGCAAAGCAAAGTGCTGTCCTCCAGCACCATTTTTGTTTGGGTTCAAAAGAGTGAAACCGTTGATGAGCACTCTTTGAGGATGGTCCTCAAGCCAAGCCAGCAGTGGATCCACCTAGTAGTAATAGTATCCAGCCCACACCACACCTAACCAGCTTGCTAATCAGGATATCGCAGGGCACTTTGTCAAATGCATTGTTGAAGTCAAGATATATTATTTATTTATTTATTTATTTATTTATTATATTTATGAATCGCCCATCTGGCCAGACATCTGGCCACTCTGAGCGATGTACAATCCAATAAAATACAAGGGACACACACACACACACACACACACACACACACAGAGTATAAAAAACAATTAAAAACAGTACAAAACTTAAAAATCCTAACCCACCCCATACTCCCTGAAAAGCCACGTTTTTAATGCACGACGGGAGCTAATCAAGGAAGGGGCATGGCGGAGGTCACTGGGGAGAGAGTTCCATAAATTGGGGGCTGCCACAGAAAAGGCCCTCCTCCTAGTCCCCACCAGCCTGATTTCTCTGTCTGATGGGGACAGGGAGAAGGCCTGTCCGTGGCAGATCTTGTTGAGCGGCCTACTTGATGTTGCTGGAGGCGCTCCTTGAGATGCCCAGAGCATGTCCACAATCTACTAAGGAAGTTACCCAATCGAAAAATGAAATAAGATTAAAGTCTGACAGGACTTGTTCTTGACAAATCCACTCTGGCTTCATTGCATGATCACTGCATTAGGGTGCAGTCTTATGCACGTTTATGACTGGCTGGGGCATGCTGGGAGTTGTAGGCCTTTTTCCTGTCTAAACTGGCATAGGATTGTGCCCTTAATGTCAAGGTGCTTACAGATCTAGCACTTTATCATCTGCTCTAGAATCTTCCCAGGTATTGATACCAGACTGACTGGTTTATAATTCCCCATCTCTTCCTTTTTGCCCTTTTTGAAGATAGGGACAACCGTTTGCCCTCCTCTGGCACGTCACTTGTCCTGCAGGATTTCTCAAAGATAATAAACAGAGGTTTCAAAAGTCCATCCTCTAGCTCAGGGCTCTCCAACCTTGGGTCCCCAGAGATGTTGCTGGACTACAGCTCCCAGAATCCCTTGCCATTAGCCATGCTGGCTGGGTATGCTGGGAACTGTAGGCCAGCAACATCGGGGGACCCAAGGTTGGAGAGCCCTGCTCTAGCTAGATAACAGCAACCTAAAACCAAATATACAATCCAGCTCCTTTTTGGAAGAGGTTCATTTTAACGAGGTTAAAGAGCAGTATCAGAAATCCAACCTCTGCCAGCTTAGTAATTTCCACCTCTGCCTCAAAAAGGAAGCAGTTTAAAGAGAGAGAGAGTGTCTTATGGTAATCCTATATATGTCTACTCAGAAGAAAGTCCCATTGAACTCAGTGGTGCTCACTCCCAGATAAGAGGGTGCAGGACTGCAGCATTTACAGGACTTCCATAGACACTCCAAGACTTGTCCTAGATGCTTTCTTGCTGTATCTCCCTTTCTTGGCAGTGCGCAATGGATGCAAAGTGTTTTCCTCGCGCAGAAAATCATTTATCAATAATTCAAGTCATCTTTCTGGCAGCTTCTGAAACACAAAAGAACAAGAACCCGGCTTGTCCAGATATAGCACCACAGAGAGAGAGAGAGAGAGAGAGAGAGATTAAGGGCACAATCCTAAGCAAGTTTAGACAGAAAAATCGCTTAAAATTCCCAGGATGCCCCAGCAAGCTATGCTGGAAGGGGCATCCTGGGAATTGTAGGCCATTTTTTCTTTCTATACTTGCATAGGCTTGTGCTTAAGTCATCCATTCTTTTGTTTTTTTGGAGGTGGGGGGCGCGCTAATAATATAACCTTGCTATTCAGAACTTTTATTATGAGGCAAGTCATGGGGGGGGGGGGAAGGAACAGGGCAAAGAATGTTTTTTTGTTCATGCTCCAGAAGTTTCATTATGAATACAAGAGCTGCTGGAGGAAGGCTATGTCATAACTCGTGACAGGGTGTTGTTGTGGGGCAGGGGGTAGGTTCTATTCTCAATAACAGCTGATTGTTCACTTCCTACCCACCAGTTTTAGTTGTGAACTGGTCTGCCAGCTGAGAACTGCGATTCTGCCCCGCATCGCTCAAGAGAAGATGGGAGTTTTGCGTGGGTCTCCCCTCTGCAGAAGAGCAGATCTGTCACCTTCACTAAAATGGAATGTTTATAAAGCAGTATCAGTTCCTCCAAAAGCAAACAGCATGGAGGGAGGGACCAGAGCTCATAGAGCACATGCTTCATAGAATCATAGAAAACATAGAGTTGGAAGGGGCCTACAGGGCCATCGAGTCCAACCCCCTGCTCAATGCAGGAATCCAGGTCAAAGCATCCCAGGGCAGATGGCCGTCCAGCCGCACCTTGAATGCCTCCAGACTGGGAGAGCCCACCACCTCCCCAGGTAGTTGGTTCCATTGTCTTATTGCTCTGACAGTCAGGAATTTTTTCCTGATGTTCAGGTGGAATCTGGGTTCCTGTCACTTGAGCCCATTATTCCGTGTCCTGCAAACTGGGATGATCGAGCAGAAATCCTGGCCCTCCTCTGTGTGACAACCCTTCAAGTACTGGAAGAGTGCGATCATATCTCCCCTCAGTCTCCTCTTCTGAAGGCTAAACATGCCCAGTTCTTTCAGTCTCTCCTCGTAGGGCCTCGTTTCCAGTCCCTTTATCATCCTTGTTGCCCTCCTCCGAACCATCTCCAGTCTGTCTACGTCCTTCTTAAAGAGCGATGCCCAGAACTGGACGCAGTACTCAAGATGAGGCCTAACCAGTGCTGAGTAAAGGGGAATTATCACTTCCCGCGATTTGGAAGCTATACTTCTATTAATGCAGCCCAGGAACGGTGCAGGGCTGTTTGGCGCCCTAGGCCAAATTATATTTAGCGCCCCCCCCGTGCCGTGGGGGGGGCCTCCGGAGCAAAGCAGCCCTGCTCTGCAACCCCCCCCCGCGCCGCCGCCAGCACCACCTACCTTCCCCCCGTCCCTGCTGCTGGCTGCTGCTGCTGCTGCCGCCGCCTCCTCCTCCGACGCGATGGGACCCCTGCGCTTTACGACGGGAAGGTAGGTAGGTGGTTGGCACGCGCGCGGGGGAGGTACGGCGGCGGCCGGCAAGCGGGCGGGGAGGCGCGGCGGAGGCGGCAGGCAGGGCAGGAGCGCGCCGGAAGGCGAGGAAGGGGCGCAGAAACTCTGCGCCCTCTTCCGCCACGCGCCCTAGGCAGCCGCCTGGGTCTGCCTAGCGGTAGCGCCGGCCCTGATGCAGCCCAGAATAGCATTTGCCTTCTTTGCAGCCACATCGCATTGCTGCAGAAGGTCCCAGGTTCGAGAGAGCCACTGCCAGTCAGTGTCAACAATACTGGGCTGGATGGACCAATGGTCTGACTCAGTATAAAGCAGCTTCCTATGTTCCTATGTCTCCTCTCCCCACAGGATGGCTGCTTCCTTTTAGATCGCTGCAAAATTCCAGGCTTCCAATTTCCTTGCCAGGTTACATTCAAACTGCCAAAGTGTTCCTCTCAAAAGCACAAATTTGTCTATCCTTAATCCATTGATGAAGCATCTTCAGCTACTAGCTAAAGCAAAGGTGGGGAAACTTTTTTCTTAATCTCTGGCTTTGTTAATGTAAGCAGAGGCCACCACTGCAGCCAGCCCTTTTTGACTTGTGGTCCCAGGGTGGGGTTTGCTGGTCATTGTCCTTATTTTCCTTTTGGTGTCAGGTGAAAATCTTTTTTGTTTGCCCAGGCCTTTAGCTTCATTTCTGCTCTGTTTATGCTGGATTTTTAACTGCATGCTCAGATTTATTTGTTCGTTGGATTCCTATTGAATTTTTATGGTTTTATTTTGTAAGCTGCTCTGAGAGCTGAGCATAAATTATTTAAATAATAAACTGAACAAGTTTTGGGGCACTTTCATGCTTAGGCTACAATAAATCTGTCAGTGTTTTTGGTTTCAAATATGCGCACACTTAACTAGGGAGTAAGCCTCACTGAGCACAGTGGAACTTACTTCTGAGTAAGCATGCGTAAGATTGTGCCACTAAATATAGCATCACACAATATCATTCTTTGCTCTGTACTTTGTCTGCTTCTCTTGTTGGCTGTGTCTCTTGTTGGCTTATGCTTGTAAATTTATTTTATATGTGTAATTTTACAATCACAGCATATGCTTACAACAGAATTTGAGAGATTTGGAGAAATAGCTTCTCCAATATGAATGAACGAACACATCTTTTTTAAAAATCCTCTATGTATATTTTTTGTAATGTTTGTTGTTATCTTCTCAAAACTTTTTTTAAATTTAGGTTTTAAAAAATTCAAATCACTTTGCAACCTGCTTTTACACACTTAACTTGGAGTAAGTTTCATTGAACTCTGTGAGGCTCACTTCTGAGTAGACATTTATTTATTTATTATTATATTATACCCCGCCTTTTTTCCTGCAAGGAACCCAAGGTAGCTTACATAATCCTCCTCCTGCTCCTCTCCATTTTATCCTCACAACAACCCTGTGAGGTAGGCTAGGCCGAGAGTCAGTGACTGGCCCAAAGTCACCCAGTGAGTTTCATGGCCGAGCGGGGACTAGAACCCAGATCTCCCAAGTCCCAGTCCAACACTCTCACCACTATGCCGGATTGCATTTTTAAAAATATATTGTGCTGGATAACTTTTTGCTTACATTTTATACTGATGTGCTTGTTATGTTACAGCTAAGATCGACAGTGAAATCCAGCATCGTCTGAGCTCCGCAAGTGCTGCTTTTTCTCGAATGAAACATAGAGTGTTCGAGGATCGGGATATTTGTAAGAAGACCAAAACACTGGTTTATGAAGCCATTGTATTACCAACTTTATTGTATGCCTGCGAAACATGGACTATCTATAAACGTCACTTCCACCTCCTTGAAAGGTTTCATCAACGTTGCCTCCGGAAAATCCTGCGAATTACTTGGGAAGATAGGCGAACAAATGTCAGTGTACTGGAAGAAGCAAAGACTACTAGCATTGAAAAAATGATCCTTCAACGCCAACTTCAGTGGACCGGTCATGTTGTTCGAATGCCTGACTGCCGTCTCCCAAAGCAGTTACTTTACTCCCAACTCAAGGATGGAAAGCGGAATATCGGTGGTCAATATAAGAGGTTTAAAGATATTCATAAGGCTAATCTAAAAAAATGCAATATGAACATCGAAAACTGGGAAGCTCTGGCCCATGAACGATCTAACTGGAGGTTGGCCTTTCACAAAGGTTCCATGGACTTTGAAGAAGCCCGAGTGCAAGGTGAAAGGGAGAAATGTGCTAAGAGAAAAGCACGTCAAATGAATACAGGACCATCTTCTATCTGGTAACCTGTGTCCTCACTGTGGGAAGCTGTGTGGATCTAGAATTGGCCTCCACAGTCACTTACGGACCCATCGCTAGAGTCTACACATTCTTCTTTAGAATTTCCTCCTTTTATCCCGGGTCACGAGTGATCGCCTGATGATGATTATGTGTGCTTTAAAAAGAAGCTAAAACTATTAATATATTGCTAAAGCTTAAAAAACAAAACACACACACACCTAAAACTATATTAAAAGATTTTCCAGAGGGGTAGCTGTGTTGGATCTATTTGCAGCACAAAGACCCTTGTGGCATCCTAACGACTAACAAATGTATTCTGGTATAAGCTTTTGTGGACTGTACTCACTGTACTCCATAAAACCTTATGCCATAATAAATTGACTAGTCCTTAAGATGCCACAAAACTCCTTTCTGTGTACAGTAATACCTTGGATTGCAAGTAACTTGGTTTGAGAGCGTTTTGCAAGACAAGCAAATTTTAAATATTTAATTTTTTTTTACTTGATATACAAACGACGTCTTGCAATACAAGTACTGTAGTATGGCTTAAATTAAAAATCTCTGTACAAATTTTTTTGGGGGGATTTCGTTTTGATATAAGAGTGTTTTGGATTACAAGCACGTTTCCGGAACGAATTATGCTCTCAATCCAAGGCATGACTGTATATTCAAGTCTGTAGTGAATGGCTGGGTTCAGACAGCACAGTAATGCACATTCTGGGGTTGAGTATTGGTTGATTGTGGGTTGTCGTTGACCCATGGGTTATCCTGTTGTCTGAACCCAGCCATGCTAACAAACCATGGTTTGTAAAACATGAACAACCCATGAAGAGAACCCATGGTCTGTTCTTTGGGTTGTGAACTGTGGGCTGTTCACCATGGTTTGTTATCTCGGCTGGGTTCAGACAACACGACAACCCACGTTTCAACCTTAAGGGTTGAGTGTGGGTTATCGTGTTGTCCGAACCCAGTCGCCGTGTCTCAAGAATCAAAATGTATTATGGCATTAAGCGTTGCGAGACTCACTTCATGGTGATTTTTGAGGCACACCAACTGGGTCATGTCTCAAAAAACGGTGTTGCAGGTTACCATGTTGTCTGAACCCAGTCACCCGTGTCTCCAAAAAAAAAAAAAATCACCATGAAGTGAGTTCTCACAACGTTTATGCCATAAACAAACGTGTTTAAAAAGGTCTTTCAGGCACCACAAAAGACCCTTTGCAGTGTTCGCTGCAACAGGCTGAGCTGGGCTACCCCTTCTGGGGAAAGATTTTTTTTTAAAAAAAAGCCTTGATCGTGATAACATTTTGTAACAAAACACAAGAGCGCGCGCACAAAACTCACCTCACACACACACCCTTGTGAGGGAAAAAGAAAAGTGTGTGGGGGGGGGAGAAGCACACACGGGCAGGCCAAACATGGGCGGAGCCGCGCGCGGGGTTTCCCAGCCGGGCCGCAGGGGCGGGGAAGCGAGCGAAGGGAAGGAAGCGAGCGAGCGGCTGGTTGCCCGCCCGCCCGCCCGCCCGCCTTTGCCTGCCGCGCCCAGACGACACTCCGCTGTTCCCTATGGCCGCGAGCCGGAGCTGAGCGAGTGGTGGAGCCGCGCCGCCGACCACGAAAAACAAAAAAATAATAATCACCGCCGCCGCCACCGCCACCACCACCCTGAGAAAGCTGCCCGCCCGAGCGTCCCCGGAGGGGCTCCCTTCGTTCGACGTCGCTGTCGTTGGCGCGGCCGCCGCCCTCGTTTTTTTTGTGTGTGTGCCTTCGTGAGGAAGCGGAGCGGCTGCCACGCGCAGCGCGGGCGGGCGGGAGACGAGGCGGCGGCGGCGGCGGCCTCCCCCCCCCCCCACGGCTGGTTTCTTTTTCCTCAGCACCCCCCCCCCCCACCGCTCCATTTTCTTCTTCCTCCTCCGTAACGTTGCCTGTTGAGGCCCCGCTGGGCGGACTGAGTGACAGGCGGCGAAGCAGCGCCTCGGCGGCGGCGGCGGCGGGGGGGGGTCTGAAGAGGGTCGCCCGCGACGGGGCAGCGGCCAAGGAGGGGGGGGAGCGAGCGAGGCGGATCTTGGCCGGGGGCGACGGCTGGCAGTGAATGAGCAGCGGCCGTCGAGGAAGGTGAGAAAATGGAGAGGGGGGGGGAGAGGGAAGAAGGAGGGAAAGGAAAGAAGGGACTGCCCCTCCCCACCCCTCTGCTCCCCATAAGAACCCCTGTTAATGCCCGCCAGCCCCTCCCTACAGGCATGTTGACCCCCCCATAAGAAATCCAGAGAGACCCTGTTAATGCCCTCCCCCCCCACAAGCATGTTGATCCCCATAAGGAACCCCCCCATAGAGCCTCTTAATGCCCGTCAACCCGCCTCCCCCCCCACCAGCATGTTGACCCCCATGAGAAACCCCCCGTGGAGCCTGTTCGCCCTCCCCCCCCCATCATAAGCCTCCACAGGCCCCATTCCGCCCCTTCCCTACGCGGACCGTATCAGCCCCCCCCCAGATCTGCCGTCCATTCCCCACCTTCAGTAAACCCATTTTTGTGCTTCCAACCTCCCCCGCAAAAGCCTCCATCCTCTCCCCCCCCACGCTTACATCCTCCTCCTCTTCATCATCTCTCCCTTCCCCTGCCTAAAAATACTCTTCTTTCCCCCCCCCACTCCACTCCACCATTTCCGTATCTCCCCACTTCTCTTTTCACCTATATGACCCCTTGTAGCACCATGGGGGGGGGGCGCACGCACACACTCACACACACACACGCGCGCGCGCGTATAATAGATTAACGTTATTAATTTCACAATTTGAATTATGGGGGGGGCTGCTTAATGAAATCTGCAAGCCCCACCCCTGAGTCTCCCCCCCACACACACTTTAGTCAAATCATGCCCCTCTTGTAGCTTTCTAAAAACAGTCGTGGGGGGGGCAACACAAAGGCTAAAGGGGGGCTTGTAATTTAGGCCATTTCTCCCGTATTTTTTCCTCTTTCCTTTTTCACCTCCCACACTTTTATGCCTCCCTCCTCTTCCTTTCCCCCCCACCTCTCTCCCTCCCACTTCATGACTTAAATCCTGTTCCTCTCCCTCCCCCCCCTTCTACCCTATTTTCCTGCTGCCACCACAGTGCCTCTCCCTTGCTGATTTGGGCCATTCTTCCCTATTGCCGCTACTTCTGCTTTCTCCTCCCTTCTGCAATACAGTACTCTCCTTTCCCTCCCTCACTGCTTCAAATCCTTTCTCTGTCGACTCCCTCCATTTTGCTCTCTCTTTCCTCCCCCCCCCTCCAATCTTGCTGCTTCTCAAGTCTGCCC
Organism: Shinisaurus crocodilurus; assembly: GCA_021292165.1. Taxonomy (NCBI): domain Eukaryota; kingdom Metazoa; phylum Chordata; class Lepidosauria; order Squamata; family Shinisauridae; genus Shinisaurus; species Shinisaurus crocodilurus. The sequence goes on along the minus strand of CM037886.1, from coordinate 25,827,840 downwards.
TCCTTGCCCCAGCGCAGCAATGCCATCTCTTCTACTCAGAGGTGCCCAGCCCTTTTCCCCAGAGGGCTGCTGACATAGGGAAATCAAGAAATAACCATTTTGATTTTTTTTTTGCTTTTGCTTTCATTGTCTCCCATCACTGTCCCACCCATTTCAGACCATCAGAGAGGGGGAGTGTTTCTCTGTAGCTGCTGGTCAGAAATATATGGGTTTTTTTTTTTAAAAAAAATTCTTTTCATGTGTTGAGGCTAGAAAGTGGGGTGGGGGCTTGTGGGGAGGCAACCAAGTCCACAGAGAGGAAGCTTGGGAGAAATTTTCAACAGTGCTGTATGTATGGCTGCTACTGTAATGGTGGAAAATTGACTGGGTGGAGGAGAATCAGGGCGAGACTCCTTTAGGCAAATCCTGGCCAAAGAAAGGGCTAAGAAAATGGGATCTTGGTTCTGTTCTTTCTTCCTATGGTAGGAAAGGGTGAGTGTGTGGGGTGGTGGTAGTAAGAAATGGTTTCTACTTCTCTTGTCATAGTTGAGAGACTTGCCTACCTTTTTAGGTGCTTCTCTGTTTTAATAGGTGTTGTGTAATTTTACCATTAATATCTCAACTCAGGGTGGACGTTGGCTGCAGGAGAATAAGGGAGTGGGCTGCAATAATATTTGTGTATCTCTCCCCCCCACACACACACATACAGTTTAAGGAAAAGGGCTTTTCTGTAGCAGCCTGTTTTTTGTTTGTTTTTTAAACCTACTTGAATTTCTCACAATACCTATAATGAGGAAAAGGGGCGTGGAGACCATTGCTTGACACTAAAGAAAGAATAAATCCAGAGGATAGGGAAGGTTTTATTTTTTATTTTATTTAAATAAAAAAAAAGACCATGGTGTCAGGAAGAAAATTAGAATGATATAGAGGTTATCCATTTATCACTCGTGAAGATGAACTAAATTTTTTACGAATGTGATTTTTGCCATGATTGCCTTAGCAAAACCATTTCTTGGGCCACATTTTATGTAAGATAGGGTTCCTGGGTCTGCCTTTTTCTACCGACTTTAAACAAGCCAAATGCTGTTTTCTTTAAAAAGGAAAGCTTGAACATTTCAGAGACCTGCTTCTCACTCCACCCATCCATGTGCAGATGGATGTGCGGAAAGAGCATAAAACCCAACATTGAAAGCAGGCTCGCTCCTTAGCTTGGTCATTTGTGTGCATGGCCTGAGATTTGTTGCACATTTTAAAGGTTTTCTGCTAAGCACAGCTTGTAAATAAAGACACAGTGTTGTTGCTGGCTATGTGAAATGCATGTTAGAAGAAGAGAAGGAGATGAAACCTTAATTCATTTTAATGTGTTAAGCATTTTCTCTCCCTTGTATAATTTTGGAAGAGGGGATTGAATAGCTCAATTGTCTTAGTGGTTGCAGATTATGGAGGGTGTGTGTGCACCCCCCTTTTTTTCCCTGGGAATGAATGGATCTTTTTGTGCCTGGCCTGGTAACTGCAACAAGATGGCGTTTGCAGGAAGGCAACTCTTCATTTTCAACTCAAGATCACAGCTTCACCAAACTAAATCCTGCAGTTTAAATTCCTTTTCTGACTTTGATCATCTTTTTTCTTAGTAGGTTTGTTTTGTTGGAGCTGGGAAAGTGGCAGATGTCCTGGGTTTTTAATCTTTTGATGCTTTTTCAGTCCCCAAATAAAAATTGGGTGGGTGGAGTAAATAGTTTATTGAAATGTTTACATAGTGGCATAAATACACTAGATAAAGTGACACGGAATCATTTTAACTTCTCAGAGCCTCCTCCTAAGTGTTTAAAGCCATTTTACTGTATAGTACATTGTTACCAACATTTTCTTCCACAGCACAGCTTATATAAATTTTGTACAAGTGTTATTTGTAGAACTGTGTAATCTGTCAGTGTGATCACATGTGACCCTTTTGTGATGAAAAGGAAAGGCAATTCTGCTTCAGAACGCCTTGTCAGTATGTTGACAGCTTCTGCAGTAGCATTTGACCTGACCTTCTTTATTTAAATAAATATAAATAAAAATAGGCAGGAAGCAAAAGCTTATTTGGTTAGTAAAACATTTTCCCTAGTTATTTATATGTGCTGTGTGCTTTATGGGGGAAAAAACAAGTTGTAATGTATTAATAGTGCAATCCTATACAAGTCTACTCAGAAGTGAGCCCCATTGAGTTCAGTGGGACTTATTCCTAGGTAAGTGTCTGCTGAATTGCAGCCTATGTGCTTATAAAAGCATACTGTACGGTCAGATGAGATTTTAAAATTAGGTCGTTCAAAACAGTAACTAGTACTGTATTCACATCCCAGTTAGGCTGAAGTATTGCAGACTAAACTGATCCAGAATAAATTAATTTGGAAGCAAGGTCTATTGATTTCAGTGGAACATATTTCGGAGTATGTTTGGAATTCTGCCTGCAGTCCCACTGACTTTTGGGTTCACACTGGTGCCCTAAATATCAGCTTTGGAAGGATGTCAGTTGGTATCCAGTTGCTATGGCTTACAGCACGGTTTCCCAAACTACTTTGACCATGGAACACTTTTGGGCTTGAAATATATTGATGGGACCCATAAATGCTGGTGGGGGGGGCATGGAATACACCTGGGATAAAGGGGGAGGGGTCTGACAGGTTTTGGAGCAGAATAGGGGAAATTAAGTCTATATTCATACTGAAAAATTGCCACATGTAATGCTCAAAAGTACATCTGATTTTTTGAGTATTTAAAAATTAGTTTTTGCAGGATGTTTTATAGTTTATGAAGAACAAATAATAAAGAGGGCAGAACAAAGGAAAACTATCAAATTAACAGTTGTTACTCTGATAGGAGCCCCTGAAAATTAATTTGCAGAGCCTAGAGCTTGAAACATTAATTTACAAAGCCTAGAGCTGCACCCAAGCCATAACAAATAATTAAGGAACATAGGAAGCTGCCTTATACTGAGTCAGATCATTGGTCCATCTAGCCCAGTATTGCCAACACTGACTGGCAGTGCCTCTCCAGGGTTTCAGGCAGGAATTTTTCCAGCCCTACTTGCAGATGCTAGGGTTTGAACTTGGGACCTTGAGCATGCAAAGCATGTGCTCTACCACTGAGCCACAGTCCCCTTCCCTACAAAGCTGTACCCTGCGCCTTAAAAATTGATTTACGCTACCTAGAGCCTTAAAAATTAATTTACAGAGCCTAGAGTGGCACCCAAGTTGTAAAGGAAAAGAAAAGAAAACATTTCCTGCCTTCTGGCTGGTGCTACTGTCTGCTGAGGGTCTGGAAGGATTCAAATTGGCTGCCAGGCTTGCAGGCTGCTCCCCCTTTTCTCTCTCACACACAGAATTCAGAAACAAAAATTAAACGAACACACACAGTGACGGACTCTGCTCCGACACCTGCTGTTGCTGCTACCACCTACAGAAGAGACCGAGGCTTGGCCCCAGACTATGCTCTTTGTGAGACTATGACGCGGTTTGCACGTAATGCCAAATTGGCGGGGTGAGTGGGAGCAAGTAAGCACACTGACTCCAGTGCACTCCTCACTTCTGCTTTCAATTAACAACTTACAATAACCCTGTTCTTAGGTTCTTAGCGTGACGTCTGAACCCGGACATTCTGGGGTGTTTAGGGGTTAAATAACCGAGAGTTAACCTATGATTTGTTGTTGGATTAGCTCTTGAGTTGTTTAACTGCTAAACAACACAGAGTGTCCAGCTTCGAACATCACGCTAATAAACTATGAATGGGGCAATTGTAGGTTGTCAATTGAAAGCAGAAGTGAGGACCAGGGGCCAGAGGCAATGTGCTTGCTTGCTCCTGCTCACCACTGAGAAGTCATGGGTTAAATAACCCCCAATTTGGCATTATGTGCAACCCTGGTCTATAGCTGGAGTCCTGGTTCTAGCTGCGTACTGTGACATAGATGCTGTGCTCTGATAGGGTCGTGCATTCTCAGGGTCTCCCATAAAAGCTTGAGGAGGGGTGGGGGTTGTTCTGTTGTCTTCACTAGCTCCAGGTTGCAGGAGCCAGTGAGGCTTCAGGATGACCACGTCATAATAGAAGCTTTTACAATCTAAATACTATTCCACCAAGTATTTTTGATATATACATAATTTCATATTTAATGTTTTAGAGGGAAAAATACTGCAGGCGCATTGAAATTTTCTCATGGAATCCCCATTCACATCACGTGGAACACCAGGGTTCCGCAGAACACAGTTTGGGAAATGCTGGCTTAAAGTTATACCATAAAAAATTTTATTAGTTGAATTTTTAGCCTACACTGGAAGGCTTGTAAAGGGCAAGATAAATAACATTTATTCATTTAGTGAACTTTCATCTTGCTCTCAGCAAACAACAGAAAACAATATAATTTTCAAAATCAATACAAATAGAACTTAGCAGCAATAGGATGTGATCAGTAAATCATAGATTAAGAGAGCAAAAAGATTTAACTGTGGCTTAAATGCCCTAGAATTTCTAAAACTATTTAGAAATTGTTAAATATTTTATTGTATTATGCTTTTCCATTTAAACAGGAAACTTAAAACACATTGGCCTCAAGCCATCTACATACAATTGAAATGCAACAAAAATTAAAATCTTAACTTCAGCAATTCCCAAGTTCAATTCAGTTAATCAAATACTATCCTAAGTTTTAAAGTTATCTCCAAGCTTTTATTATGGATCATAATTTTTAATAGTTAAGACAAGTCATTAGACAAGTCACGATCCTCCCTGCCCAAGTTTTGCATTTGGCATCAGGTTTATTTTTGGGATCTATTTTTGTTTGTGCCCACTTTGGTACTTTGTAGTTGAGCTGCACATAAAAAGGTAAATATTTGAATAAATTCGGCGTATGATTGCGTTTTGTTTATCACTCTTTGTATTTTCATGTGTTGGAGCGCTCACGTTTCGTATTTTCCTTTCTTTGGCCTTTGCTCTATAAGAGCAGGTGGTAAAATAACCTAAGGGCCTGTAGTCATGCGCAGTGTGCGCAGTAGAGTTTGTCCCTATTTATTCCTTGCAGCTGCTAGGCCAGTGTGCAGTAGGCATTCTGTCATGATATTGCATGTGTCTGGCATGAGAAACTCAATTGTTAATCCAGTTGGAAATGTTTGAACTTTGAAGATAACCATATCATTGTGTGGGGGCATTAGCTGATGTTGCAATACTAGGCCTTATGGAAAATAAGTTATTCTCTAATACAACTTGGTTTGGGGGGGGCAAAATCATCAACATGCTCTGCTAACCTAGCGTGTAGCATCTAATCTAATTTAGTAGCGTGTAGCATCTAAACATTTTGTGAAAAGTAAAAGCAATGCCAATTATAAAACTAGCCTTTGGTGTAAGTGATATTAATATCCTTTGTGTCTTTAACTTAGATCTCAATAATAGTGCTTGTATAGCCACCAGAGAAATGCTGCATTTTTGGAGTAGTTTTAACTCCACAATGATGATAATCTTGTGCTTGAAGGCCGTCAGTCCTTCAAATCAACCCAGCAGTTTGTGTGCAACATGCTTCTTGAAATACCAGGAAATAAAGTTAGGTCATTGAGGGAGCAACTAACTGTTCTAGGATGCATTACTGTGATTTCTCAACCACAATGTTGAGTCAGAGTGGGTTTAACTTTGGGTAAAGACACTCTTAATCTATGATCTAGAAATATGTTTTAAAAGTTGCATTATATTGTGTGAAGTTGCATTTAAGGGGGATAATTGATTCCACAACCTCACTTAATGCTAATATAATCCAGCTAGTTCCATTAATAATGGGTCACTACCCTTGCTCTTTGTCACCCTTCTCTCCACTAATTAAAGGGTGAAAGTAAGGTGTTCCACTATTAATTGAGTACTTTCTAGAGTAATAGCACTTCTGCTAAAAACACTGTAGATTTTGCCTCCTGCATGTTGCAATTGGCTCAAGTTTCAGTCCCTGAATTGGATTAAATTCTTACTGTCCATGGATTTTGGCTTTGCATTAGTGGATTGGTAATTGATATTCTCAATTTTAATATCCAGATGTAGCCATATGGCATTCCATATTGTTTTGAGAGTGCCATTAACACTAGCCTGACTGTAAAAAAAGAAAGAATCATCTTGTATCCCCCCCCCGCCACACACACACTTTACAAAAGGTATAATGGGAGAAAAGGGGGTATGTTCCAAGAGAGCCATCTGGTCATTTTGAGAATATTTATCATTCTGAAAGGCTTAAGATTGACTATTTTATTAAAAAAACAACCCATTATATTTGGGGCCTAGAGTGGCAATCATTGCAAAAAAATAATAATGAAAGTGACATGGTCACTTACCATAGGGCTTATAGTCAGGTGGAGCTGAGATGAAGAGAAGGAGCAGGGCTTGGGAATGAAATAGAAAAGTATTAGGTAGCTGACAGTACAGAATAAGTGAAGCTACGATGGTTTAGGAAAGGCTTTGTTGGAAGATGCGAGTCCTAAAGTGGAATCTAAAGGCCTTAATAATGAAAGAGTGGGAACCTATTCCAGTTACAATGAGTAGTAGCATGATGTCGGGACTGGAAGAAGGGAACAAGGGGGCTTAGACAAATATCAGTGATGGATAGGTAGAGAATCTACTGTTTATATGATTACTTGTCTTGGGTAGAAAGAACGTTGAGTTGAGAGCTACTCATTCCATAAGGGGTTTTCCTCTCATTGACTTTGTATTGTTTTGCTCCAAGATTAGTATATGATGGTATCCAAAGTTGCTGAGAAGTATTAATCTGTGAAATTCTTGATGTTGAGTTTATAAGTGGCTCTTAAATGAATATTTGAGATATTTCAGAGATGGTAGGTATGTGTTTAGATATCTGCAGTATAAAATGTGGATGACCTGAGCATGGGTACCAAAAAAATGGTAGTTTGCTATGTGTGTTAGCTCATTATTCCAGCCCTGTTGCAGTTTCTTTCCCCCCCAAGAAAGCTAGGACTGTTGGGATGTAACTAGAGATAGTAGGAGATGCATGATTGAATCTCCCATGGTTTGGGTTTTTAAAAAAATGTAGCAGTGGGGGTTAAATGGATTGGGAAAGCACTGCTGCAGGAGAAGGATTTCACCCCTTCCTAATTTCCCTTGTTGAAATCCCTCAATGCTACTCGCAGTATGATACCTGTATGTTTTGTCCTACTGGGCAAATAGCAGCTTTTGGAGGGGTGGGAGTTAACTGGGAAAATGGGGGGGGGGGCATAGGGTCAAAGTCCCTTCCCCAGGACTGTGATCCCAAAACAAATGCCTCCCTGCATGTACAGTGTCATTTGCCTTTTTTAAAAACCGGGAGATCCAGACATGGATCCCTTCCCATCATCTAGTTGTTCCCTTAGTCTGCTTTGAAACCCAACACAGGTGTCACAGCACAAGGTGTCTTGTGCCACCTTTTAAGGAGAATTTATGATTGTAAAAGGCCATTTCATCAAATGGAAGGTTACATATATAAACATTCATTTACATGCTTGTATACATGTTATCTTGATCTTTATCACTTGCGCAATTCATTGTATTGAGAAATTCAGGAAATATTTTAATCTTTTAAATAAGCGTGGGTGTTCTTCTGTATATAATTCCTATAAACACTGTTTTACCATTTGGCCCTTTTAGTTCAATTTAATAAATGAAATCTGAATTTTTGGTCTACTTTGTCAACTCAATTCATCATGTGTCTGCCACAATAGTAATAACAATTTCCAACTGGCACCATCTTTTTTTTATTAGCTGTGAGAAACTGGAAAATGTGTGTGTGTTCATCATGCCTGGCATCTTTAAGAAAAATAAAAGGGGCAAGGGGAAGCTGGCCTGTAGGAATACGAAGAGCAAAATACACAGCACCACGAATTCACTACAGATTTTTAGTTCAGGTACCGTTGCTTCTTATTTAATTCACTTGTTAATAAGAATAATATACTTACCTGAGGCAAATGGAAAAGATGATAACGGTTAAAGCAGGTTAAGGTAAAACACCACACCCGTGAGCTGGTATAATTGATATGTAAAACTTCCATCTGATACTCATCTCTTGCGTTGTAAAAGTAGTTATGATGGTAACATAACCACTCTTATTGCTGTTATGTTCTCTTGCTATTGAGACATAGCAAAATATTGGTTTCGTATCATTGTTTCATATCTTGGAAGGTGGGATACTCTCTGTTTTAATAATTTTCAGACTGTGGTTTTCCCCAGTGTGAGTCTCCAGAGGGAGTCATGGAGACTTTCTTTCTGGAGCAGCTTTTTAGCAGTGGAGAGGGAAGTACATAATTTACTTCAGTGTTTGCAGTTCAGCAGAAGAGAATACCTTCCCAGGCCTACCCTAAAGTTTTTGAAGAGCAATGTCTGTGTTCTCCATAGCATTAAGGTTAAGAGACAAGCTGTTGGTCCTTTTAGGAATGGTGATTGGTGATGGTGAACTAAACATAGTGAGCTGTATGTAGCAAGAGTCTCATTTTTTCTGACAAGGATACGCCTTAGATGGAATGCCTGCATATAATAGGAGGGAGGAGCTATTGCCTGTTAATTTAGTACCTCATTTCTCTGAGGAGTTGTTACTGCTTTGGAAGAAGGCATCTCTGGTGCTGCTTAAACTTGGGCAAGAGAAGAGAAATGATTTGATCAAAACCAAGAAGTGGAAGCAGTTCAGATCCTACTTTCCGAGTACAGAGTGAAGTTTCTGAACAATTGAATATGTTAAACAGTTACCTGTGAACACACACGCAGATTGGGGAGGCCCTTGAGGCAAAATTCAATAGCCCCTGCTATCAACATACACTATGCTGAGTTCTTATGTGTACCCCAGTGAAATAAGAGGGTGGTGTATAAGTGTAGTGCTTGGGTTGTGCCCAAATTAAACTAGGTGCACACTACCCAAAGGTGAAATGTATAAGCCTGTTAACTGACTTAAAAAGTGTGTTCTGGTGTTTATGTTTTGGTAATCTGACAATTGTTGCCAGATTTTTTGAGGCAAAGATATTTGGATAAAAGAAAGATGATCTAGAACTTTGATCTAGCAACACCAATTGGGCCGCTCAACAAGATCTGCCACGGATGGCCTTCTCCTTGTCCCTTCAGCCAGAGCAGCTATACTGGTGGGGACGAGGAAGAGGGCCTTTTCTGTGGCGGCCCCCGTACTGTGGAACTCTATCCCGAGTAACCTCCGCCATGCCCCCTCTCTGCTGAGCTTCCGTCGCTCATTAAAAACCTGGTTATTCAGGTGGGAATATGGGGTGGGTTAAGATTTTAAAATTTTTATATTGTTTTAAATGTATTCTATTGTTTTTATTCTATGTACATCGCCCAGTGTGGCCGGTTGCTGGCCAGATGGGCGATAAATAAATATAAATAATAATAAATAATAAATCTACAAGGGGAAAGTAAGGACAGAGTGTGAGTTGTGTGTAGAAATCAGACATGTTTTTTCTGAAAGAAGATTTTTAAAATTTGCCTTCCAATTACAAGTTAGCTGCTTCAAAGGCTCGATTTAAATGGTCAGAAGTAATTTTCAATGCATTCCTGGGAGTACTTGTATTTTTTCCCCCTTGGATGCCTATAGGAATGCTAAAATTACCGTATTTTTCGCTCCATAAGACGCACTTTACCCCCCCCCCCCAAAAAAAAACTAGGTGGAAATGTCTGTGCGTCCTATGGAGTGAATATAGTAATATTTATTTTTTTTTTATACTTTCCTCTGCTAGTTCTGGAAGAGCGGAGGACTCCTGGGTGGGGCGGGGGAAGCCCCCGCCATTCAGCTGTTTTATTTTTTTAAAATTTTTTTTTGTACCATACAGTAAGTGTGTCTTATGGTCCGGTGCGTCTTATGGAGCGAAAAATACGTACCCTATCTCTTCCTCTGTGTGTGTGTGTTGTGTGTGTGTGAGAGAGAGAGAGAGAGAGAGAGAGAGAGAGAGACCAGGTTTGCATGACCCGACAACCCACAGTGGGTTGTTACCCTTGTTTGCTTCAGGGTGGCTTGTTGTGATGCCCGAACCCAGCGCGGTTTCCTCAGCATGGTTTCTTATCATAGAATCATAGAAAAGTAGAGTTGGAAGGGGCCTACAAGGCCATCAGAGTCCAACCCCCTGCTCAATGTTATCCATGCACAACCCACCCAGAGAACCTATGGCTCGTTTTTGGGTTGTTCAGGGTAGCTTGTTTTCAAGGCGGTTTGTTGTGACATCTGAACTGCTTGTACGCGTTAGTCAGAAAGGGCTATAGAGCCGCTGAAGTTCCCCCCTTCCCCATGGGGGTGGTGGGCTAAAAAAAAGGAGAAAAGTCTCAAGTCCCCCCCCCTTTTAACCATTCCCTGCCTGGGGGGGGCAATTTTGGCATGAAAATGGGAGGGTGGAAAGCTTAATCCCCCCCCCCCCCCGAATCACCACAATCCTGAATTGGAGGTGTGCAGTGCGAGCTTACCCAGAGGTAAGTCAATCATGCATAGACACATTGCTGCACTACCTTCTCCTAAAAAGGAAGGTAAGCCCTCCCTCTTCACTCTGAAGATTAATACCAGAGACTTCTTGTGTACCACAGATATTTATTTATTTATTTATTACATTTTTGAATCGCCCATCTGGCCAGTCATCCAGGCCACTCTGAGCGATGTACAGTCCAATAAAATACAAGAAGAAGAAAAAACAGAGTGTAAAACACAATTAAAAACAGTACAAAACTTAAAAATCCTAACCCACCCCATATTCCCGCCTGAAAAGCCACGTTTTTAATGCATGGCGGAAGCTAATCAAGGAAGGGGCATGGCAGAGGTCAATGCAGGTGCTTTGCAAGGCAAGAAAGGGTTGCAGGGAGAATCTCATCACAGCAGGAGTATAGAGGAGTTGTACCGCACAGGCCCTTGGTATACACGGGCGGGAAGACGAAGGAGGAAATGAACCATGGCAAGCTGGCAAGCACTTGATCAATTGTTGGCAGCAGCATGGTTTAGCGAGCAATTAACCAACCCACCATAGCTTGTTTTCAGCATGGCTTATCATGACAGGTTCAGATGTTTGTTGCCCACTCTTTTAAAAGCAAACTAATAATAGTTGTCATATATGAAGAAGATGATAGGTAAAGTGAGTGCTTGTTAATTTAACACAAGCTTCAAACTATAATGGTCCCATCCTAAGCACACTTCTAATCCCATTATTTGAATAATTTGTTGTGAAATTCTGACCTTATTTTTCTGAGTTATTTTGCATGTGGGGTGTGTAGAATATTACAATAGCCTATTTTGCTGCATTTAAGAAAAGTTCAACTTGATCTTCAAAATATCACATTTGAAAGTTCATAAAACGAGTATAAATCTACTGGCATAGTCAGTGCTCTGTAAATACTACTTTAGCTGTAGGTATTTGTGTATTATGGGGCCCTGCGATGTTCTGGTTTGTCAGCTTGACTTCTGCAAGGCTTTACCAGATGATAACATCTTATGTGAGAAGACCAATGTTCTATATATCTAAAGAATAACTGTATATAGCTCTCATGGTTTTAACAATAGTGTATTAAGAGTGAGAGCTGAAAATATGCCTGTCACTATTAAGCCGCTTTAGTCAAGCCACTATCTGCCTTAGCGCCCCCCCCCCCTGTAAATACAGGGTCATTGAAATAATTGTAGTTAGGGCTTAAAGGTGGGTCCTTGGTCTGAACAAACTGAAGAGTATTATTAAAGTGCTGTATAAATACATGGTGGATGTTGTTAATTGTTTTCACAGAGAACATAATTTTTAATGGCTGGCATGATAGTCTGAGGAGAGAGGAATTGATAGCTGGTGACAGGAAGTGCTTGATCAAAGATCAACCATTGATTTAATGTTTATAGGAAATTATATGCAATCCTAAGTTTTATGTGTGGATTATTAAGTCCTAGGTTTATTATGGCTGGTGTGCAGCTTGACCAATCAGTTCTCGTTGCTTTTGAGAACCTGGCAGATTGTATTCATTGGATTTCATGGAAGAATGCCCTGTAAATCTCACCTTTTAACACTGGAATTAGCTGTTACTTCTACAAATGACTTAAACGAATGATCCTGTTTTTATATGAGGCTGCAATTCGAGTCCTTATCTATACTTGAAATGTAGATGTTTCTGTGTTATTTTTAAACTCATTTTAAGGAACATTTTAAACACAGTTTTAGGGGAAAGTCCTAGATTTCATGTGAATTGTGATGCAAACCATCTCAATAGCATTAAAAAAAAAACCTTTGTAGGCAGAACTTACATAGTTAAAATGGCTATATCCTAGCACAGTTTAATAAATATGTTGCTGTTGCAAATTGATCCTCATGAAAAGGAGGGTAGTAGCGTTCTCATTTTAGTGAATATTATGATAAAAAATATTTCATTCTGGTCTAATAAGCAGGTATAACTTGTTGCTTTTTTGAGACCCTATAAGAAAGACATTTGTCAGTGGTGGGAGCACAACGGAGTCCGGAGTCCAACAGATTAAGAGTACAGGTGGGCACTGACCACAAGATTTGACACAGACCTCGATTCAGCACTTCAGAAAACAGCCTGATTCTCCTTGAACTGATTCAGAGGCTGTCTGCTTCAGCTAGGGTACCAAACTGGTTGGGATTCAGAGTTCTGAGGCTTCATGCCTCCAATTGACTATCATGGGAAATAAAAAAAACCTGCTATAACTTCTTTCTGTTTGTCAATGCTAACCAACAGAATGCTAACCAGAACCTTAATACAGTCATGCCTTGGATTGAGAGCATAATTGGTTCTGGAAACGTGCTTGTAATCCAAAACACTCTTATATCAAAACGAAATCCCCTCAAAAAAATTTGTACAGAGATTTTTAATTTAAGCCATACTACAGTACTTGTATTGCAAGACGTCGCTTGTATATCAAGTAAAAATATATATATTTAAAAATTTGCTTGTCTTGCAAAACGCTCTCAAACCAAGTTACTTGCAATCCAAGGTATTGCTGTATTGCAGCAGCAGTTTTATTTATTTAAAAACAAACAAACCTGTTCTTGTTACAATACGCAAGTCATTTTACATTAATAAACAATCTGCCCTTTTTTAGTTCGGAATCTGTAAAGAAGAATCTACCTCAGCCTTCCTCAACCTAGTGCCCGCCAATATTTTGGACTGCAACTCCCATCATCCCAGGCCATTGGCCATGTTGCCTGGCCTGATGGGAGTTGTAGTAGTCTAAAATACACGGAGAGCGCCAGTTTGGGGAAGTCTTGTGTACCTGATTGCACTTAACAAAGTGTTCTTATCTTGGGAGAGGAGGGAAGCAACTGTTAACACATGCTTGGCATTCGCTCAGAATTTGTACAGCCCCTAAGAGCTGTGAGGCTCCAGTGAGCAGAGGCAGGCAATCTTCAGAGCATGCAACCCCCTCTGCAAAGCCTTCTGAATGCAAAGGCATTAGAATCGCATTGCAACTTCACCCAACTAGGGAGATGTGGGTTCATATTCTTGCTTCAGCCACTTGGGTGGCCTTGGGCAAGTCACTGGCCCTGTTTAGACGTAAACCAGGCCAGGGCTTTACTGGCTCTATTTGAGCTTCTGGAGTAAGTGTTCCACCCTTCCTGTTTGGCACAGCTGTGAGGAGGAGACAAGAAGCATTTAATTCCTGGTTTGAACTAAGCACAGTTTGATGTTATATCTAAACCGGGCCAAAATGTGGTTAGTATAAACTATGGTTTGTTGAACAAGCCAAGATCAGAAACCCTGATCTTGATTTGTTTCAATAAACCATAGTTTACCACATTTTGGCTTGGTTCAGACATAATGACAAACACAGATTAGTTTAAACCAGGAAGTGGATGCTTCCAATCTTCTTGTGATGATTGTACCAGAGGAGAGGAGAGTGCTCACACCTGAGGCTCAAGCAGGCGTGTTCCTGTAATGCTGAACTATGGTTTAGCATTATGTCTAAACCAGGCTACTATCGCCTGTTCTAACCAACCTCACAGAGCAGTTAAATGAGAGTGCAGTGCATACCACCCTAAGTTCTGGGGGTAGGATACATAGGTGACTGTTTATCACTTTCACTTACAACATACCTTTCAAGTTGTTAGCAACAAAGCCAAGTTGATGTTTCCTCTAAAGTTAAATGGAGACAATGTCCGCAATTACTATTACTGCTAAATATTTGTCATTTGGGGACCAGCAGAGTTGATGGATGTTTAAATTTTGTTTTCATGATTCATGAAATATTAATATTATTACTTTGGGGCAGGGGGTGGGACTGTGTTCCTTTGTTCTTGGACAAAAGATTTCTTGGAGTTTAAAATATCTGGGAGCCTATAGAAGAACAAAATGATCACTCTTTTGGAAATAACTATACAGAACTCTTAAGCCAGTGATTTCATATTGGAGGCCATGACTAAGAACAGCATGGTCTTACGGGCCAGGATTATATTGTTAGCTCTGCTATTTAAGGAAACAAGCAATGTTTTGCCCACGTTTATGTTATTGCTGCTCAGCGCCCTTTTCTTGGTTTAATTGCATTAATGCAAATATATTCCTTTTTTTAAAAAAAAGTAATTTTCAGTTTTTAAATGTTAAAAAAATAGTCATCTGTAATGCTAGCACAGTGTTCTCCAACCTTGGGTCCCCAGATGTTTTTGGCTTACAACTCCCAGCATGCCCCAGCCAGCTATGCTGGGAATTGTAGACCAAAAACATCTGGGGACCCAAGGTTGGAGAACACTGCTAGGAGCATAGGAGCTGTCAGAGCAATGCTCCCTCTGGCCCAGTCTTTTCTAGCCACTGACTGGCAGCAGCTTTCCAGGGTTTCTGGCAGATTCTTTTCTAGATGCCAGGGATTGAACTGGGTTCCTTCTGCATGCACACCATGCACTCTGCCACTAACCTAACGGCCCACTAGAAAGCCGGTGAATCACCTGGTACATTTCCAAATCAATCAGTTCATTGCTAATCAGAAAACTAATTCAGCAAGAAACCTCTAAAAAGGAACCAACAAGATATTCTTCACCTTTTCAGATGACAAAAAGCTGATGGTTTTCTGCTCTACATTCTTCTTTATTAAAATTCAGAGTACTTAGAGCCATATTAATTCTGTTTTCCCTATTTTACACACACACCACACACAAGCCTTCTGCTTTACAGGAAGCCAAGCAGTTGGAAATGCCTTCTCTAAACAGGAAGTGGCTTACGCAGTTTGCCAGATGTGATACAAGCAATAAAGTCTTTGTTCTTTCCCACTTTGTGTTGAAAGGAAAACGTCTCTTAACTTTGGAATATTGCATTTTGATATCAGCCCAATTATAGTAGCCCCCAGCTTAAAATCGTGCAGGGAATTTCCTGGTAATGTGGGCTAATATGTTGCTTTCTGGCTACATCTGATAATCTAGATACGTTGCATTATTATCATCCTTTATGGATAGCAGTTTGTTGGAGAACTGCTTCCAGTGTAAACAATACTGAGCTAGATGGAACAGTATAAGGGGGCTTTCTGTATTTCTGTGATTAGCCAGATATTTTATTCAGTTTATACCATCCAATTTGCTCAGGATGAATAATAAAATTAATCCCTTAGCAGCAAAAAATTGAATCAAAATAATTGATAATTCCCCACCCCTTCCCAGTACTGACTTAAACGTTTTCTCCAAAGGCCAGTCCAGACATACAAGTATTGGACTGTTAAGATAAATGGAGTTAACCAAGATAAATGGAGTTAAACCTGAGTTCTGCCTTCTAACTAGAATTCTTATTTTCGTTGGAACTGCATCTGGTTTGGTGGACAATTCTTAGTTGCCAACGGCAGCCAGGAAGGTGGCTATTTGCAAGTCACTGTAGGTGTGCAAGTTGAAAGTTTATCATGAATGTGTGTGTAAACAGTGAAATGATACGTATGGGAAGTACATTACATTTTAACATTTATGGAACCAAAGAATTGTAGTATATTCTAGATGAAAAACAACATTAAGGAGGCTATCTTCACAGATATGAAGGGGGAAGGTGTCACACAGAAGTTGGAGCAAGAACTAATGGGTTGAAATTTCAAGGAAGCAGATTCAGTTAAATGTTAGGAGAAACGTCCTGATTATATGAGCTGTTCAACAGTTGAACAGACTGCCTCGGGAGATGGTGAGTTCTCCTTCACATGAGGTATTTAAGCAGAGGTTGGACAGCTATATGTGTGTCAGGGATGCTGTAGGACAGTGTGCTGGCTGGGGCATGCTGGGAGTTGTAGGCCAAAAACATCTGGGGACCCAAGGTTGGAGAACACTGCTGTAGGAACTACAATGTATTTATTTATTTAATACATTTCTATACGGCCCAGTAGCCAAAGCTCTCTGGGCAGCTCACAACAATTAAAACCATAAAATACAACATGAGATGCACTATAAAAGTTTAAACGTTTAAAACTACAGTATAAACTAGAAGTAAAAACCCAAGTAAAACCTAGCAGCAATGCAAAGATTAAAATACAATAATAGATTTAAAACAAACTGAAATACTAGAATGCCTGGGAAAATAAGAAGCTCTTCACCCGGCTCCGGAAAGGGCACAATATAGGCGCCAGGTGAGCCTCTCTGGGAAGCTTATTCCACAATCGGGGTGCCACAACAGAAAAGGCCCTCTTCTTAGTAGCCACCCACCTCACGTCCTTTGGCAGGGGCTCCCAGAGAAGGACTGCTGAGGATGATCTTAGGGTCTGGGCAGGAGATAATCCTTCAGGTAACCTGGCCCCAAGCCGTTTAGGGCTTTGAATGTTAATATCAGTACTTTGAATCGAGCTTGGACATGGACTGGCAGCTAGTGCAGATGGAAAAGTACTACCATAATATGATCATGTTGGCCAGTCCCTGTTAACAATCTCACTGCCCTATTTTGGACCAACTGAAGTTTCCGGTCCGTTTTCAGAGGCAGCCCCACATATAACACATTGCAGTAATCCAGTTGAGGGGTTACTAGAGCGTGGATAACTAGCTAGGCTATCTCTATCCAGGTAAGGACATAGTTGGTATATCAGCCTAAGCCGATAAAAGGTGCTCCATGCCACCAAGTCCACCTGTGCTGTTAGTGACAGTGCAGGATCCAAGAGTACCCCCAAACTGCATCCTTTAGGGCAGGGCTCTCTAACCTTGGGTCCCCAGATGTTGCTGGCCTACAGCTCTCCCAGAATCCCTTGCCATTAGCTATGTTGGCTGGGTATGCTGGGAGCTGTAGGCCAGCAACATCTGGTGACCCAAGGTTGGAGAGTCCTGCTTTAGGGGGGAGTGCAACCCCCTCCAGAACAGGTTGAAAATCACGCATCCAAGCAGGTTAACCACCCACTTAACAGTACCTCATAGAATCATAGAATCATAGAAAAGTAGAGTTGGAAGGGGCCTACAAGGCCATCAAGTCCAACCCCCTGCTCAATGCAGGAATCCAGGTCAAAGCATCTCTGACAGATGTCTGTCCAGCCGCACCTTGAATGCCTCCAGACTGGGAGAGCCCACCACCTCCCTAGGTAGTTGATTCCATTGTCTTATTGCTCTGACAGTCAGGAAATTTTTCCTGATGTTTAGGTGGAATCTAGGTTCCTGTAACTTGAGCCCATTATTCCGTGTCCTGCAAACTGGGGTGAAGGAGAAGAGATCTTTGCCCTCCTCTGTGTGACATCCCTTCAAATACTGGAAGAGTGCGATCATATCTCCCCTCAGTCTCCTCTTCTGAAGGCTAAACATGCCCAGTTCTTTCAGTCTCTCCTCATAGGGCCTTGTTTCCAGTCCCTTTATCATCCTTGTTGCCCTCCTCTGAACCCTCTCCAGTTTGTCTATGTCCTTCTTAAAGTGAGGTGCCCAGAACTGGACGCAGTACTCAAGATGAGGCCTAACCAGTGCCGAGTAAAGGGGAATTATCACTTCCCGCGATTTGGAAGCTATACTTCTATTAATACAGCCCAAAATTGCATTTGCCTTCTTTGCAGCCACGTCGCATTGCTGGCTCATATTCAGTTTGTGATCTACCACAATTCCAAGATCCTTCTCACTTGTAGTATTGTTGAGCCAAGTGTCCCCCATTCTGTAACTCTGCATTTGGTTTCCTCTCCCTAGGTGCAGCACTTGGCATTTATCCCTGTTAAATTTCATTCTGTTGTTTTCGGCCCAGCGCTCCAGCCTATCGAGGTCACTTTGAATTTTGTTTCTGTCTTCCAGAGTATTAGCTGTTCCACCCAACTTTGTGTCATCTGCAAATTTGATAAGCATTCCCTGTACCTCCTCATCCAAGTCATTAATAAAAATGTTGAAGAGCACCGGGCCCAGGACCGAGCCCTGTGGTACCCCGCTCGTTACCTCTCCCCAGTTCGAGAAGGAACCATTGATAAGCACTCTTTGAGTCCGATTCTTTAGCCAATTGTGGATCCACCTGATAGTTGTTCCATCTAGCCCACTCTTAGCTAGCTTACTAATCATGATATCATGAGGCACTTTGTCGAAAGCTTTGCTGAAGTCCAGGTATATAATGTCCACAGCATTCCCACAGTCCACAAGGGAGGATTGAGTCTCAGTTGAGTCTGGATTGAGTCTCAGTTTATTGGCCCTCATCCAGTCCCTTACCATGCCCAGGCACTGATTGAGAACAGTCAGTGTAGTTGCAAGATCCTTGCGTTGAACAAGGGGTTGGCCTAGATGACTCTTCATGGTCGGTTCCAACTAAAATTCTATTATTCTGTGAGTAAATAAAGGGCAAATAAGCAATGCAACCTTATTGTGTAGAACTAGTTAGTAGCCTTGCAATAAAAGAAGCTTGAAATAGTTTTAGTAGGCTAGCAAAGGCCTTGTATTTAATTCCAGGATGCTAGTACAAAATGGCTGAAGTGAATATTTTAAGTGAGTGGAAACAGCTTTATTTTGCCTCAAAAGCCATGTGTGTTCAGTACAAAATATTATGTGTTTTCTGTAGGTTTACACTGCTTGCTGTGCCACAGCTGGAGCCAAGTAGTTGATCTAAGCAGTTTACAACTGATTGTTTCCACTCATTTGATTTAAAAAAAATAATGCATAATCGTTTTTGTTTTTAATGGAGAGAAGTGCACTGTTACTGGAATGTGCTCTGCTGAGCCATCAACTCAATGATTCAGCTGATTGATACAAGGATACTTTAAACATACTTTAATTTTATACTAGGTACTGCTGTGTTAAACTTTCTGAAAATCCAGGTGTGTGTCAACAGATTTCGTGTATAGTTGGGTGTCCTAGCCAACTATATATAAGAGTTGTTACTAGTCAGCTTTTAAAATCAAAGGTGAAGTGGGACTTCTTTCGTAAGAGAGCTTCTGCATTCCAGATGAACTCATACAGCTCATCCTGGTGTCTGCAATCTGCATGCTCCAGATCTTCATTCTATGGTTGTGTATACATATATTGAACCATCTTCTTTGTCCTGGCCCTGAACACCCCTTTTAGATGACTAAATTAAATAATAAGGCACTTCTACAATCCCAGACTTGCGATAGCGATACACCTGTGAGAGGCCTTTATTTCAGTGTTTCTAAGTGGCCAGTACCACTGAACTTCTTATCTCTTGTTGGCCTGCTTCATCCATTCTTGTCTTTGCCACTCCCTCTTTCCTCCAGGGAGAAATTTTGTTTATAAGTTCTTTGGGGCAGTAGCCTGTGGGGTTTTTTGCTTGCCTTGCTCGGTAATATGTCATGGTGGGGCTAGCTAGTAGCAAATTGGGGTGTTTAGTTTTTCTAAGAATATTTATATTAAAGAGCTGGACTTTTGTAGGGGTGGGCAGAACGTAGACTACATCCATTATCAAACCACTGGCCAATTTTCAGTGATCCACCTAGCACCCACTGACTGCTGGAATCCCTGCTACAAATTCTGGGTTACTTGGACCTCACTGTGCTCTAGAAAGGCACTTTACATTACCATTGTGTGTATCGTCTTGCTTATCTCTACATCATACACTTGATGTGCTGTGATCCACACCCAAGGTCTTGTAAACTGTGTTCTTTCTAAAAGCTGTAATTGTAATCATGTTCCGAAAGTGAGTTTAGAAATGCTCAGAAAATCTGAGCCATATTATGTGCTGGTTTCTCTACAGTACAAAAGGAACTTGGATGTGGTCTGAATCTCTGTGCAGCTTTAGGGTGTGGCTTCCTTTTCATTTTGATTCCTTTCCAGTTTTCATTAGTAATCATGAACATTTCTTGTCTACATTTCAAGCAGGCTTCCTTCCTTTGGCTCTTTAAAAAAAAGAGAGAGAAAGAGAGAGGGATTACATGCAAAAAAGTGTTTTATTTTTGCAACAATAAGTGGGTTAGTGAAGGCTTGAAGTTTTGTGTTACTCAAATGCTTACTCATCTCCTTGTGTTGGAAATAATGCTATTTTATCCCTGTTCTCTTCTTCCCTGCTGTCTTCCTCCCCACCACCGCCCCCGGTCTCTGCTTTACCCATCTAGGTGTAATGCTATTAAGCAGTATATTAGCCAGTAAAATTATTTGTGTTTCATAAAGAAGCTGGATGTCAGACAGTTAAAATAGCTTACAGACCACAGTTTATCAATATTCAAAACGTAATTTCAAACAAACATACGGTGACATAGAAACAGACAATTGAAAATAATAGGGAAATAATAGCAATAGCTTGCATTGTCTGGAAAAATACTAAATGTTGGTGTGATGTAGTAGCCAAGAATGTTAGCTGGGAAGTCGCTGGTTCAAATCTCAGCCCAGCTGTGAACTAACTAGGTGGCTTAGGCAAACCGCCTTCAGCCCCTCTCTGCCCAAATATATAGCACTGGCCTACTTTACAGGATTGCTAAGCTAATATGGGAAGCCTTTTGAACAGTTGAAGTGTGCTATATAAATGTTAAATATTTTTTAAAAAAGTGTTGTAGCAAATAACGTCTTTCTGCTATGGTGCTCTGTTCTAGGGTGAAAGAGCAATATATTTTAGTTGAAGCCCAACCAATGTAATGTAGCACAACATGACGGGCTAGTTCAGCTTCATTCAGGGGGAAAAGAATTTCACTTCAGCCTAGTCCAGTGTTCTCCAACCTTGGGTCCCCAGATGTTTTTGGCCTACAACTGGCTGGGGCATGCTGGGAGTTGTAGGCCAAAAACATCTGGGGACCCAAGGTTGGAGGACACCGGACTAGAGGATGCCAACCTCCAGCTTTGACTGAAGAGGAGCTCCGGCTAATTGTAGTGTGGTGTTCCTACTCTTCCACAGCGGACCACAAAATGTCATTCGCCTTTCTTTGTCGCATTAATCTCACTAAAAGGCACCTTGCCTTCTTTCTCACTGACCCGCCTATAACATTAAATGACCGATTTAAAATTGGTCACTGCGGCATCTTACATGTTAAATATTGTGTGTCCTGTGGAGAGGGATTTTACTCTCCCTGATAGATTGGTGTGGGAACCGTAGCTATTATCTGTTTGGTTCATAATATAAGTAAGCGTAGTGCTTCTTAACTGCATGGAAAAGTGTATAAATATACTGTGAAAAACTTGATATGCATAAGAGAAAATAAAAGTAAAAGCAGAACTATCTAGTTATACAGAAAGAACTAAAGGCTTGTACAGTACATGGATTAAATTTTATAACTTGTTTTTCTACTTATTTTTCTCTTTGCCAGTGGTAAACAGGAGCCAGGCATTCTGATTTAATTGGTAATTTTGCTCACTGGAGGGTTGGCTGTTGTTGACAAGGAAAGCTCCTGGGGCTTTGGTCATTAAGAGAGAACTCTGTACCCAAGAAAATATTTTTTTTTAAAAAAATACAGATTTAACATTTGCCTTTTATCTTGATGTGTTCAATTCCTTTGACTGTATATTATACAAATTTTTGGAAAGGGATTAAATGGACCCTCATGCTCTGGCAAAAGCCAGTGTGTAAGGGACATAAAACCACTTGTGTTCTGTGCAGCTGGCAGTCCCTTTCACAGACTGTGCAGCTGGGGAGTTCCCAAGGGGGCATGCCTTGGTGTGGCACGGTATCAACAGAGGCAGGGCTTGTTGCAGTCCCCAGCTGCTTTCCTGGTTAGTCTTACCCACAGCACCTTTGTAGGTAGGGACTGTCACCTTAAGTGGAATCTGCGTCAGCACTGATTGCATGGCCAAATGTAACTCAATGTGAATGATGAATTGAATTTTTGAGGGCTCTCAAACTATGTTGTATGCCTATAGCTCACTCAGGTGGCTGCCTTTTTAGTGAAGTTTTGATAGTATTCTGTTTCTCTGGTGGCAACATAGTATGGATGAGAAAGGAAGCTGGAGCATTTAGGTTCCTACTCACAACTTGGAAAACTTTGGTGGTTTCCCTTCAGTATCTTCTAATATAGCACAGTACATAGTTTAATGGATGTGTGGACTACTCTGTTGGCAAATCCTGCACATTTCTAAAGGAACATTCTTTCCTCTTCCAGCATTTAGGCCTAATTGTAGAACTGCAGATGTTTCATTATCTCTGGCTGCACTGGCTATTGATATTTTAAAACTGGGCTCCTTGAAGGACAGAATGCAAATGTGACTCAGAAAACCAGGTGTTGTTACCTGATAGTGTCCTAAGGCTGAAACCCCAAAGCTTCAATGTTACAAATATTATTTATCCCTTTCTAGTTGTTTCCCAAATTGAAGAGAGAAGATTGATAAGGCACACAGCCCACCCACATCTTTCCTGTGGAATGTAGCTTGTTCATCTCTTCTCTTCTACTCCCCCCCCCCCAATATCCAGAGGTCATTTGAGCCACAGCTATTAACAGCAAGATTCTATTATGAGGTGCCTAGCTAGGTGGCTTTGTCAATACACTGCTCACCTGGTATGTGGCACCTTATCACAACCATGAAAAGTTAACAGCCACACTTTCTGAACAGGTGTGGTAGGCTTTCTGCCAAGAGGTGGGCTGGGGGGAGGAAAATATTTCCAGGTAACTCAATGTACAATAACTGTCATTGCAGGACATTTGAACAATTTGCTAAAATTTCATGTCATTTTAGTGCAATGACCAGTGTCATTGCAGCTTGCTTAAAAGTTCCTTAACACTTGTTAAAAGTTCCTTCCCTAAGTGTACTTTCTCTTCAGCAATTGTAAAATTGCAACACACACGGTTCCCATAAGCTGTCCTCTTTCAAAATGGCTGCTGTCCTCCATTGTTTTTATTGTGGCGGAAGTAATAAAACTGTCCTCACTGTGGCCAGGCTTTTTTTTTTTTAATTTTTTAAAATTATTTATTTTTAAATGAACACACATACAAAAAGAAAATAAACCCACAAATCCATATAATTACAAAGTGCACCCATCACCACGGGGCCAAAAAAAAAATATTCTATCCACATAATCCATTATTAATCTATATTCCAAAAATACATCAAACCTTGACATGGCTTACTCCCTTTTCCCTTTACTAAAACATAATCTAAAAATGGTCCCCATAGATCCTTAAATTTTTTTTCTTTAATTGTCCCTTTTTACATTTAATACTACATGTTAATTTATCATTTAAAGCAAGGCCAGGCTTTTTTTATGGCGCTAGAAAGATGTCCCACATTCCTAGGTAGACTGGCGGTAGTTGAGCACATGTGCTAACAATATGATCTTGTGATATATCACAGGTGTGCATTCCAGTGCTGCATGTGCTGACAAACATGCTGCTATGCTTTTGACATGCCATACAAACTTAAGAACAGTACTTGTCAACATTCTGCAAGATGCAGAGCAGCTCCCACCTGTGCCTCTTACATCATGACACATTTTGGGCATGTCTGGGATTAGCGGGAGTGGAGAATTTGGTTCACTTGCAGGTAGAGAAGTGTATGTACTGTATAGAGCACCAGGATATGCCACAGCTCTGGGTCCAAATTACCACTTTATCCAGGGTTCACATTAGGTAACCAAACTGCATTCCTGCTATGTACAAAATCCTGAAATTAATGCATTAGTGGTTGGCCTATTGGGTAGAACGTTCATCTTGCCACTTTTGATCTAGATACTTCCTATTTTTAACATAATAACTAATCTGTGTATTCGAAGGTGAATATTTGATTAGCGTGTTTGGCCAAGCTAACCTTTGCCCCATCTGTTTTGGATGCAGCAATGACTGTTGCTATTGAAGGTGCTACATATTCAGCTGTGCTTTCTTTTAATGGGTGCTGAGCTGCTATGTGTTCTGTTCTCTATAATAATACTTAACCTTTCAAACTCCCATCTTTTCATGAGGGTGTCTGCAGCCAGCCTTATTTAATTGTACAGGGATTTCCCCCTTGAGCGGAAGTTCACTTTAATCCTTGGGAGGTTGAAACAAGGTAACCTGTTCATCATTGTGTCAGTCTAACATTTGGGAGTATCCGACAGGCCCAAATGTGGGACGATTCTACAGCTTTGACAAATGCCAAGTTGCTATGTGGCATTTTTACAAATTCAGAGGTGTACTTAAGAGGTGTACAACCAGAACTGTGGCTGATTATTTAAAACCATTATGAGATTCCTGCCTCTGCATTTGTCCTCAGTCTCCCCAGTTTTCCTTCCGTTCTCTTCTCTTCATTCCTCTGGGCACTCCCTTTACAAGTTCTTCTCCCCATTCTGTGGGCTGCTGCCTTTGCCCGTACTACTTCTGTCCATCCTTCCCTGAGCCCCCTCTAGGCTAAGAACAGGTTGGCCAGTGGCAGCCAGAGAGCTCCCCCCCCCGTCCGCCTTTTTTTTGCCAGAGCTGCCTTCGTGACCTAACCCCCCTCCCCCCCGGTCCACAATGCATTATAGTATAGATTACTACTCATTTCATGAACTTTAAGCATAAGATGACTAGATGTTTGCATCTTTTGCCACCAGTAACTAAGAGTGCCTTAAGTGAAGAAGCCTTTAACTTGCTGGGCTGTGTTCATTTTGAACTTTGATAGGATAGTTTCAATGAGAGAAATGGATGGAACCTTTTTTTGGGCTGGGAATTTATGTCGGAGAGTGAAATCTGAATTGAATTTGGACATTTGGAGTTCTCGCCTACATGCTAATACCCATGGTGCCCTTATAACTTGCAGCTGCTTCGTGAAATAGCTCGCGTTGGAGCAC
Organism: Shinisaurus crocodilurus; assembly: GCA_021292165.1. Taxonomy (NCBI): domain Eukaryota; kingdom Metazoa; phylum Chordata; class Lepidosauria; order Squamata; family Shinisauridae; genus Shinisaurus; species Shinisaurus crocodilurus. Next base: position 25,802,838 of record CM037886.1, on the reverse strand, counting down.
TTGGCACAAACCAGTAATTTGGAGATCTGGAATGTACGCAGCGGGGCCTTCCAACATGATCTGAAAAAGCAAAGGAATTAAAAAGTGCTTCTTTGTTCAAAGACAACCTTTTTGTGGCTTGGGGGGGGAAATCTCAATAGCTCTGTAACTCTTACAAAAATGACTTGGATTTTATTATCCTTCCGTTTCAAAGTGAAAGTAAATGCTTTTGCAACCAGATATATTAGTGATGGTGAACCTATGGCACGGGTGCCACAGCTGGCACGCAGGAACCTCTCTGTGGGCGCTCGAGCCATTGGTCGCCAGATCGCGAAAAGACCGTCCCCTTCTGCATTCAGCGTCGGGTTTCCATAGTAACTCCTCTCCACTCATTCCTCGCTGGCCTCCACAGGCAAGCACACTCCAACATCTCCACCCCGCAGAAGCGGACTGCGCAGGCACCCAGCCCTCCTTCTAACTGAACAGACAGCTCAGAAGCACAGCGCGTGCGCGCCCGAATCTTTGCGCGCCCGGTGAAGAGCCATGCACGATTAGCTAGTGCCCCCTCCTCCTTCCTGCCAAATTTAAGGCACTTTGAAATAAATAAGTTGGTTTTGTGTTGCAGTTTGGGCACTCGGGCTCAAAAAGGTTCGCCATCACTGAGATATAGCTTTCCAGAGGGGAGTGGGATAAAGTTAGAGAGGAGGAGCCTCACAATTATAAATGAGGCTGATATTTTGAGAAGGCCGGGTAAAAGAAGCAGGATGTATTGACATCTGCCGTATTCCTAGTGTGACAATAACTAAGTAATCCTCAGAATAATCATTAACTTTGAGGGGTTGATCCTCTGGTGGTCAGATATCAGCCTCTCTTTGGAATATTCTTCTTCCTCAATTGACTTCTTTCAACAGTGAAATAAAATTTAAAATTTTATGTTTAAAGCATATATATTCTTTTCAGGTATAAAATCTCCTGAAACAATTTTTAGAGCGTTGGGTTTTTTGGGGGGGGGGATAAAACACCCAGAATTTAATAAACACTATGCAGTATAATAGAATAAGATTGCAGTAAACTAAATATCCTGAAAAGCTTGGGTGAAATGTTCACCTGGTCCTGAAAAGATAACAGACAGTTGCCAGGCAAGCTTCCTTGGGGAGAGAGTTTCAGAGGCAGGCACCACAACTGAAAAGGCACTGTTCTGGCTTAGCCTTGCAAATAAATCCACAGACGTCATTGTCTAGCATGTCAACGTTAGTAACTTGTGAGTTAGAAATAAGAACCAGCTTTTGTTAAGCTTCTTTGTGTGGCAGATTCTCGGTTGCCCCAGATGACCAGACAACTTACTGTTTACAAGTATGACTTAAAAGTGTTGCATATATAGTGTTTGGACATTTTATGCCTAGGGCTCACTTATTTAGGCTGACAGACAGTTTAGAAATTTGATGTTTAGCCCATTTTATTCAGTCATCATGGTTTTGAGAGATACTTTGAATATAATAGCATCATTTCATTCATATACGAGACTAGGCTTTGGAATAACCATTAAGGGGGGTAGAGCTTCAAGGTTGTAGGGCTGCAGTCCTGCAGCTGGATCTAGTGACCATAGCAACGGGACCAGGATCCAGCTAATTTTTGGTTTGGCTTGCTACCCAGCCATTATTTGTGGCCACTTACCCTTTTGAGTTCTTGTAGTGTCTCAGAGAACTTGCAGCAGAAGAGTGGAGTCTTCTCTCTCTGTACTGTGGTTTGAAGAGAGACAAAACCAGCAAAAAAATAAATTTTTAAATATCACCCAACTTCTTATACTTTTCCTGAAGATTTGGGGAGTAGCTTAATCTTATGCCTCCAGAACAAAGTGACTCTCCCTCTCTGAGTTCTTTGTGCAGAAACCTTGAGAAGGGGGGTTACTCTCTCTGTGCTGAGCGACAGAAGGGTGGTTGCCAAAGCTAAAGGTATGTTCAGTGCTGGGATCCATATTTGTGGACTGCCTGAATGGGACCAATTGTGTATATGGCTTTTATTCTACCTGCACAATAGTTTCCTCCTTTGGTATTCTTCTTCCTCAGAGCTTTCAAAGGCGACTTTGTGTTGAGCATTCCTATTGCTGATGGATCCTATGCATCTTCTTCATCTGTGGTTTCTGCTTTTTCTCTTTCTATTGTAGTTGGCCTAATCTGGAGAAATCATACTAATGTTTCAGTGCAAAGTTTCAGTGGATGCTTCAAGAATCTTCGTGCTTGTTCAGATAGCCATTTAGAGTGGGCTGATGAACATTTAGGATGGCCTCTGTCATTCAGAACATAGAAGTAGCTCATAGAAGAGAACTTTACCCCGCTCCTCTTTGTCTGGCAACAAATTCCTGTTTATGTAAAGGCACCCACAAATTCCTTTGCCAAGGGAAAGTTCACTCCACCCTCTTGGTGAACAGGACACCTGGCACCACACACATCCTTACCCCAGAGGTCTCATTTATACTACATTTTTTGAGCAGGTAGGAAACACCTGGAGTCCCTGCTTTTTCTTAACAAATGAGAGAAGATTTTGCCTTTTCTATATGTATCCCCAGTTGTTGTAGACTATGCACAATCATCATATTAGAAATTGTGACCCACCAGACTGAACTGTATGGTGTCTCCCCAGGAGCTCAGTGAAAACTGTTTTTGCTGCCTGCCTGTGTGTGCAAAAAAAGGAGGTTGCCAGCCCCCTGGCAAGCCACAATATATGGCTGATAAGCTGTGTTTGACTGGCTGGGTCACAAGTTGTGCAGGATATGACCTGTGTCTTTGGCCTGCACACGTGATAGTTAAATATTTTGCTCTCCATGAGCTGCCATAGAATCACGTTCTCTTTGTTTCTCTGCTTTTTGTGAAGAGCTACAAAAGGATCTCTCCAAACTGGGTGAATGGGCAATAAAATGGCAAATGCAGTTCAATGTAAGTGTAAAGTAATGCTTGTTGAGACAAAAAGCCCAAACTTCACATAGACACTGATGGAGTCTGAGGTGGCAGTGCCTGACCAGGAAAGGGATCTTGGGGTTGTGGTGAATAGCGCGATGAAAATGTTGACCCAAGAGAGGCAGTTGTTGAAAAGGTGAATTCCATGCTATTGATGATTAGGAAAGGGATTAAAAGTCAAACTGTCAATAGAGTAATGCCTTTATAGAAATCTGTGGTGCAAACACACTTGGAATACTGTTTACACTTCTGGTTATGGGGTCTCAAATGTGTTATTTAAAAGGTGGGAAAGATACACAAAAGAGCACTCAGAATTATCAGAGGAGTGGAGCAACTTCCCTATGAGGAAAGGTGAGAAGAAAGGAGCAAGTGAGAACATTTGGGCCCTTTTAGTTTAAAGAAAAGTTGAGTAAGGGGGGGAAGTGACAGAGGTTCATAAAAGTATGCATAGGGTGGAGAAAGTGGATAGAGAGAGGTTTTTCTCCTCTCACAATACTAGAACTCTGTTCAGCATCAAATGAAGCTGAACGTCGGGAAATTCAGGAGAGACAAAAGAAAGTCACACAGTGCATAGTTTGGCTATGGAGTTCATTACTGCAAGATGTGGTGGCCACCATCTTAGATGACTTTAAAATGGGTTTAGATGAATTCATTGAGGATAAGCCTATCAGTGGCTACTGATCATGATGATTATATGATTTCCTCCAGGATCAGAGGCACCAGTTCCTGGGGAGAGGGCTCTTGTCCTCATGTCCTGTGTGTTGGCTTCCCATAGGATCTGGAAAATAGAATGGTGGACTAGGTGGGCCTTTGGTCTAATCCAGCAGGGTGCTTATGACCTCACTTGCTCCTTCCTTCTGACTAACAGGCCTTCTGTTTCTTGTTCTATCTGTGTAAAGTAGACTGAAAGCTCTAGCCAGGCCTTGCATTACTATTCTCTCCAGCACCTAGAACACTTGAATAAATTTAAGGTGGTAGTTATAGCAACAGAAGTAACTAGGAACTGGTTGAGGCAGAACGAGAAGAAAGAGGTAGGGAAGGTGTCAGGAGTAATTAGGGATGATCACAAGTTCAGGAGCTCAACAGCCTAGGTTCCTGCCATGTGTAGGAGAGAGGCACTGGTTGGCCGGCTATCTTAGGGTTCCTGCTTTAAATATAAAAAACAAAACAAACCTCCACACCTTTCCCTCTATTTCTCTTAACTTGCTCTGGAACCATGGAAACGGAGACAAAATATCTCTGTGTTGCCACACCAACTTCCATATTTAGAGAAAACACATTCTTTTAAGAGGAATGTTAAAATTACTGGTCAGCTATCACCACATGTCTGGCTCCAGTGAACCAGAACTACTGCCTGTGATTTCAAATGCTAGAGCCACTGTTTGAATCAGCACTTGATTGCTCAATATATTCTTTTTTTGAGCACGCTTTATTTTGAGCACGTATTATTTATTTAATACATTTTTATACCGCCCAATAGCCGAAGCACTCTGAGCGGTTTACAACAGTTAAAACCATAAAATACAATATAAAATAAATATAAAATTTAAAACCACAGATTAAAAACAAACAGCAGAGCTAGCAGCAGTTACCATAACGGAGTTAAAAACAACTACAAGATTAAGTTGATTAAAATGATTAAAATGCCTGGGAGAATAGAAAGGTCTTCACCTGGCGCCGAAAAGAATACAAAGTAGGCGTCAGGCGAACCTCTTTGGGGAGCTCATTCCATAACCGGGGTGCCATAGCAGAAAAGGCCCTCCTCCTGGTAGCCACCTGCCTCACTTCCTTTGGCAGGGGCTCTCGGAGAAGGACCACTGAGGAAGATCTTAGTGTCCTGGCAGGTACATATGGGAGGAGATGATCCTTCAGATACCCTGGCCCCAAGCCGTTTAGGGCTTTGAATGTTAGTACCAGCACTTTGAATCGGGCCCGGAAACAGACTGGCAGCCAGTGCAGATGAGAAAGCACTGGCATAATATGTTCACGTCGGCCAGTCTCCATTAACAATCTCGCTGCCCTATTTTGGACCAGCTGAAGTTTCCGGACCGTTTTCAAAGACAGCCCCACGTATAACGCATTGCAGTAATCCAAACGAGAGGTTATCAGAACATGGATAATTGTAGCTAGGCTATCTCTGTCCAGATAAAGACGTAGTTGGTATATCAGCCTAAGCTGATAAAAGGTGCTCCGTGCCACCAAGTTGACCTGTGCCTCAAGTGACAGTTGTGGATCCAAGAGCACCCCCAAACTACGAACCTGATCCCTCAGGGGGAGTGCAACCCCATCCAGAACTGGTTATATATCACTTAGCCGGGCAGATGAACCACCCACTAACAGTACCTCCGTCTTATCTGGATTGAGTCTCAGTTTATTAGCCCTCATCCAGTCCATTACCGTGCCCAGGCACTGATTCAGAATAGCCACTGCCTCACCTGGATTAGATGCCATGCAAACTCATCGCAGTGTGCAACTGAGGGTTCTGCCATTTCTCTTGCTGGCCCAGAGTGTAAAAGGCCACGGACCACTCAGAAAAGCGCCGCTGGACGGCACGGAGAAAGATGCAATGGTCATGGGAAATAATTCTCTCTTTGCCACCTTCACGCCCACAGAGTAGGCTCGATAATGAGCTCTAACCTGTACTCGGTCAAATTCAGCACGAGTTCTCCTCCACCTGCGTTCCAGCTGTCTTCCCTCTTGCTTCATTGCCCTCAGCTCTGGTGTGTACTTCAGTCAAACTAAGCAAAGTGAAACTTCAGTCAAACTAAGCAAAAAATTGATTTCTTCAAAATGTATTGTACTCTTATAGAGTAAGAGAAAGTATTGTTCCTTATATTTGTTGTGGAGAAAATCAGAAGTCCATTTTTATGTTTTATTGTTTGTTATGTAGTGTTTGTCTTTTTTTTTTTTTAATAAAAATGTTAATATAAAAATGTATTGTTCACTGCTCCTTCTCTGCCCATCTTTGGCAGTGACACTACTATACTGCGATTCCTGGTTCTCTTCATCCCCCAACCTAATGGGGGGGAAGGGGCCATAGCTCAGTGGTAGAGCATATGTTTTACTTCCAGAAGGCCCCAGGTTCGATCCCCGGCATCTCCAGGTAGGGCTAGGAAAGAATCCTGCCTGAAACCCTGTAGAGCCGCTGCCAGTCAGTGTCAACAATACTGGGCTAGATGGACCAAGGGTCTGACTCCGTATAAGGCAGCTTCCTATGTACTCAGCAAACAGGATGATGTTATGCTTTGACTCCTGATCTGGTAATGTCACAAAACCTGGTTTTGGTCAATCCAGCCAACCAGATGCTGCCACATTGTGTATAAACACTAAATGTGGTGGAATTGCAGGGAGTGAGTGCCATGGTCTCTGTCTGAAAGAATGGGTGAAAATGAATGAAATTTTGAGAGAGAGTGCCAAAAATGTTGGTGTGCTTCTGCTGTGGGGGAAAGAAATTAAACGCCACAAGGAGGACATTCCTATTTCAGATCTGGCCTCTGCTGTGAGCTCACTACATGGCTTTAGGCATAATCTTTCCTATCTGAAATATGTGGATAATAATACTGGCCTCCCTTACTGGGTAGTCTTTACTGATGCAATATTATCTGAGGCATATTGACCACTTCAAAGTGCTACACAACTGCTACCCCTATTTTTCAAATTGGGTTTAGCTAATCAAAGTAAACCAAATAGCTGTTGAAAGAGGTTTTGCCTTAGCTTCCTACATACATTTGCTTGTCCTATAGATAGTGTTGCTGTCTCTAATCTGCCCAAGAGTGTGGAAAGCCCACAGGTACTATCTCGTAACCCAAAGACCACCCCAAATGGTCTCCGAATCAGTTGATTTTTCTTTATTTGCATTTTAATCTATTTTGGGCTTCCTCTGAGAATGGAACCTAAAGTGAATAACAAGAATTTAAAACAAACCGCATCAATAAAACCAGTACAATAACAGGGAAAAGGCCGCAGAAAAATCACGCGAAAATTAGGAAAACGAAGCATATGAAAGTTGTAGAAGCAATGCAATACCCACAGTTTAATCTGTTGAGCCAGGCTACCGTGACATCTGGATGTCAGCCAGCTATGCAGATGGCTGTTGGTGTAAATAACATCCCCAAATCCTCCAATCTTCCGCCTCCAGAAAAATGCTGAAGCCAAGAATGCCATGCTTATAGAAATGCAAAGACAGTAGTTTTCAGAACAGAAAGTAATACTGTAACAAACTATTGCTCTCTTGCCTCCGGTAGTCTCCATTTCCCAAAAAGGTAGGAAGAATAGGTTTACCTGACCCACATAGATCATTTTGCCAGTATGTAAGCATCTGTTAAAAGAGGAGCTTCTGTCTCTTCTTCCCCTGTCCCTGCTTTAAAAAAAGCAGATCCACAAGTATATTTTTAGGGGGAAACTGAAGCATGTTTGTATTTCCACTGTATTCTCTAACATCTGAAATACCCTTTTTTTAAAAAAAATGAAAGCCGGACTGAAAAGTAAAGGCATACCTCCTTTTTAAAGGAATATGAAGCATTTGACATTTAAACTTGTTTGTATTGATAAGTATCATGAGTTAATCATCTCCAATAAAAAAAATTAGCATTATAGCAGATGTTGGTTACTCTTGCTGTGAAGGACTGCCAACCGGTCCTTTACTCAAGACCAGAGATCAAAGGTGCAAAACTGCCAGCCTTAGCTCTGCCGTCTTGACCTGATTCTCTCAGGGCCTTGCCCTGGGTCTATACACTGGATTTAGCACTGAACCACAGAGGAACCACACACACCATGTGGGGTAAAACCAGGAAAGTTTATTTAAGGTAACCAGATTACAATAAAAGGTGGGGAATGAGGGAAGAGGGAGAAAGGTGGGGAGACACTTTGGTATACACAAGTAGAGCTACAAAATAACAAAAACTAGTTCCTTTACTATATAAATACCCAGGCACTTACTCTTTGCCTGGGGGTTGGTCTTCTCTAGGGTTTGCCTCGGCAAGAAGCCCTACTCCGCGCTTCTTCGCGTCTAGACCACAACAACCCAAACCAGAAGCCACAGCTGGCAGTATAGATTCTCCCCCTCCTTTCCATAGCTTGGCTGTCCTTGGCCAATCAGGATGAACTTCATCTGGGCTAGGTGGAGGAGGGGTGGCTCATGACTAGAGGGCGAATACCTGTGGCACAGAGGCATCAAAGGGACATGGGAGACTGAGGCGCCATCAGAGAAAGTGATGTACATTTGCATGGGATTCCCAACCTCCAGCTGGGATTACCTTGTTTACACGTGTGGAGGTGTGTGTGTGTGTGTGTGTGTGTGTGGTGCAGGAAACTGATGCTTTTCTTCACACTTACATTTTATGATGTCTGCATCTCTACACACGCGTGTGTGCGCACGCACACACACAATGTTTTTTGCATTATGGTTGAAATCATCCAAATACAAGCTGTTGCTCATTCCTATATTCATATGGTGTTGGCTTCCAAATCTGAACTCAAAACTGAATATGGTATTCCATAGGATGGGGATATCGCTGAATAACTGGTTAGAGATATTGTCAATTGGACTAATATGGGACAAATTACCATTGTAAGTGTGGGGAAATTTGCCTACTACTTAAGTGTGTGCTAAAGAGCAGCAATACAAATTGTTCCTGACTTGTTCTTTTGCTGTGCAGTGAAGACGCATGCCTCTATGCACAACTTCAGTGTTGTTTTACAAGTTCCTGGTTCTTTGTTTAGGGAAGTAGATGTTCTTGCAGTCTTAAAGCTTATTCATACTGATGGTGTTTCAAAGAGCTCAAAATGTTTACCTCCCTTTGGAGTAAATCTAGGTGAAATGTTTGGCACTTTTAAAAGAAGATTTTGTTGTTTTTAAGCCTATGAAATCATCTATTGTGTGTTGTGGTAGATTGTGTGTGTTTTGTATGCATACAGTCAATTTCGGGCGGGGGGGGGGGTGATCTGTGATGCATCCAGGCATACCTTTCCAAAAGGAAATGAGGTCTGAGTGAGCATCAGGCTAATACAGCCATTACATTTTCTCCACATTTTCTCCATTGTTTCAGTATTCATCTCCATATTCACCTTTTACTGGCTTCGATTGGTTCCTCTGCTGCAACCTTTCTTGGATAGGGGTAGGCTGGCCTGTAGTGATCCATGCTCTGGTAACCTGTGGCTTACGCTGGCTCAGCTTGTCTGAGTGTGGAAAGCTAAGCAGGGTCAAGCCTGGTTATTACTTGGATGGGAGACCCCTCCTCTAGTTTCCTGCATTGAGCAGGGGGTTGGACTCGATGGCCTTGTAGGCTCCTTCCAACTCTTAAGATCTATGAAATCTATGAAACCTTCAAGTTGGGCTGCCCTTGGAAATGGTTTGGAAGCTTCAACTAATGTAGAATGTGGCTGCTAGAATTCTGACCTGTTTATCTAGCTGGAGCCATGTTACATCAGTTCTAAGGAATTAGATTGGCTGCCTATTCGCTACCAAGTTTTGGGCTGAAATACCTAAAGGAGTTCGTCTTCACATACCAAACTGCCTGTGCATTAAGATTGTCATAGGAAGCCCTTCTCCGTGTTCCATATTTAGGAGAAACTGCATTATGCATGTACAAAAGAGAGTGCCTTCTCTGTGATGGAACCTTAACTTTGGAATGCCCTCTGTGGGCGGTTTGCCAAATACTGCTAAGCAGTATTCTTTTGGGTGCCAACTTAAAACCTTTTTATTTGCACAGACATTTTTAACTCTTGTATATTGCTTTTAGTTGTGTTGTTGTTTTTATATGTACCATCCTGAGATGTTTTTTCTTTTTTCTTTTTTGGATGAGCGCAAGGTTTATAAATTCTCTTAAAATAACTAAATAAATATTCATATAATGATCACTGTTGAAAAATATTGGTGGTTTGTATGTGTACGTGTGCATGCGTGTACATCACAATGCAACAACAAAAATTAACCCTAAATGTTTACACCTTGTAATCAAGACCAATCATAAATAAATATGCCACCCAGCCCCTTCACTATACAACATACTGAGAACATAACATGTAAGTACATAAGAGGAGCCATGCTGGATCAGACTGAGAGTACATCTAGTCTTGCATTCTGTTCACACAGTGGCCAACCAGTTTCCTGTAGGAAACCCCCTAGTAGAAGATGAATGCAACAGTACCCTCCCTCTCGTGTTCCCTAGCAACTGGTATACAGAGGCATACCTCCTCTGAAACTGGAGGTGGCACATAGCCATCAGGACTAGTAGCCATTGATAGCCTTCTCCTCCACGAATTTGTTGTAATCCCCTTTTAAAGCCAACCAAACTGGTGGCCATCACTACATCTTGTGGTACCAAATTCCATAGTTTAACTATGCGTTGTGTGAAGAAGTCCTTCCTTTTATCTGTCCTGAATATGCCACCAATCAGCTTCATAGGATGACCCTGGGTTCTAGTAGTATGAGAGAGGGAGAAAAAGTCTCCCTATCCACTTTCTTGACACCATCCATAATTTTGTACACTTCTATCATGTCTCCCTTTATTCACCTTTTTTCTAAGCTGAACAGTCCCAGATGTTGTAACCGTTCCTCATAGGGGAGTTGCTCCATCCCCTTGATCATTTTAGTCATCCCTTTTCTGCACTTTTCCAAACTCTATAATACCCTTGTTTAGGTGCAGTGACCAGAACTGTACATCGTATTCCAAGTGTGGTCACATAATAGATTTGTATGAAGGCAGTATGATATTGGAAGTTTTATTTTTGATCCCTTTCCTAGTTATGTGTAGCATGGATCTGTAACTCCAGAGAGATGCCTATTGTTTCTTACTAAGAAAAACCACCTCAAACGCAAAACCTCAATGAATATTAAATACCTCACAATGCCCAGTATCCTATTCGACACTAGCGCTAACATAAATTGCACTGTACTAGCATTAAGCTACCAATAGTGCAACACCAATAGTGTTTACTGGAGTGACGGGTTTTCCAGGGAAATCCATCCTGCAAATACTTACATCTTTCAAAATATGTAAACTCTTGGAGCGTAACATTTGAAAACCATGGACAAAATCAGAGAAGATGAGTTGTTCCTTAAAAGACAACTCTAACCATGAGACTGTAGCCCGGAGGAATACCTTCCCCACTCAGTATCACCTGCCATAGATTATTAATGCAGAACACTTACCAAGTGGTAAATGCAAGGAAGCTTTATCATAAAGCCCCTGCTTTGCCACATGTTAAGAGTGTGTGGCAGGAAAACTATCATCTGTTTTCATTCATACAGATGATCAAGCAAAACCATAGTGGAAAAACTACTTACTGCTTAGTAAGCTGACCATCTGTATCGAGCATGTCTGTCTATTATTGACAATACATGACCATGGTGAAGTATTCTATGAAACCAGGAGTGTTCTTGTGGAAGTAGCGCCTTGATTGCTTCTTTTGAGTGAGAGCTAATTTCTTTCTGTCCTTCCAGGAAGAGCCCCCCCCCCCCCATGCACTATAACCATAACCACCTTTAAAAACCTTTAACCACCTTTAAAAACCTTTGTGCTGTAACTGCAGTGTGTGTGGTGTCCAATGTCATTTTAAACCAAATGTGCAACCGTTTAAGCTATCCCTCTGGGGTTCTAGGATAAAAGCCAAGAAGAACTGTTCAGTCTTGTGGATATGGGTTACATTTATATTTGCGTAACACTGTCGGCTATAAATAGAATTTAATTTCATTGTTGTATAATAATTAACTAACTTGGATTTGGCAATTAGCGTACGTTTCTCTGTGTTTTGTTAATTCTTCAAATATGTGGCCATTATTTGACAATATTTGACATGTCAGTTGATTCAAGGCCTTCCTTTTTCCTTTGATCAAATTGCCAATCCTTATCCCTGTTCCACCCTAGATCTTTGTAGCTCCATAAGGCTAAGAGGCAGAAACTCAACCTACCGTAACTTTTTTGTTAAATCTGGGAAAAGGCATTATCGCATACTTGTATGCTGACTAAAGTGCAGCGGTTCGGTGGGGAAAATGTTTGCCAGGTAGGCATGCATATGTCAGTCCATTATCATTAAAATACTGATTCAGGTTTGTTTTTCTTTCAGCAGTTACATGTTTGGGTGTAGAAGTTGGCTTTCCATTATACTGAGAAAAAATGTAAGTTGGAAATCTTTAGCGCTGAATCGTACAGCACTCTGAATATGCTTTTCAATCATCTGCCTGTAGAATTTGCATATGCATTACTTCTGTAAAGGATCCTTTGCATTAGTTCCAAAAAGGATCCTTTTTTGTGTCTCTTATGAAGTCTCCTAGTCTCTCTCAATGCCAGGAATTGATTTATTGAGCAGTACTGTTGTCTGTAGTCAAAGGGTTTCTCTCAGATTTCACCCTGCCAAAGAACAGTATTGCTCTTAAGCACTTGTACCATGACAAACCAAAGCCTTGGGACTTTTTTCAAATGTTACAGTGTGGTGGAAGAGTGGATTGCACAAATGACTTGCACTTTTCAGTGCAGTTGTACGGGCTCCATATTATATTAGATCATTGTACCAGTATTCCACTCTTTTTCATAAGGCACTCAAGGCCGGCAATCATGGATAATAAAAAAATACAACCAGAGTTTTAAAAATCAGTAATAAGTTTAAAAGAAGAGTAGATAAAACTAATAAAAACACTAAACAGCCACATTAAAAGATGCAAAGATGAACTCTAATTTAAAAAAAAAAAAAAGTTCTGTCTAAATAAAGAAAAGTTTCCCCCCTGATGATTTAAAAGCAAGATAGATGTGTTTTGTAAGTCTGCCATCTGGTTTTTATTTTGTTACTATATTTATACCCCACCTTTTTTTTCTGCAAGGAACCCAAGGCGGCTTACATAATCCTCCTCCTCCACTCCATTTTATCCTCACAACAACCCAGGTTAGGCTGAGAGTCAGTGACTGGCCCAAAGTCACCCAGTGAGTTTCATGGCCGAGTGGGGACTAGAACCCGGATCCCCAGAGTCCAACACTCTAACCAAAAGAGGCTAGGAGGCTGGCTACTAGGGAAGGGCCTTCTCAGTTGTGGCACCCCATCTCTGGAATCAACTCCTCAAGGAGGTGCGCCCGGCGCCTACTCTTTATTCCTTCAGGTGCCAGATGAAGACCTTTTTATTTACCCAATATTTTAATGGTTAGATTTTTATTCCCATTTTTATTATCACTGCTGTACCTCCGGTCTGATTCATCTGGCTGCTTTCTTTTATTGTATTTGTATTTGTATTTTAATGATGTTTTTGGTTTTATGATTGTTTTTATCCTGTTTTTCTTGTAAACTGCCCAGGGAGCCTTTTGGCTGATGGGCAGTAAATAAATATATTAAATAAATAAATAAACAAACCACTATGCCACACTGGCTCCAGATATGTTGGACTGCACTTCCCATCATTCTCAACTGTCTGGAAATTATGGGAGTTGCAACCCAACACATCTGGCAGGCACCAGGTTGGGGAGGGCTATTCTAACATCTCTATGAAATCCTCACGACTACTCCAAACACACACCAAACCCATTCAAGCTTCCCCTTTGCCTTCACCATGCATCCTTGTTTATTTATTCGGTCCCATGCTCCCCATGGGAAGCGCAAGGTGACATACACTGGGCTCGGAAGTGGTCTCCCATCCAGGCACTGTCCGGAACTATATCTGCCCAGTCTCAGATTATTGAAGGATAGTGAATGGCTGGAGGGGAAGAAAGATAGGTCCACATGTTGCTTGCCCCATGATCTTGATTTACCATGTTTTTGACTAAGGACACGACTCAGAACTAAAGTTTTGAGGTTATACAGCAGGTGATTGTACGTGTGCCACTGTGAAAGTGTATAGGCCACTCATCAATTTCAATAAGAGGATTTAAACTGGACAGCAGATTAGTTGAGTTTCTCTAATGATCAGGTGACCTTGCATCAAAAAGCCTTTCCTATGTACGTTATCCATTATATCCATTATCATTTAATATGGCTGGTGGTGAAATATAGTGGTAGTGGTTACAGTGTTGGACTGGGACTCGGGAAACCCGGGGTCCTAGTACCCATTCTGCCATGAAGCTCACTGGGTGACTTAGGGCCTGTCGCTAGCTCTCAGCCTAACCTACCTCACAGGGCTGTTGTGAGGATAAAATGAAGAGAATCATGCTTGTCTGAGCGTGGAAAGCTAAGCAGGGTCAGGCCTCGTTATTACTTGGATGGGAGACCCCTCCTCTAGTTTCCTGTATTGAGCAGGGGGTTGGACTCGATAGCCTTGGAGGCTCCTTCCAGCTCTATGAAATCTATGTATGCCGCCCTGTGCTCCTTGGAGGGAAGGTGGGATATAGATGTAACAGATAAATGAATAATCTCCCCCAGCCAATAATTACACCGTTGAATAGTGGCTTTGGACACTCTTTTGTATACAATACATTAATACCTTGGATTACAAGTACGGTAACTTGGTTTGAGAGCATTTTGCAAGACAAGCAAAATTTTAAATATTTATTTAATTTTTTTTTACTTGATATACAAGCGACGTCTTGCAATACAAGTACTGTAGTGCGGTTTAAATTAAAAATCCCTGTACAAATTTTTTTTGGGATATTTCGTTTTGATATAAGAGTGTTTTGGATTACAAGCACGTTTCCGGAACGAATTATGCTCTCAATCCAAGGCATGACTGTATTAGCAAAATCTCCCATGTTATACCAGATGAAAATGATGTGAATAGGGAGGGCATCTATGCTGCAGGGGCTCTAGTGTTGGGGTAGAATGTGGCAGTATGTTGGGAAATAGTGGACTGAATTTGTTTGAAACTAGCTTATAGATAAATGGGACCTGCAACGAAAGGTTGCAGTGCATTCTCCCTGTGAAGGATTCCTTTCAGCCATTTGTTCCAAACAGGGCATTCTCCTCTTCTCTGCCTCCCCACTTTTCTTTTCTAAGTGATGCTCAATATTCTGTGGTTAATGAGCCTTAATGGGCTGTTTTGTGCTCGGTGGACCTCTTAGGTTTTCGTGTTTTAAGATATTTTTATGTTTCTGCAAACTGCAGGATTTTCCCAAGTATGTGGATATAGCCTTGTAAACAACACCACAAAAGTTATTAATCTGTAACTTTTCTTACTAGTCTGCTAAGAGGCCTGCATTTCTATGCTGGCTGTGGAGGAGGGGGCTTCCCCTCCTCTATGGCAGCATGGTCATGCAAGCTACTATCCTTTTAGCAGACTAGTAAAAACAAAAAAAAGCCTTCTACCAACCAAACTAGTGGAGGAGGCAGAGATTTCTGCCCCACCCCACCAGCTAGCTACATTTTCATGGTGGTTTTGGAGAGACTTCCCTTCCTCTACAAATAGCATAGAAATCAAGTGGTCTGGTGGAGTAAGGATGGAGTGATCTGTCCTTCCTCCACCAGCCCACGTGCTTGCCTGCATGGGATTCCATGTGCTCACCTATGGCTAACAGGCATATTGGTCCATGGAAGACTGTGCTTTTGTGGCCCTCTTTTGGCTCCAGTCCTGTCAGCACCCACCCACCACCTGATTTTGGTATTAGAAGGAGCAATGCTGTAAGAATGTGCAAGAGAGTAAAATACTGGTCCATTTCATTTTATCTTGCAAGCACTTTGACTTTACTTGGCTGTTGCTCTTTCCATCTTAATCACATTTAGGCAAATATTAATAAAGAGCTTGCAGAGAATGTGAATCTTCATTCACAGTATTGGGGCAGTAGAGTAAGAATTGTTTATCTTTTCCCCCCCCTCTGACAAGCTTTGGGAAAACTGGGGAAACCAGTGAGGTTTGGCAAGGCAAGCATAGGAGGACACACTTGCATTGCAGTATCTTTCCTTGAGTCAGAAAAGGCAACAGAGATGCTATGGTATCTGTCTGCCTGTGCCTTTTAAGTCTGGGTGAGGCAGCTCCAGTAGCATCTCAGTGCCGCTTTTGATCTAGGGCATGGCATGAACAGTGAAGTGGTACTGCGGCCACTTCTCTCAGACTTAAACTACTAGCTGCAACAAATTAGAAGGAACTGGTAGTTGTACTTGCTATAGTAAGTAGTATATTGTGTGGTCCTTGGCCAGCT
The DNA here is from genome assembly GCA_021292165.1 of Shinisaurus crocodilurus. Lineage (NCBI taxonomy): Eukaryota > Metazoa > Chordata > Lepidosauria > Squamata > Shinisauridae > Shinisaurus > Shinisaurus crocodilurus. Next base: position 25,786,856 of record CM037886.1, on the reverse strand, counting down.
TAATAATGGAGGCCTGCTTAATAATGGACTCCTACCCCCCAAGTGACAAGCATTCTGAAACACACTCTTTCAAGGAGATGGGTCTTAAAAGGACAGCCTGCAGGTTTCATCTTAACTGGATTTGAATGAGTCGCTAAGCTCAGCCAAGAGATTATTATTAAGGCTTAAGAATGACACTGCAACCAGAAGACAGACAGTTCAAACCTGTGTACCATGTGGAAATTGTACCAGGGGCTACTGAAACTATAGGAGTGGAGGTCTACTAGTACAGTATCCTGTAAGTACCTTTGGGGCAGTTGCTGAGGGTGTATGGTCAAATACCTGGGAGACTTGAATGTTAACCTGAAGGTAGTACGGTAGTTCTTGAGGGCTAAGCAGAACTTTATTAAAATGCGAGTTGTTTAAGGGTGAATTTTGATAGAATATTATCTTGATTACATAGCTGATGTTTGAATGAATGGATTCAGCAGTCTTAGAACTGGAACTTCCAACTAGTGAAATCAGTAGTGTTTGACTGTATAAGTGCTGCTAGGGCCAGTTGGGTTTGCTTGTTTGGGGGCGGGTATTTTTCTTTTTATCTACCAGTTAGCTTTTCAGGTGTGGCTTATTGAAAAATCCAAATAGATTTGCCATGGCCCTCTCCCCTATATATAGCATGGAGAAAGGAAGTGTTGCCTAAGTGGAGGAGGTGGGAAGAAAAATGGTGGTGGCGGTGGTGAAATATTTAGAGATGATGAGCCAGGCTGGGGAGTGGTGGGGGAGGAAAAATACTGTGGGCTGGCTAGCTGAAAAGAATTTGGCGTTGTGGTAGTTAGATAAAGCAGAAACAACTTGAGATGTGCTTGAGCAGGGAAGCAGAAAGAGTGGCAGAGATGGAGGAAACAATGACGTAGCCCTATATGGTTTGGAAGGCTTGAGACAATTTAGCCATTCCCTGGTTCAGTGCAGAACCTGAACGTCTTGTTTCTCTTGGAAGTCTTCCTTTGAACCTTCTCTATGAGCATCCCTCTGACTGGCAGGGTGGTGTCTCACCCCCATTTCCCAGGATCTGGTAGAGAAGCTGACTCCAGTTCCGTAAGATACCATGCAATACTTGGTGTCTTAAATGACAGTGCCATTCCATTTGCTTGAATTGAATTTTTTTAAAAAGTTGAAAACCCCAAATCTGTCTGTGTGTATTTCATAGGTATACTTCTCTGTCCAAACTACCCTGTCTAGCCCTGCCTGAAATCCCTGCTTTAAAAAAAAAAAAGAAGAAGCCCTACTTCTGACAGCTGTCAAAAACAAGTGTGAACGAAAGGGTGTGGGGTGCACTTTTCCACCAAGTACCTAGACTAGAGTCTCAGAATTGGGTGGAAAAGTTGTGAGCAGTGGAACCTATGGGGGTGACACTCAAAACCTTGAGGATCGTGCTGCGAAGGTGGGGAGGCGCCTACCCCCTTTCCTGAGCAAAGGTCACTCGCGGCTTTGCTTTGACTTGATAGCTTGCCCTTTGACAGCTGTCACTGTCAAAGCAAAGTGGGGAAAAAACCCCTATTTGGAGCCTCTCTGGGTCAGTGTCCAGGGTTGGTACCTGCAGCACTTTGACAGCAGGTAGCCCCCAGGACATTGCCCAGGCAAGGCTTCCCATATTTGGAACTACACACCTCCGCAGCTGCGCAAGTCCAACAAAAAATAATTTAAAATTGTGCATGTTTGGGGCACAGAAAAAAGTGGTGGCCAACCAGTAACAGCCCTTCCAATGTGCCACTTGAGCACTTTAGAGGGGCTGTCACTGGCTGTCAATTCAGAGATCGCTCTTTGCGATCTCTGGGGGGAAAGGGGGGGGGGATAAGGGGAAAAACCCAGGGCGAGCCAAAAAATGGCTCATGATCACAGTGGGGAGAGAGGAGGAAAGGCGGCTTCCCCAAGGGGGAAGAAGGGGGAGAACAACCCACGGTGAGCCTGATTGTCTGTCGGGCACACCATGTTATTGGTGCAACAACCAACCCACCTTGGTTTATTGCCCATTGTGTGATATGTTCGTGTCACAGGGCTTGCTACTCACTTCTGGCACCAAGGCTCTCATCTCACATTGCACTGGCACAGTTGAGATATTTTGTGAGCAAATACAGCGCACTTGCAATGTCCTTTGTTTGAAGCAGAATAAATTTTGTAGTGTTCTATGTATTGCTATCCCCTAAAGATGGAAGGTGGAACTGCAAACATGTTTTTTTCTTGTACTTGTTTTAGAGACTTTGCTGAGACTTCTTATTTGAACAAGATTTTTTTTTAAAGCGACTTAATTTTAACAATGAATTCTATTTCAAATGAACCTGTTGAATATTAGCATTGTCCTCCATGTTCTTATTCCTCTGTCCATTGATTTGTGAAATACCAAACTAATATTAGACAAAAGTGGTTATAACGAGTCCTTAGCAATGAGTTGCTGATGGCCAGGTCTGTGTGCCACAATTCTACAGGAATGTAGAAAACCTGGAGAATGTGTTGGACACAGAAATCAGCTTCCAGGGGATTTCAACTTTAAAGCAAGTTTCTAGCATCTATAATTGCAAGGATGTTCTAGAAAGTGTGTGAGGAAAGCCTTCTAAAATCTCGAACCAGAGAAGTCACTGAACATTTTCACTAGAAAGGCATAGGGCTTCAGTGCCACGCGCAGCTTTTTACCCCTTCCCATAACTAACAAAACCAGAATAAATTATGCAAAATATGGGACATACACAAAATTGCATAATTTACACAGATTGTAGAAATGAGCTTTACTTAGCACAGAATTTGGATTACTTTGGAACAGAATCCATATGTGTATGTTTAGTGCACAATATACACACAGCCCTGAGTCCTAAACATTATATAAGCAACCTTGAAGTAATGTAGGCTGAGACTAGAATCCTGTGTGCACTTTCTTGGGCTTACTTCTGAGTAAACATGCATAGGGTTGCACTGTAAGTATGCTGTTTAAGTTTAACTGGCCTCAACTTGTTCTTTCCCCCTCCCCAGATTTTTGAGCATCTGAGAGGTGTCGTAGAAGCACACCTTTAGCACGGGAAGATGAGTGAACTTGACCAGTTACGCCAGGAGGCGGAGCAACTGAAAAACCAAATTAGAGTATGTATTTAAGACCAAACAGTCTTTTGTCTGTTTTGGATTGGGGTGGGGGCGGGGGGGGCTTCTCTACTGTGTGTGTGTTTTGTTTTGTTTTAAACCAGAGATTGTTAGATAGTTTTGGCTTTTATTCTTTTAAAGAGATTTCTGTGCCATCTTTCAGCTGATGCTTCCAAGCCAGCTAATAAAATAAATAAATATAAATATATAAGGAAGTAGAAACACTAATATTGAATATAACAATAAAACAAAAATGACACTTCAAAACAGCAGCTAAACAGCTGTTCTTGGCAGTACATTTTCAACGCCTGTTCTGTTGCCATTTCATTCTTATACTGGCCTGTTTAAGCTGCTACTTTGCTGCTGCTAAGTACAGTATAGAATACTTTTCCAAGCTCATTTGCTGGCTTCCTGTGGAGGAAGAAAAGCATAATACATTCATTTCAGAGGCTAGTATAATCTGGCTTCACTGTATGCAAAGGAGAAGGGACTGCAGGTGGAGGCTGTTTCAGAACCCCTCCAGACAGCAGCCACTTTGTACTATCTTAAAAGCCTGCAGCCCAAGGGCTGGCTGTTTGAGTCTAATCGCCACCACCCAAGGCTTCTTGGCCCTCATACTCCCTTAGGGTTGTCAGGTGAGAATGCTGTAGTGTAGGGACAGTAGAAGCCACACCTGGCAGAAGTCTCCAGCCTAGCCACTATGCCTTCTTGGCTTCCTTTCTTGCCTGCCAATTGTACGCAGCCCCTTCTGTCTCTATTTTTTTTAAAAATAAATTTTATTTAATTATTATAAACTACATACAAAACTATAAAACACAAACATACAACTAAAATAAATCCTAAGGTGCACCCCCCACCCACCTAGGGACCAACTAATATACAACCATCCCCTTAATCAATTAAATTCCACATTCCAAAAATGTAATATATCCTGACAAGGCATACTCCCCTTCTTCTTCGTGGTCTCTGTGCATCACACATATGTTAACAAGTTCACAATTAATTCCTTCGTATTTTGGGCAGCCCCTTCTGTCTCTAGACCTTATATGCAGTTTTGCCCCAGTCCCACTTTCTTTTAGCTTCTCCTGTCTTCAGATTTGTGCTTGCTCAGGTTCTGCATTTCAGGCCAGCACCTACTTCCTTTAGCCACTCTTATCTCTTGACCATTCTGACAACTCCTCTCCCCTTGCTATGACATTCCCTTCTGATCTTTGCTGTGAAGTTTTTTTACACACATGCACACACACACCTCATTTATCTCTCTGCCCTTTATTCTTGCAGCCTCATTCGCCACCAAACTTTGCTTCAGGTTCTTGATTCTCAGGTTATTGCCTTCTCTGCACCCATCCTTTATCCACCTTAACACTGGACTCCTTGTCCCTTAGCTTCCCTACCTCCTGGGACCTCTTCCCAGTTCTCGGCCATCCCTGTGTGAAGTTTATATTCCAGCTGAACTTGCACTGTTGTTTCTGAAGCTGGACTTGTACGCTGCTTTCCCTAAGCAACTGAATATTCCAAGCCACCACGCCGACTCAGCCAATCAGTGCCGAAAGCTTTACCACCACAGTAACAATACGATATAGATAAGCATGACCAAGTCTGGATCCAACCCCTTGTTTGCTTTCAAGGCACAATATAACATTCTTCAGTGTAAACAAGTTTGATTTCTTTCCTTCTAGTTGATAGCTTATACAAACAGTAAAACTAGGCCGTTGTTAAGCTGGCATTAAAATTACAGGTCACACAGAACACTGTAAACCTAGGCTTGTGTTGGCTGAGTAGCACATGGCATTTTGCTTCTCTGAAATGCACTACTGTTCTATGTTTTAGAAATAATATTCAAAGGGGCAACCTCATTTTAGATTCAGTACGTTCAAGTTTGTAAAGATGTTTTATGAAATGACGATTGGCAGCCACAATACTGTAGATAAATTAGACCGTTAACCAAACAGCTGCTGTGTAAACAAAAGTAATCAGGGGCCTCATAGAACTGGATTTCAGCTCTCCAGGCTGGTGGTAGAAAAGAAAATATCAAGAGACACTTTGCTTTTTTAATTTGACACGCAAGCAGTCCCAGTTAGAGCTCCAAATGTTGACACCAGCTTTGAGGGGATTTGCAGGGTGTGTGTGTGTGTGTGTGTGTGTATGTATGTGAGGGGTGTCAAAATAGGGGCCATGGCTCTACAGGGTTACTTAAACTTGAGGTTAATCTTAAGTAGATTATTGGAATAGGTTCCTGCCAGTTTACACACACAACATCCCTGAGTCTATGTTTCATGATCAGAAGAAGTTGGGCAAATCAGCCAAACTTGGTTTAAAACGTAAGTTTTGCCCTCTGTTCATAGAGGGAGTAGTAAAAGAGGAGGAGAAATGCAGTTCATGGGGTTCTGGGCAGTGTTGGAGGGGTTAGAAATTGAGGGCCAGGAAACATAGATTTCATAGTTCATAGAGTTGGAAGGAGCCTCCAAGGCTATCGAGTCCAACCCCCTGCTCAGTGCAGGAAACTAGAGGAGGGCGTCTCCCATCCAAGTAATAACCAGGCCTGGCCCTGCTTAGCTTTCCACGCTCGGACAAGCTGAGCCAGCGTGAGTGTGGGCTTCCCATATCTGCATGCAAAACCTTATCCCAGCCTTTCCCAACCTGGTGACTTCCAGTAAACTGTCGGTCAAGCCTTTAATGAAGGTGCTAAATAAGACTGTTTTCTTACAAAATATGAGCTAGACCTTGAGTACGGTATATTCTCAGAAACAAACCTACGTAATCATTCGCTTAACGTGAAATCCATCCGTATAAACGACTGTTGTGGGACATCTCTCACAAATAATCTAGCCGCTGCTGTATACATAACTAGTTGGAGAAATTAATATCGCATGTCTTTCTGCCTTCATTAATTCTAAATTTCTTTAAACATAAATGAAAGGTTTTGGCTAAAGTAAGGAGACTTTCCTTTTTTTGCTTTCCTGTGTTGCTCTCTGTTTAAAATAAGAACAAATACACCACACAGCTTGAGGTATATTGGAGAAATGCTACAGTGCAGCAGCAGTTTCTGGGGCTCCCCCCTTTAATTGAGAATTTATTTAACATAACTTCTGACCAGCCTTTCTCCCAACCTTGTTTCACTAGATGACAATGGATTCCCATCATACCCAACCAGCATGGTCAATGGTCTGGGAAAAGGCTGCTGTAGGCACAATTCAAGCCCCATTGAACTTGGGGAATTTGTGCAAGGACACACTTACTGGTGCATGGATTGTGCTCTTGTTTCTGTGCAGTCTTGCCTAATCAGAGCCACTTCCTAATTGAAAATCTCTTCAGCCTTCCATGCCACATGTGACCCCACATGCCACTGATAGAATCCTGGTGCACAAAGATTCCCTGTGTCACACATAGTGTGAGAGTGACATTAAAACCCAAAGACATTAATATCCAAAGAGATAACAAATGTAACAATTTCCTAAACCGCTGTGGCTTGTGTTATTTTTGTTACACTTTCCACCCACTTTTAAATATATATATGTCATGAAATGTGGCACTTTCTGACAAGACACCTACAACTCAGTGGTTGTTTCCATCTTTTCTTATGGGAAATAGTTCCCATGGATGTTAAATCCAGGAATACTGGCCTCTCCAGCCATTGGCTTTGTCTGTTTTTGAATCCATTTCTTCCAGGGCTCAACATTCCAAGGACTGTTTTTTTCACATTCCAAATAGCCATTGTTGCTCTCCTTGCATGGTGGTCACACCTCTGCTCCACAATGCATAGTTTTAGGTGTATATCTGTTACCATAGGGATGATGCATTTCTTCCTGAGTGGCTGCCTAGTATTTTACCCTTCTCCATCTGGCTGCAGCAGAGGGAGAAATGGGACAGTGAGGACCATTTCATTGGCTCAGCTGTGAGAGCAGCTGCCAGTTGGCCCCCTCCTCTCTCTCAGACTGTTTCCATTCTATGCAACTTTAAAAATTGGTGCCTGAATTTGCTTGTTATCCTCTTCCCTCCCTATCCCTTTTTCCTCTTGTATCACTGCCTATTTGATTGTAAGCCTATGGGCAGGGACTATCTTGTTTTTAATCTCTGTACAGCGCTTAGTAAATTTTAGGTGCTTTATAAATACTAGATGGTGATGATGATCATGGTTTCTGTTAAATAAATATGTTTTAACTTTTTCTACATGGTATGTACATGTATCAAGACCTGAGTGGACATATCTGTGGTGAGGGTAGGAAAGAAAGCAAGATTCAAAGCAGCTGTCTCTGAGGGGCCTTGGGAAAAGCACATTGTTTTTTTCCTCAGTGCTCCTGACTCTAAAAGAGGGGCAGCAATCTTCCACCTCACAGGATTGTTGTAAGGATGTGTAATGAGATTACCAGTCAGTTTCCACAATGATACTACTATTTCATGTGTTTCAAAATAGTGCTATGATGACGGCTTGCTGTATCACCTTAAGGCATCCTAACTTTGTTGTTCATGTATTGATGGCTGCATTGCATGCAGCCAGATCCTTTAGTCAGTTAAGAGAGGTTACTGGATTTAAATCATATTTAGCACCATTGAAGTTGATGACAGAATTCCCCTGTGGCTGTGACTGGCTACTTAAAGTAACAAGGTATAGTTTGGGGGCTGATTATAGATGTAATATTTGTATAAATGTGGGCAATACAGCTTTATGTACTCAGCTGGTTTGGGTTTCACAAAGAGATTATCCTACTTAGCTTTTGTAAGATTTCAGTGTCTATTTTGTCATCCGGAATTCTGTTTACACAGTTAAAGCAACTTGATAAAGTTGACCAAGAGAGGGATGCACATATCCAAATTTGCTATAATTTATTTTCTAAATTCCTAGTGGATTGTAAGCTTCTGGTAAATTCACCCTTCAAGGTACAGGAAACATACATGTTTTTGGCTCAGATATGTTGCTTTTCTTTTGCTGCTTTTGGGTGTCAGTAGGAAAGGGTCTGCCTGGCTTCTTCTTATGTTCTGGCCCTTGTGTAATAGTAGCTTAGTGTCAAGTCATTCGGTGAGCATCATCCATCTCTTTGACATGGTGTCTCTTCATTCTCCCTTTTTTTCCAGGATGCTAGGAAAGCATGTGCTGATGCTACATTGGCCCAGGTAGGTGTGCATCTTCATGTCATCAAACTATTTTAAAAACAAAAAACAAACTACAATTACTTACATAAAGTTACAGCTGTGACTATTTTAACTGGTTGAGTAGGAACATTTAACGTGTGGGATTTCTGTATGCCCGCCTTTCTGGATTGTCTTAGCAACATATACTCTGCTTATGCAGGAATAAAGACTCCTTAAACCATCATTTAACACTGGGCAAGGTTCACTTACCATGTTAGTTTTGAAATACAGAGTGCCGATGCACATGGAATGCTCCCAGTCCCTTAACCATGGTTCTTAGCCTCTTTCCCTCAGTATGTCCCCCTGGACGCGTTAAACATGGTTGAGGCTTACATCAGCGCAAGCCTTAACCCTGATTATTGCTAACCCAGGTTTTCAGTTAACCAGGGTTGAAGCTTGATTCAAGACTGGTTGGCTGTAAGCTCTAGTTAGCAGGAACTACAGTATAGATTGCTAGGGGGGGAAGGGCTTGTAGAATCCTGCAGCCTGCTTCCCCTCCCTTTGTGTCAATTAAGAGGTTGAGTACTACATGCAGTACAGTGTCCAGATGCTGCCCCAAGCGTCGTGCTTGCACCTGAAGTTGAATAGAAACATAATGTCAGAACTATGGTGCTTGCGTCTCCAGAATTGCTTATGCTACATTCACTGCTCAGCATTGGAAGGCATGTAGGGGAAGAATTTGAGAGAGGTAGCTGTGGCAGCAAAAACAACAAAGAATCCTGCAGCATCTTAAGAAGAGGATCCATATTCTTGTTTCTGTTGGACGTGGTTCTTCAGAAAGTTGCCTTAAGTGTGTATGACGTTGTAAGCACTGCTTGGCGAACTAATGGCACATATAGCATGAAGGATGCCAAACTTCGTTCTGTTCTTTGCACGAGAGCCTGAGACCTTGGAGATTTTTTAAAAAACCCAAGATCACCCAACCTCTTGCCACTCACATATAAAAATGGACTAACAGCTATTGTTTGTGTTTCTAATCCAGCTTTACATTGCTGTTTACTGAAACTTTTTTTTTTTTGCCAGAACCTAAAGCATAGTAGTAGTGTTAGTAAGAGAGAGAGAGAGAAAGATGTCCATTGGCTGCCTCAGAAGCATCCTCTGCTGAAGTCAGCCCCATAAAAAATTATATCTGGGAAATATTTATGTTTGGCAGAATTACAAAAAAAAAAAAAAATGCTGAATGAACACTTTCAATCTTTAACATATGTTGTGACCTAGACATGGGAGCAGGGAAAGGAGCATTTAAGAATCTGACATACAGCGGGGGGAAAAGCAGTTATGTAGGAATTCTAAATCCGGAAAGCAGCCTGTATCCCACTAAGCCACCTTGACAGATTTCAAGAGGAAACAGGAACGCTGTGTTTGTGTCCTTTAGCTAAATAATGGTTACATGGAGACAGAACAAAAATGCAGACTTTTTTGTGTGTGTGCTATAAACTTCCCTGAGTTCACTGCAATATGCCGACAAACAAGTCTTTAATGTATTTGGCCACATTATGGGGAAATGTGTTGAGGGCAGTTTCCTAGAAAGTGGCAGTTCCTTAGAAAGTGTGCTTATTTTAGACAACAAAGTCTTGTAGCTCCTTAAGGATTAGCAAATTCCTTGGAGCCTGTCTACAGGCTTTCATGGACCAGAACTCATTTCCATCAGGTACATAAAATGGTGATGACTTCTGTAGGTAGGGTGCGTGGTGTGTGTGTGTGTGTGTGTGTGTGTGTAAGTGTGTATGTGTGTAGGGGGGGTTATGTGTTTAATTTAAAATGTGTTTAATTGAAATTACATGGGTCCAGAGAAGGGAAGAGGGGAGGGAGCTTTTACGAAGGCCAAGCTGTGCAAAAGATTACTAGTAGAGAACACAAATGAAAATGGGATACAACAGAAAAAAGTTAAGGATCTGGTTGGAGGATCTGGTGTGACCCATTCCCAACTGGTAATGAATTGGCAAAGCAAGATGGAAGAGTTTACATAAACCTCCCGAACAGGGGTAGTTATTCTCTACAGTGAGTTAACCATGAAATATTATGCCACAATACTTTGTTGTGCTGTAGCAGACAAACACAGCTACCCCTCCTCGGGGGTTCAAAGCTCAACAGTATTATTGTCACATTTCCCTGTGGAATCCTCGATGCAGGTGAGTCCAGCCAGTGCCCAAGGTAGTATGAGTGAGCTTCTCCTTGCCTTCCTCTGGGTATCGGGACCCTGACCTCAGCCACTCCCAGGTACAAGTAATTCTCAGGGCAACTCTGCGGGCTTATCTTTGTAGTAGCAGTTAATAAAGTGTCCTTGACAAACTGTTTGGTGAAATAGGGAAATATATCCAAAATGTCTTTACTGGGATTTGTATTTTGTTCTTTGTCAATAAGAGACAACGTTTATTGACACAGTATAGTCTTATACTACCAGTATAGTCTTACTGGTATTCGCCTGTCAGCAAATGCTTTTGTGGCTGCTGCTTACAAATGTGTACAATTAACCCTCCGTTTAGATCACAGCCAACATTGATCCAGTTGGTCGTATTCAGATGCGCACTAGAAGAACACTGCGGGGGCACTTGGCTAAAATTTATGCAATGCACTGGGGGACTGATTCCAGGTGAGTCTCTGTGCTGCAAAAAGTCTGTCCAGCTCCTGATTCCCTTGCACTGCTTTGCACTGTCTGGAGCCTTCCAGATGTTTTTGATTTCAACTCCCATCAGCCCCAGCCAGCCTGGCCAGTGGTCAGAAATGCTGGGAGTTGGAATCCAAAACATCTAGAGGGTACCAGATTGTGGAAGGCTTCCACAAGATCTGCCTCAACTGTAACTGCCTGAAATTACAGAAAGTTTTAGGTTATCATGCCTTGAATCCTTCCCTTCTTCCAGAGAGTTCAGGGCAATTTACCAAGGAGAAGAGAGGGCAGGGGGAGGGAGGGAAAAAGATGGGAATTGCTTTGAAAGCACTCCTGTATTTTGCTACTACTTCAAGTACTTTCCCTCACCCTAGCTATTCGTTGTTTATTTCAGTGTAAATGGCACTTTACAGAGGAATATAAACAAAAGACAAGTCCTTGCCTGAAGGAATTTCATAAACAAAATTGTACAGGGGATGGGAAGAGTAAAAGAGTGGAAGGAAGGAAGGAAAATGGGGGTGGCGAGGAAAACTGTAAATCACGAATTTGCAGTTGCAGTGGTGAAAGAGAGACCGGCAGCCTTTTCCACTTTCCAGCAGCATTGCCAGGCCTACTAAAATATAACCTTGGTATTTATTTGGATCCCCAATTGAAGATTTTGTGCATTTGTGGTGGAGGTGCTTCCTCTTACCTGGGTGATAGAAATGTGCCGATTGTGTAAAGGTAAGGACACTGTTGCAGTTACTTCATATAGGAAGTTTCATAATCCCAATATCCTGCTCTGGAACGGAGGGAATTGAGCAGCACTCACAACTAATATTAACACTTGCTAATATTTTTTTCCTGAGCATATTTGGAAAAACGTTTGGCCCCAGATGAAGGTGTAAACCGGAACGTGTTGGGCGATAAAACGTTTTAACTGTCACCTGAGACTTGTTTCTCTTTCGTTTTGTTCATGCGTTGGTGCCTTCCCCTCTTGTTCTGCCTTCTTTCTGAATCCCTGACACTTTTAACTGTTGAGAGATCCAGAGTTCCCAGTGAGCAAGTGTGAATGAGTTTGTCATTGGCTGCCAGGACACACGTCCTCCTAATAATTGTGTAATTCTATAAATATTTGGCTTTGCTTCCTTATCTTTTTATTTAAATTTGTGGGTTTGTCCGCTCATAGCAAATACTGATTGAATCAGCAGAAGCTGTTGGAGGGAGTCATTTTAATCTAATGAAAGCAATCTTATTAATTCACTTGAGCCTGTTTGTACAAGTTAAATAATCTCTACTACTCTTAAGCACCTTACAGAATCCTAGATCTTTATATTCTCAAGAACGGAAAAGACCTCGGTGCGTCAGAGAAAGTACACCTGTTAACGTCCAGTTGAAGTGTGTGTGTGTGTGTGTGTGTGTGTGTGTGTGTACTTCTGTTTTTGGAAGTGTTCAGTGACCCAGTTTAGATGATCAAATCCTGGCTTAATAAGGCCAGAAATGCACCAGTTCTGGGCATCCACACACACAGCCCTGTCATTTCAGGTTGGCTTCTGAATCCTGGCTTGTTCAGAAGCCATCCACCTTAGTTCCCAGTTTGGATGTACTGGGAAGCCATCATTAACTGCAGGTAACCCTTTGCTCGTGTGAAGGGAGGAGTGAAGCAGCCACAAAAAATGGACTGTATGCAGGATTTGATTGTCCAAATGTGGCCAGTGAGAATATATTGATTAGCAGGTAACCTTGCTAATTTTGGCTGACATCTTTACTCAAGCCATGAGCTCACTGGGTGGTTTTGGGCAGCTTTATTTCCACATATGTAAAAAGGGCATTTGAGGATGACTTCAGATGATAAAGGCAGTAAAGCATTTTGCATATTAAATATGCAGTGCAGATTATTAAGACTATGGTATGCAAGCATCTAAAGAACAGTAGCTCCTTACTCAAACTAATATTTTGTCTTCCACACTTCTGATGTATGCTTTGTTTACCTTTTACCTTGTATTTTTCTTCCCTACCCTGCCTTTCCAGGCTTCTCGTTAGTGCATCACAGGACGGCAAGCTTATCATTTGGGACAGCTATACCACAAATAAGGTGAGAGCAACTAACAGGCTTCTACTGCTTAATTACAACTTGGCTAAAAGAGGAAAAATAAACCAAAGGAAGAGAACTTGCAAAGGAGCCCTTCACATTTTGTTGTTGTTGTTTTTGTTTGGCTTTTGTTTTCTGACAAAAGAGGAGCACACGGAGGGGCAACTATAGACTAATTCAAGGGATGGCTCAATTTTTGGTGCTTTTGTGAGATGAGAGAAAAGAGAAGCTGAATGGTAACCCTTTTTCTTAGGTGTGTGCTGCATGAGGTGAAGCCTGGCTTCTCTGGTTTTGATCTCTGTAGTGAAAGCTGACAGGGATACGTTCTAGAGACAAGCTTTCACATCCTGGCTGTAGGTGCATGTGACTTGGATCCAGATTATAAAAGGTTTACTTAGCACATGGAAAGGTTTAGCCTCCAGTGATGCTGGTAAGCACGTCCTGGAAGAGAGAGCACTGTAATGATTTCTGAATGAAAGACATAGCTGGGTGAGAAATGAAGACATGCAAATACAAATGGGGAAATGCATTTTACCAGAATACACTCTTCAAAACTCAAAAAAAGGGGGGGGGGAGGCAGAGAAGGCCTACATTTCAGGTGCTTACGTTTCAGCCCCTGAAGAGTATGGTGACACATCTACTTCATCAGTGTGGAGAAATAGTCAGAATATACTATTTGCTTGCAGTCTTGCAGGGCAGGTGTTCACGATCTTTCTGCAAACTCTCTCTCTTCTTTCCCCCACCTCACCGTCTTCAAGCCATGAGGCCACGCTTTATCCCCATCTGTCCTTCATTTCAATGTCTTGTCCCTCACTGATGCCACCCATACAAGATCATACTCCTGCACTTTACATTTAGTTAGTCCAGAATAACTGGTACACTCCAGTTCTAAGTTCATAGACTCTTAAACATAGTCATTCTAAGCTTACATTGAAAAGGTGGGTGAAAAATCTGCTCTTTTACCATGATTGTGAGACCATTAAGGGAGTAACTAATCTGCCAGAAAATTATCTCTTCACATTTGGAAATGCACCACATACCAGCTTCAGTGAGCAGGGAGTGGGTTAACGCTTGTATGTGTATCCCCAAACTATTTTTTTGCTTTTGCCATTCACACACTTATAGCCAGTTTTGTGAAAGCCAGCGGTGGTCGCCCCTGATGTAAGCAAGCACACTTTAAATTCCTCCAAGGAGATCAAACATTTCAAGCTGGAAAACTCTCTACTAGGGGAAGTCCTGAACAGATAGGAAATTGCTCATCTGTTATCAAATCACAGACTATTATTCCACTTCTTCCCCGTTCCCTCGCATCCCCCCTCCGCCCTGTGAGGGTTAAGAGACGTTTGTCAGTAAAGAGTATTCATCAAACATCGGAAATGGGATGGCAGTTCTGTAATAACCAGAATGTAGGTTTAGATTAGTATTTTCATAAGTCTCTGAATAGATTTGCACATACAAAGTCACATCTAAAAATATCTCAAAGCAGCAGGGCTGTAGCTAAGCTGTCTTGCACTTGTGCTGGATGTGGTGATGTGGCACCTAAAGAAGAAGGTGCTTGTAAGAAAGGAAGAACACTTTCCTATCCGAACAGTGCAGTACGAGCAACCATTTTGAGTCACTTCATTGGCTGCCGAGTAGGAGATGAATTCTTTGCTGATTAAGGGTGCAGCCCCTATGCATGTTTAGACAGAAACAAGTCCTGCAACTTCCAGGTTGGGGAATGCTGGGAGTTGTAGGATATTTTTCTGTCCTAATTATGCTTAGGATTGCACCCTGAATCGCTGTATTTTTAGTAATAGAGCATCACACCTATTGCAGTGGCATGCTTCGCTAATGTGCCGGGTTATTTCTTTCTTTCTTGTAAATCCTAAATCAAGAAAACGTAAAAATATTTTAAACATTTTATAGCATTATTTCATACTGAATCTCAGGGCACACACTAGAAACATAAGAAGCTGCCTTATACTGAGTCAGACCGTTGGTCCGCCTAGCCAGTATTGTGGACACTGACTGGCAATAGTTCTCCAGGGTTTTAGGCAGGACCTGGAGATGCCAGGGATTGAACTGGGGGGGCTCCTGCATCCAAAGCAGGTGCTCTGTCACTGAGCTGCAGCCTCCCCCCTTGCAGATGAAGGACAGTGCCTGATGGATGGTGGCTTGCTTAAAGCCACCAAGTAAGTGAATTCATGGCAGAGGCAAGTTTGAACTGGGGATGTCCTGATACATCGTGTAGGGTAGAATCCGATGCATGCTTAGACAGAAAATGTCCTACAATTCCCAGCATGGCTGGCTGGGGAATGCTGGGAGTTGTAGGACTTCTTTCTGACTAAACCTGCATAGGATTGTGCCCTTAGTGTCTTAGTCACCATGCCATGGTAGCTCTCCAGTACAGGGGCTGCGATCTCTGCTGGTTGCACACAGTGAAAACGGAAGTTGGGAAAGTTGCCATGTGGCTTGGCAGGCCTGGAAAGCTCACCCCCTGCTCTAAATGAAAGCTTAAAACTTGTATCATCAACCGACTGCATGGGCTGGAAAAATCCCAACTTCCTGGGCTTCTAAAGAATTGATGATGGCTAGGAATGGAAACACTTTCGTTAAGTGCTGGCTCCAAAAATATTTGAAATATTCTTCAGACCCTGTTTGCTGCAACCATTAGGAGAACCTAGAGCTTAAGCTTGGAACTCTGGGGTTTTATAAATGTAATCTGCTTTTATCTAGGTCCCAAAGCCAGTTTTCTGTCTAGTACAGTGTGAGGGTGTTCCCTCCCTACATGCACGCATGCATGGAGGAATTGTTGCAAATACTAAGATGAAGAATGTGAGGGGAAATTGCATCAAATTGTACCCTGAAACAACTTTAGAAATGAGTCATCATCAGGAGAAGTGCGTAGTGCAAGACATTTTTATTAGCTGAGCCAGAATATTCAAATAGGTCCCCTTCTACCTGCTGTGTAGCCTGTGCACATAACACTTGCGCCACTCCTGTCTTGTTTCAGTGGGATTTGTGCAGGAGAATTTCCTGGTGGATTCCCCTTACCCCACCCCATGAGTCAGATCTGTCTGTCTCCCACTATGTTACACTTAACTGCCACCCTAAAATCTACTGCCTGAGACAACTACCTTGCTTTGCCTACCAAGCCCAAAGAAGGACTGTCTTGGGTACAGAACCTGACAAAATGACTGGCTTAATTTATTTTTTTAATTCTAGGTCCACGCCATTCCCCTGCGCTCATCCTGGGTAATGACCTGTGCATATGCCCCATCTGGAAACTACGTGGCCTGCGGTGGCCTCGATAACATTTGTTCCATTTACAACCTGAAAACACGTGAAGGGAACGTACGTGTAAGCCGTGAACTGGCTGGCCATACAGGTGAGAGTGGTTTGTTTCCACTAGCCCCACGTCAATGCAAGATACGTTCCAATTCTCTGGTTTCTTAATCCATGTTCCTTCCATGACCTCCCCTGAAAAATTGGTTTCCATCTTGTTTGTGTGACAGTGTTTGTAACAAATCACTCACATAGGTATTCAGGGGCAGGTGGGCTAGTAATTTTGGCATTAATTGCCAGGCTGAAATAATGTGATTTCTGTGCCCATACAGCATTTATCACAGGGTGGATGGAGAAACCAGGAGCTGTTACTTGGCTGCAGCAGTGGGAGTGATTGCCACTTGCCTTACCAGTTGCTTTACACTGACTATTTCCTAGTTGTATATGTGTGTAAACTCTGGAAAGGCACCATATAGCTAGACCATACATCTTAAGGAGATTTGCTTTTTGACTGTCATGCTTTGCTCTTGTCCGACCAGTAGTAGGGATGGCTGAACAGAACACTTGAAACAGGGCTCATCTGTACAACATGCTCAAACGCAGTTCAGCTGCTGTTTTAAAGAGTGTGCTTCATTTAACAGTCTTCGTTTAATAGCGTCATTTACTAGTCTTGTAAAAGCTTCATTTAATAACCTTGTTTGGAACTAGTTGATCAGAATGGGATATCCAGACAAATCTTGCCTCCAGCGGGGACCTTCTAAATCCATCCAAGAAGATACAAGACATTGTTGGAAATGAATCTCGTATGTGTGTGCGTGCGTGCACACTTTGCGTTCTTGCAGATCAGAAATTTTGCCAACCTAGCAATAGTAATTTATTTCTTATACTTAGGATGCAATCCTATGTAGTGTAGACAGAAAAAAGGCCTACAACTCCCTTGTAGTTGGGCATGGCTGGGGCATGCTGGGAGCTGTTGGCCTTTTTTCTGTCTAAACTTGCGTAGGATTGTGCCCTTGGGGCTTCTTTTTTTGATGTTATAGGGCGGGGAAAGTCGTTTGGTGGACAAATATAGATGTGATGTTTTGCAAGAAGTTACATCTAAATTGCAAGCATTAATAGTTTTCCTTGGCGTCATAAATCTTGATGCCTCCCTTCCCTAAACTGACCCTGTGGTCCTTTGAAAGAAGCAAATATTGCCAAAAACAACACAGTGGAAATTGAAAGTAATTTTCCATAGTAAACATGATGACAGAATCTCAAGCATTTTCTTGTCCAATGTCATGGTCGGGGCGGGGGGGAGGTTATAATTGTAAAATTCTGTTTTATTCCCTTCTGATTATTTAATCCTAGAATATGTGTTTCACTCAGGTCAAAGTTCCTCAAATTTTAATAGAAATTATTTTAGGCTTTGGCTGGTCTAAGGAAGTATATGAATGGAAAAAATAAATTCTGGCATAGGGCTTGTTTACACTATAACATTATATTGTTTATATGCCATTTTTTGCCATGGCTTTCCCTTAAGAATCCTGGGAATTGTAGCTTTATAAGAGAGCTGAGAATCCTGTGCTGGAGATCCCTTCCTCTAACTCAGTGTTCTCCAACCTTGGGTCCCCAGATGTTTTTGCTGGCTGGGGCATGCTGGGAGTTGTAGGCCAAAAACATCTGGGGACCCAAGGTTGGAGAACACTGCTCTAACTAAACTGCAATTCCCAGGATTCCCTGGGAAGGGGAATGGCGTTAAACTACTTTGTGGCATTCATGTACCCTTGGATGGCAGAGGGATGTAGGAACGGAGCGAGCTTCTTAAAGATGCTGGGTCCACTGATGCTGATGGATTGCCAGCATGGTCCATGGAACTGAGGACAAGTTCTCTGTCTGCAGTCTACAGTATTTATCCACTGATGCTCCAGTGTACCTTCATGCTAATAAGCACCACAGGTGATGTTCAAGGTACCTCTGCAAGTCTCCATTTGCTCCTGAAATCTGTAGTAATACATCAGACGAGCTGCAGGGGAGAGCTGGCTCAGAAGGTTGCAGCCCTCCCTCTCAGAGCCATATCGCATCTTTTACGTCGTCGTCTTTTGTTTCTGTAAAAGAACAAAATCTGGAGGTGTGGCCAGGCACAGAGGCTTCTTCCTCCAGAGGTTGCCAGCTTGGCTCCGGAAAAAACCTTTCACAGTTCTTAAGGGGAAACCTCAGGCGGCCTCTGTGTCTTGCTGGCTTTCCACTGCTGCATGGCTTTACTGATACAGACGAAAGGGATCTCTCTGAAAACGGCTCACAGAGGGGAACTGAGGTTACTCAGCAATGAATAGTTATTTATAATCTAGTGAATTCAAAGTGTTCATAACTCCCAATTTAATGTAACGAATAACAAATGTGCGAAGCCATATTCAAACTGGTATTTGTGGTGCGTTGCTTGCATAGCCTGACTTTTAGCTAACTCATAGGAGTTATATACTCTTGCAGGCACTGGTGCACAGTTAAAACTAATTCTTGTTAATCGTGATAACTGGTAAATCATGTTCAACAAAGGTGTTCGTTCTCTGAGGGGAAAAGTAGGTGTTGTGGTGGTGGTGGTGGTGTTTTTATCTTGAGGTAACCTGAGAAGGATGTTCTTGCAAAGGGACAGTTATTGAATGATAGTAAGCCGCAAGAAATGTGAGACCTCTGAGTTGGCCAGTCGTGCTCGCTCTAGCCATGTGAGTTGGGCCCCTCGGCCTGCATTTTAACCTGCCGTTGTTAGAAGCAATATTGTGATAGTTCACTGGGTAAAAACTTCACCTGGAATGTTTTGAGACGCTCGGGGCCCTTTGGCCTGTTCTATACCTCTGTCTAGCTGTTGAAGAGGAGGTGGCAGTTAATAGCAAAAGCAGTGGGGGGCGGAAAGCAAACAAAGGGTTGTCAGTATTAGATTGTATTGAATTGTATTTTGCTCTCTCGTTATCCTCTTCCCATTACAGGCTACTTGTCATGTTGCCGTTTCGTGGACGATAATCAAATTGTTACCAGCTCTGGAGATACCACTTGGTAAGGAGAAGAACGATACAGATGGGCTTGTGTGCTAAACAAAACTGGGGAGAACTTTTTCTCTCGTGCTGTGGCAGTATAAATCTGTGCTGGACGGGGCCTTGTGCACATTCCTTGTTTGCTTCTATGAGGAGGTAACTGCTAAGTGCTGCAGGTCCTCTATAAGCAGCATCTTAGGCCTGGTCTGCACATGCAGTAGAGCGAGGGTGTCGGCTCGTTTCTGTTCCACTTTAGGCTGCATAGAGGGAGAATCACACTTTTGAATGTTCCCTCGAAATGAGCACAGGAGGGAGAGGTTCTAACCCAGGTTGCTCTCTGCTTTGCTAGCTTTCTACTTGCAGGGAGATTGTATTTACCTTTTTATAGTCTTGGCAAAAACACAGCTCTTCTTCGGGTATTCCTAATGGTGGGGACAAAGGAGTTCAGTCATTATTCAGGCAGTATACGTAGTTAGCATCTTGGAGCCACACCAGATAATGGAGGCCTTAAAAAAAAAAAAAAAAAAAATCAGCACTGATTTTATTTTTTACGGCCTGCCAGTCTGAGAGCAAGAGAACTTAACCGTTTAGACATACTTTTCCTTCCCAGGCACAATAATTATCATCTATATGTGTGAATGTGGTGTACAGACCTAATGTTGGGAGAAAAAGAAGACTGCTTTATTTTGAGGGGTGATGCAAGAAGTAAAAGCAATGGTGTATTTTTGCGACACTTTAAATGCTAACAAATGTATTATTGTGTAAGCTTTGGTGGACCAGAGTCCACTTAATCAGACGCAGGAAACCGTTTTCTTTTGGTCGCCGTCTCATGTCTGGTTCTTTTTAAACCATTTCTCCGCCAGCGCTCTTTGGGACATAGAAACAGGCCAACAAACAACCACATTTACTGGTCACACCGGAGATGTCATGAGCCTGTCTCTTGCTCCCGATTCCAAGTGTTTCGTTTCCGGTGCCTGTGACGCCTCCGCAAAGCTCTGGGATGTCCGAGAAGGGATGTGCCGGCAAACCTTCACTGGCCATGAGTCCGACATCAATGCCATCTGCGTACGTAAGAACTTGGTGGGAAGATGGGATTTTCAGAGTGCGCATGTCTTTGCGTACGTCAGGTGCCTTGCGGTTATCGTGGAGATCTTGTAGATGGAGGGGGGAAATATTTTTCCAGCTGCTGTTGAAGCCTCTTGCAGGCCTGGAACACCTTCCCCGTGTGTTACATCTATATTTCTTTTGTTTCCCTTAAGTTCTTCCCGAATGGCAATGCGTTTGCCACAGGCTCTGACGATGCCACATGCCGGCTCTTTGATCTCCGGGCCGACCAGGAGCTGATGGTTTATTCCCATGACAACATAATTTGTGGCATCACCTCTGTAGCTTTCTCCAAGAGTGGGCGACTTCTTCTAGCTGGCTATGACGACTTCAACTGCAATGTGTGGGACACGCTCAAAGCTGACAGAGCAGGTAAGGTTTTTGCGTCTTTTTGGCTAAAAATAGGGGCGGGGGGGAGTGTGTGTGTGTGTGAGAGAGAGAGAGGGAGAGAGGGAGAAGCAACCCTGGTTCCTGAATGAAGGATTTTAAAAGCAACAGCAGGATAAGAAGAAAGGATAGAAAATCCGGGGCAGCGATTGAATTATTTTGGCTGGGAAAGGTAGGGAAGGTCTTAATTAAATCCACAGGTCCCAACCCCTGACTCCCCCCAGCAGTAATCAAATCCCCCATAGCCTTCTAAAAACAGTGACTTGAGAGGGCTATCCAAATGGTAAAGCACCCCCCCTCCCATTTGAGCACTAGCCAGGGGTCCTATAGGGCGGGCAGGGCAATAGTTAAAGAACCTGAGAGCCACGCTACATGTATGGCAAAAACCAACTCTTGCTGAACTATGTCACTTCAAATGGCAGTCAGAGCCGTCCATGTAAAAACCGTATCATATGTTTAGACTTCAAAGAACAAGAACAAAAAATCCCAGAAAATTGAACCAGCCTGAATTGTGCAAAATGGGCATCTGAAACCCATGCCCATTGCTGATCACTAGTTGCTGTTCAGATTTCTATAAGCTTTACATCTCCTCAAAATACAGCGTTTAGATTGCAAGTTTGCCCGCATGGGTTTAAGATGAATAATCTGTTCATAAAGATTTTGGTAAGCGTGTAGTGGGAGAGGGCAAAAAAAGAAGTAAGATGTGTCCCAAAGTAGAGGGTGCGGGGCACACCTAGGAGTATGAGTGGAGCAAAGGCTCTCTCCAGTCAGTGCATTTCTAAACTCTTCCCTGAACCCATGAGGACTAGAAGCATGCTTCTTGAAGACTCATCCTTAGGAAATCAAAATTCCAGTACCTCATGGTACACAGTTGTGCTTAAGTAATGCAGTCCTCCAATGTTGGGGTGGGGTGTGGGTGCTCATTCCTCTCGGCTGTACCATTTTTAGATGGACTTGGCCACAGTCCTTTTTCAGAGTATGTTTGTGTGCATGCACATTCTGTATTATTCCTAACAAAATGAATGTGACCCACCAGGTGTCTTAACAAATGGCACCTGTTAGATATTAATGTGATGGTATTTCCTCAGGATGATTCAGGTGAGGAGTTGGCAGCTACGCTATACAGAAATACTTAAAGCCGCTTAGTATTCCCCTGGGAATTCACACTGTGGGATATTTGTAGCTGCTGATTTTATGATCTGTGCTCAGCAAAACATTCCTTCTCTGAATAACATTTATTATGTGTGCTCACCCTTAAAGTTAAAAATACATTCCAAACCTTTCACTATTAACATGCTTAACTTGTCACATTTTTTTTTTTGCAAGAATTTAGAAATATAATGATGGGGAGGCCAGTGTGCTTGAGGGTTCAATAGCCACAGAAAGCATGCTCCTACAGCCAGGGGTGCCACTATTGTCCATCTTGATATGTCTTGTCCAATTTATTACGGTTCCAACAAGTGGGGGAGTGGGGAAGTGAGTCAGGAGCTCACAAAAGGTAAGGTGGGATGGACCTATAGCTCACTGTATGAAGCGGGGGCAAGTTTGGTTTTTAAAAAATCAGTGCCAGTTGCAGTTTGGTTTCTTTAAATTTGCCATTAAAAACCATTCATTTGACGTAATCAACTGAATTTTTAAGTCTGGGGAGAGGGAAGCAAAAGGTAGATTAAGTCGAAGGAGATCTGAGTTTTAGAGAAAGCTGACTATCACTGTGCCACATCCTAACAGAACAGCTCTTCTGATAATTGGTCCTTCCCAGCTCTCTTCTTAGCTTTAATATATTCAGAGATGATGCTTTATTCTCCCTCCTCCTTTAGCCAAAAGCACACCAGGGACTGTGACAGCATCTGCAGCAGAATAGCTGCCTGCCATGTCGTTGGACTTGCTTTCTATGCGGCAGTATAAATGTCCCAAGATGCTATTGGCCGCTCGTGCTTCCAAGCTTGGGCCGGGCCTCGGAACGTGTAGGGTTCTTCCTGCTTGAAGTGCAGGTGCTGCTGACTCAAGCTGGGGGCTTCCTCGGCGTTTCTGCAGCCCTAATGGATTTTTGAGACGGGCAGTATTGCAGTTGCACTATGCATATTTTATACGGAAAGTATGCCCTTGATTGCTTTCTAAAAATTTGGCAAAAAAGATTAAACAATGACTTTGGATGCTCAACTCAGGCTTTCGCTAGTCATGCCGAGGTTCTTGAAACTTCCCCGTTTATATTATAGCGCTGTTTGCACGACACAGACAGCCCGCCGTGAGTCACTTAACCCACTGTGAGGACTGCGCAGCTGATGCGGCTGGCGTTTTGAATATGCAAACCCCGCTTGGGAACAACGCGACAACCCTCAAGCAGGGGTGGCGTGTGCAACCTGGCACTCGTGGGCACCGCAGCTCGTTGTGGGTTAGATAACCCACAATAAGCTGCAACGTATCGTTCAAACCCGGTCTATATATCATAGTGTTCTCCAACCTTGGGTCCCCAGATATTTTTGGCCTACAACTCCCGGCATGCCCCAGCCAGCTATGCTGGCTGGGGCATGCTGGGAGTTGTAGGCCAAAAACATCTGGGGACCCAAGGTTGGAGAACACTGATATATGGGCTACAGAACCTGAGGCCAAATCCAGCCCTCCTGAGATCCCAGTCTGGCCCTTCCCTCCCCCTAAATTCTAAAAGTTTGAAATGCCTCTCCTCTTGGCCTCCAAGAGCTTTTCTGAAATGGAATTCGGCCCTTGGGTTGAAAGAAGTTCAGCACCCCTCCTATTAATGGCTTCATTCTCTGGGTTTTCAGTGTGTCTACCAACTTGAACAGTGATTGACTGCGGTCATTTTATTCGCACAGTTGTTTCAGTTGAAAGCTCCACCTTTGCTTCGATGTGCCCACGGGAGATCCTATGTACAAGAGCATCTCCATTAATCAGGAACTGCTCTGACCTGCTTCTATGAGATGCTTCTCCAAGGCTTTCTCTTGCACTTGGATTAACATGGAAATGGGTACCTGTGGCGGCTTTTCTCGCACACATTAGGGGCCTCCTGTGCGTCAGGGAACCTCTAGATACGGCAACTGAGTGAATCTGATGGAAATGAGTATATAATCACATAATTTCCATTGAAAGTCAACTTCTCCCAATTACCAATGGACATATTTAATTAGAGGAACCAGATAGCAAATGAAGAAACCCAGACTTGTTTGTACTATGGCTCTGTGCACATTTCTCATAACAATGTTCATTAGAACATGTCAAATCTTGCTTTTTTTAAAAAAAGTCTCTTTTCATTTTCTAGGCGTCCTAGCTGGCCATGATAACCGTGTCAGTTGCTTAGGTGTAACTGATGATGGCATGGCAGTGGCCACAGGATCATGGGACAGCTTCCTCAAGATCTGGAACTAAAGTCTGTAGGTACCTTTAAACAAACAAAAAAAGTTGGGTGGGCTGGGATAACTGGAGCATCGTCGGTTACCAGTTTAATGATTGTACAAGACCTTACGTTTCTCTTCAACACCTCCAAATGTACTTCTGCTGTATGCACGCACACAATCTCCAAAATAGCCTCAACCAAAATAGCCTCAACCCATCGCAAGTGCCACTTCTCTGCACCCTCTGCTTGTTTCACTGGAGCTTGTATGGGGCAGCCCCATTCCAATGGGGGAATCCCATATGGAAGTGTACAGAGGACGTTGCAGCACACTTAGGGCACAAACCTATGCAAGTTTAGACAGGAAAAAAGGCCTACAACTCCCAGCTATGCTGGCTGGGGCATGCTGGGAGTTGTAGGCCTTTTTCCCTGTCTAAACATGCATAGGATTGTTCCTTTATTCTTAATAATCCTTGCTGGTATTTTCAATTTCTTTACCATGGCTAGAGAAGGAACTTGTGCAGATAAAAGGTCTGTGCTGGTGAAATGCACAGACATTTGCATGTACGTGTGGGCGTTTGTGTTAACTTAGTCCACTGAAATAATAATAAAAAGGAACTGAGGAGGAATGCCTAGCCAAGGATCAAAGCTGGTTAATTCTAACATGCCATGTTCCAGTCACTACTCTCTCCTGTGTAAAATGTTCTTAGTGAGTAGTATGAAATAAGCCTCTTGTGAATTTCAGTGTGATTTTGGAAGAAAGTCTTTCACACAGCTCAGTAAATGCACTTCTGAACATGAGGTACAATCTCAGGAACTTCAGTCCAGGCTTATTTGAAATGAGTGGGATCTGCACGAGAGCAGGTCCTTGCGCCTCCACAGCTTCATTCATTCCCGTAGGGAAGAGGAGATCTGATTGACAGGGCCTTGCATCTGTTAAGAGCAGCTAGACCAAAAGAGCGCCAAACACACAGGTTAAATGACCAACACAACACTTGTACCATAACACACAGCCCCTGCATAAGCAGGTAAATTCATCACTTCTGTGAATGTGCAGTGAACTTTGAGTTGGGTATTTCTGCTACGGATGTGAAACGATACCAGCCACGGCCATGACGTGGGACCAGGAAACCCAGCAGCAAGATGATGCTTTGTCACATCAAGGGCTCCTAGGCAGAGATGGAGAGTGCTTGTCAAGGGGCATGCTGCTTTTGACGGCATCCCTGTGGCAGGTAGTCACTTGCAGCTTGCCCATTCCTCTGGATTTGCCTGCTTTCACAGTGACTATATGGAGGCTCTAGGATTGGGGCCAGCGTGACACTGAGGAACAACAATCACCGGGGAACAACCATTGGGAGGGCTCTTGCTTCTGGGCTTCCCGGGGACGTCTGGTTTGCCACTGTGGGAAACAGTGCTGGACTAGATAGGCCTTTGGCCTGATCCAGCAGGGCTGCTCTTAATGTTCTGTGAATGCATGCAAGACTGATTACCTTGAGCTGGCTCCCATCACCTCCCTTTCTTGCATAACACAGGGTGGTGCATAGCTTGTGTGTGGCAGCAGCCTAGTGACCGCACAAGGATTTCACCCATATTGGCCAGTCCATGTTTCAACTTCTTCTGGGTGTAATTTTAGACCTTTCTTACTGTGCTGTGTTGATGCTTGAGCAGGTTCCAAGTAGCAATATAAAGTTCCATTGTTTTTTTATACAACCTTGAAAGCGGTTTTTGATAGGCAATGAATAGGCTGGCCATCTGGGAAAAGATGGTAAAGGACCAAGGCAGACTCTCTTGCCTTTATACAGATTAGCCCTAAAACGAGGGAGGGAGAGGGGAAATTACTGTTAAAAGTTGTTGCTGGTGATTATGATGTTCTAAACGCTTAACAAAACTTTTTGTATGTGTTCTGTGTCAGAATAGCGGTGGACTCCACACTGACTGGAAGACTTTCCCAACGGTTGAAAGTTTAAAATAATGTATCCAATCCACAACTATACTAACTTGGACACCCCCCCCACCTCTTCCCCCCCCTATTCCTAGCAAGCCACCAAAAGGCAAGATCTTTCACATCTCCTGTTGCTGAAATGAAGAGCACAATTATCTCTCAAAGAAGAATTTCTGTGGTTATATACAAAATAGCAAAAGAAGTAAAATTGTGCATTCCTTTTGGGACCACTTTTCGTCTAGAAAACTAAAGAAAAACACACTTGTGTAAGCATGTCCAGACAAAAAACGAGGAAAAATACATTGTGAAGCAGACAACTTTTAACGTTCACTGTAGTTTAAAAATTGCAAACCATTGATCTGGTTTTACTGACTTTATGAGTTGGGGGTGGGAGGGCCTTGTTTTAATCTCACTTTCAAACTTTGAAGTCGTGTTTGTAGCAGGATTGATATCTATTTTTTGTCCATATTTCCATTTTCTTTTCTTTTTTTTTCCTTTAATGCAATTTGCTTTTTCAGTCCTTTGTTGAGCCAAGACAAGGGAGTCCAAGCCCAGATGCTTCTGGGATTGTTAATGCTGTAAATTTAGTCCCTGAATTCTTTTTTTATTTCCGTCTTAGTGTCACAAATTGTTGCACAAATATTGCATATATAGGATAATGTTAAGAAGTAAGATAACCAAGCACACGCTGTACATGGTATTGAATGTTTGTTTAAAAAAATATTTCACCTTTTATGGGTAACAAAATGCAGACTAGGTTTTTTTTCCACCCCACCTCACATATCATTGTTCCATTATTATTATTATTATTTTGCATAGTTTGGATTTCTAATGCCTAATTGGAGGGCAGTTTATAGCCTAACACTACCCCATAATCTCAACAAACAAGATTTTTTGGGTTTGGGGGGGCGGGGTGGGGGGGCGAGAGTTGAAAAGAGAAACCTGTTCAGCGCTTGGCTATTCCATCAATTCTTTGTGTATGAAACAATGTACAAATTAATGTTTTTGAAAATAATGATCTTAAAACTTTCTAAGTTAAATAAGAACAACGGGAAGAGAAGAATTTGTTTTGGTTTGCCATTATTGGGTTGGATTACTCTTTAGAATCGCATGCTGTAGAAATGCTCGAGTGCATATGAGACTAATGCGTCCTTATATGTGTTTTCTTTCAAGAAATAACCTGTTCATTTTTCTAAAAAAAGAAAGAAAAAAAAAGCTGCAACCATTGCTGATCTCATTTATTATCGCTACTCTGTGCATAACAAAAACATATGAAGAATGAAAAGTACCAAGTTATGCACATCTTGGAGTAGTGTGATAAGTCACTATTCTTAATTTAAAAGAAAGAAACCAACCTCCTGTTTAAACAATTGCTGTAGATTTGATTCTGGGGTGGGGAAGGGGAGGGGGATATCACTCTTTCAATTCCCAATGGCCAGTTGGCTCTAGTCAAATGAGCCCTTTTTTAAAAAATCAGATCAGGTCCCGTCCCCCCCCCTAACAAAGCCTTTCCTGGCTATGCGTTTTGAAAATGAAAGGGGGGGGGGAACCCTAAAGAGCATTTGGACTAGCAAATTGTTTTAGTCAAACTTCGATTCTCCCTTTCACTGTACCAGAATTCCCCCTCCTTCGCTGCAGCAGTGGTTCTTACCCATTTTGGGTTTTTCCCCCTCTCTGCGACATTCTGTACAAAATGTGCTGTAGTCGTGTGTTTTTAGGCCTGGATTTGGCATTTCAAATTTTTTAAAAACCCTCTTCCCCACCCACCCCTCTCATGGATCTATTCTCCGTAGCGCTTTCTCCACACCCTTGTATCCTTCACCTTTTGTATTTAATTTTAAAGTCAGTGTACTTCAAGAAAGCTGGATGCAAGATAGATACTATATTAAAATGTACTGTTATTTAAGATGTAATAAAGCAGTTTGACATGAGCTGTCTTTGGCCGCTTGGTTTTCCAGCTTGAAGCTGGGGTGGGTGATGATGGTTCCAAACGGGTGTGAGTGAGTCTGTTTTAAAGCAAATGGGCTACTTTGGTTTATGTCTCACTGCGCCTGACACCAGTGTTCAGCTGGGATGAGCCCTGGGATCTTGCAGAGAGGGCAGGAACCCTCTATCCTGCTGCTGCTCATGGCCAATGTGTCACTGGACACACCCTCCCTGCTGTTCTTCTTGGGTACCTGCTCCCGTTAGCGTGTTCACATTTGCCCTACAAAATGAGTGTCATACTGATGTACTTCATTAAAAGCAACTATTCTGCATGTTATTCTTTGGAAACCAGTTTCCGCAGGCCACATCTACACATGGAGGCAATAATGGAATTTGTTCGTTGAAGCCAGCCCGTCAGAACTTCACTCTGAAGGGAAGGGAGGTTTTTTTTAGTAGGTTTGGACTGGCTTTTGAGGAGGGAAAGCTTGTTCAGGCCTGTTTTTCCCTGCAGAGAAAACGATGTTTGCATTTTTGTTGTTGTTGTTGTTGTTTTAACAGCCCGCCCCCCAGCTGTTTCATGACTTAATTGCACTAGGAAAGTATCTCTGAAGTGAACAGCAGGATTTCAAATCCTATGGCCCCAAACTTTTAAAGTTTGATTATTTGAAACGGTAATGCACAGTTTAAGCACATCTTCCCTCAAGATTTTAGCTGTAGAAAGATGGTTTTCCAAGCCCTCAGAGTGCCATGTGTTTGCACCATGGAAAACATAACATTTCCTCTGCCAGTGCTGCTTTTTAAAAATTTGGGGTTTTGCTCTTGTGATTTCTCTCCTCACTACCAGCGTGGAACCTTCTTGCATGCTAAAATGGGCAGCCGCTAGGTATTTTGATGGTTATGTGATTAGTTCCTGTTCCAGTGTACCACTTGGGCAAGGAACGCGTCACCTCTCCATCTTTATTTATTATTTATTTATTTATTTATTTGCAAAGAGATAGCCGCCTTAATTAGTCACCAAAGGGTACATGCAGAAATTGCTAGTGTGCATTTCCCTAAACGCCTTATAAGCAGGAGTCACAAATCTGAACTAGCTGATCCCTATATAGGATTGGGGTGGGAAATTCCTCAGGTCGTACTAGCTAATGATCAGGGACTGGGAGTGGAGTGGGTAGGCTGGCTCCCTCTCAGTGCATTGGGTAATCCCTCTGCATTGTCTTTGAGCCTCTCTGCCTTAGATATACGTACTGTGGGCTGGCTTGTGTGGGTTCTATTGGGGGCACGGCGCAAAGGGTCCTCCTGCTTGGATGATGTCCTTGGATTCCTTCCAATCCCAGTTGTATGCTATCCAGAGGGGCTAGGCCTGTCACCTGCCTATTTATTTATTTATTTGCATTTATTTATCGCCCATCTGGCTGGCAAACCGGCCACCCTGGGCGATGAACATAAGATAAAAACAGGATAAAAATACATTAAAACAGTATAAAATTTTAAAATCTTAGCCCACCCCATATTCCCGCCTGAACAGCCAAGTTTTTAGTGAGCGGCGGAAGCTCAGCAGAGAGGGGGCATGGCGGAGGTCACTCGGGAGAGACTTCCACAGTATGGGGGCCACCACAGAAAAGGCCCTCTTCCTCGTCCCTGACCAGTCTAGCTGCTCTGGCTGAAGGGACAAGGAGAAGGCCGTCTGCTGGCAGATCTTGTTGCCTATACACTTGCCGTTACCACTCTTGTCGCTCTAGTTAGGGTAATTTAAAGGAAAGTGTGTGTAGTTGGTGTGCAATCCTTTGTATGTTTAGACAGATAAAAGTCCTACAACTCCTGGCATTACCCCAGGCAGCATGCATAGGATTGCATCCCTTAGTGTGTTTGAAGGAGTAATGCATGCTAAATGAGCTTGCATATATGTGCACTGGTGACAATCCCTGCAATTTGAATTTGGCTCCCCCCCCCCTTTTTTTTTTTGTTTGTAAACTGATGGACGGAGAAAGGCAACCTCCTTGGGAAAAGATTTTGAGACAATATGTAGTTCCCCTCCTGCTTGACAGGCAGTGGGGGTGGCAAGGAAGAAGAGGTCACTTTGTCCCTGATCGGCACATCAGCAGGCATGTAACAGCAGGCCACCAAACGACATCTTATACATGCATGCAAACCATCACCTTGCACACTAAATACAGCTCACATATCCTGTATGAATATATGTACATGGTGCAAGCTGTGTGTGTCTGTGCAATTTCAGGGGGCTATTGTCGGGGGGGCCCTGCTGGGGTGTGGGCCTTTGGCAGTGCCGAACCGTGCCTACCATTCGTGCCAGCCCTGGT
This sequence comes from Shinisaurus crocodilurus, assembly GCA_021292165.1. Taxonomy (NCBI): domain Eukaryota; kingdom Metazoa; phylum Chordata; class Lepidosauria; order Squamata; family Shinisauridae; genus Shinisaurus; species Shinisaurus crocodilurus. The sequence continues at coordinate 25,756,644 of CM037886.1, read as the reverse complement.
TCCTCCCAACACCCAAAATTTCAAATGTGTCAGAGCGTGGAGAGCTAAGCAGGGTCAGGCCTAGTTATTACTTGGATGGGAGACCCCTCTAGTTTCCTGCATTGAGCAGGGGGATTGGACTCAATGGCCTTGTAGGCCCCTTCCAACTCTTATTATCACCCTAAAAGCTTTTGGGCTTCATTTGGCCATCCAGCGCCATCTTTCTTTAGGTTCAAAATAGTGGTGTGTTTTTTGGAGCTCATCCCACCTCTGCCTTGTAATTAGGTTCTTGGGCAAGTTAACTTTTCACCGGTTTGCCTTCTGGAAAATGAGTGTGTTGTGACTATGGCAGCCATTTTATGATTGGGCTGAGGACCACATGGCGGCCATTTTGTGAGAGTGCCTCTAGTGCCAGTTTTTGAAGCCTCTTGGGCAAGACGCCCACAGTGGGCCCCATCTCTTGGTGACTCTGCCTTCTCATCGCCATTGTCACTAGCTGCTGTTGGTACTCATCCTCTTCCTTATCATTGCTTTCATTGACAGGCAGAGAGAGCCAGTGAGCAAGGAGGCAGTGGCATCTCCTGCTCACCACCACCACTTTTCTGGGCCAGAGGAAGAGGCCAGTGGATAAGAAGCATGCAATGGTGAATTGGGAGGCGCGATTCCAGTGGGCCCCCACTGGGTGTAGGCCTTCGGCAAGTGCCCAAACATGCCTACCCTTGGCAACAGCTCTGGTTTCCCTAACGCTAAAAAATTAAAATGTGCCCACTGACCCTAGAACAGTGTTCTCCAACCTTCAGGGATGGGGACTCGGACTCGACTCGTGAGTCGGATTGAGTCCCTCCTCTGACTCGACTCGGACTCGAGTCCCAATATTTTTAATGGGACTCGAGACTCGACTCGGGACTCGAGACCAAGGACTCTTCAACATCCCTGGGCTGTGCCAGAAGGAGTGGAGAGGAGCGTGATTGCCGGCAAAGAGCACATGGAAGCGAGGTGTGCCGCTGCTCGGCCACTATGGACGGCTACCAGGAGTGCAGCCCCAACAGTGTGTCAAGATTTATTTTGATTGATGTGTTGCGTACTTGGGGGAGGCAGAAGAAGGACCTGAGATTACTCTGTGTGGCTGCTCTGAGTGTGTTTCTGGTTCCAGCAAGTTCATCACCAGTGGAGCGGGTGTTCAGTGAGGGTGGAATTGTGATGAGATCTCACCGTTCCAGAATGGGGGCCAAACATTTAGAAAAAATAATGTTCCTCAAATGCAACATGGATAAGTTTTAGGAAGTACAGCAAGTTTATTTTTTAAAATCATTTTTCTAAAATGCAACCTTTCAGACATTTTGGGTTTGGCTGCCTCTGCCTGCCTGTCTGGGGTTCCCAGCCTCCTCTGCCTGCCTGGTCTCTTCTTGACCAGTTCAACAGTTGAATTGTCCAAGACAAAGGCCCCTGCCTGCCTGCTTTGCGGTTCCCTGCCTCCTCTGCCTGCCTGGTTATTTTGGGTTTGTCTGCCTGGTCTGTTCTTGCCAAAATCAGTTGCAGAGTTTTGAAATAAGAAGGCACACTTGTGCCTAGAATTAATTTAAGCCACACATCTGAAGTAGCCTTATTTTGTTGGGAAAAACCCCTATTGATTTTAATAGGGACTCGTGGAGTCAGCTTTGGGAGTGACTTGTGACTCGTGACTCGTGAGTCACCATTTTGGACCAAGGACTCGGACTCGAGACTCGGGTCCAAAGACTCGTGACTCGACTCGTGACTCGAGACCAAGGACTCTTCAACATCCCTGCCAACCTTGGGTCCCCAGATGTTTTTGGCCCATGCTGGGAGTTGTAGGCCAAAAACATCTGGGGACCCAAGGTTGGAGAACACTGCCCTAGAAGGTTGGGGGTTTGGTTCTAGCTCCAACCTATGCCCCCTTCTAACACACTGGTTTTCCATAGTGGGCCAAGGGCTACAAGTGCGTCACACTGACCTTAAGGGTGGGTTTTACTAATGGCACCCCCTCCAAAAAGAATGTTTTGAGTGAAGTAGACTGGGGAAGAGTGAGGGTATTTCCCAGTTCTATGCTAGTTCATCTCATGGCTCTTCCCACCCCGCTGCAAAATTCTGGGAATTGTAGTTTGGCGTGGTTGCTAATAATTCTTAAGAGATCTCTTGTACCACGCTAAGCAGATAAGAGTTACAATTCCCTAGGGAGAAGGAATTGCCATTAAAATCTGTATGCCCAAGGCGTAGATGTACCTCCAGAGAGAAAAAAAAGGAGGGGTGGGCATATGTGGTTGAATAAAAACTGGGTTCCATGTTGCAGATTGGGGTTGGGAAGGGTCAAAATCTGTTCTGGCACATGAATGGACTCGGTATCCTGCTATTACATGGGAAGTTTGCTCTTCTGCCCTTTCTATATAGTAGCAAGAGAAGTCTCCAACCGCAAGAGGCTACTTGTTGGGAGTGAGAGAGAGTCATCGGGTAAGCTACCACCACCTCCGCTAGCAAATTGGGTCAGATCTGCGGTACGTCGCAAATTGCTGAGATAACGCTCCCAAATAAAACCAGAGAAACCAGCACCTGTAAGCACCTTGACACTAAGGGCGCAACCCTATGCCAGTTTAGACAGGAAAAAGGCCTACAACTCCCAGCATGCCCCAGCCAGCATAAACGTGCATAAGACTGCACCCTAATGCAGTGATCATGCAATGAAGCCAGAGTGGATTTGTCAAGAACAAGTCCTGTCAGACTTAAATCTTATTTCATTTTTCGATTGGGTAACTTCCTTAGTAGATTGTGGACGCGCTCTGGGCATCTCAAGGAGCGCCTCCAGCAACATCAAGTAGGCCGCTCAACAAGATCTGCCACGGACGGCCTTCTCCCTGTCCCCATCACTCAGAGAAACCAGGCTGGTGGGGACTAGGAGGAGGGCCTTTTCTGTGGCAGCCCCCAATTTATGGAACTCCCCAGTGACCCTCCGCCATGCCCCTTCCTTGATTAGCTTCCGCCGTGCATTAAAAACGTGGCTTTTCCGGCGGGAATATGGGGTGGGTTAGGATTTTTAAGTTTTGTTCTGTTTTTAATTGTATTTTATACTCTGTGTGTGTGTATATTTTATTGGATTGTAAATCGCTCAGAGTGGCTGGATGTCTGGCCAGATGGGTGATTCATAAATAAATAAAATTAATAAATAAATAGGACAAAGTTACTGCGTTACTGGAGCAGGCGTGCCTTTTCCAAATTAAGGTATGCAAGTATATAAATACAACAGACAAACTGAACCCGACCGGGATTTTTTCTCTCTCTCCACCCCCTCCAGAAAGAGTGTGTTGCTACGTATCTGCCCACCGTTAGTGGTGGATCAGGCAGTGTTGTAGAGTCCGGGCTCACAGGGTCAAAGCACCCAAGATTTTCTGATTAGCAGGATGATGACATCATCTGCCACCGCAGACTTCGCAGTTCCCTCAGAGCTTGGTCGCAATCCTAGTAGCTGTGGGGACACGGGATTTCCCCAGAAAGAATATATTTTCTTACGGGCTATCCCTGTTGTAATGCAAAGTATGTTGGGGTGGCCTGATCTTTAATGTGCAATTAAAACGCATTAGAATTTTAAAAAAAGACTTGCTCCCAATGGAGATGAGAACTGCTAGAACCGGTGTGTTGATATGGATCCACACAGCTGCCTGCATTTCTGGACTTTCCTTGGGGGGGGGGTGGCTGTCAAAACTGCTATGATGAGCACTTCCACGTAAAAATGTACCACTACCCCATTAGAATCGGGGAGTGCAAAAGTCCAGTGTTGTACAGAAAGGCACTGCCATATTGTAGGTTGCAGTCTACACGAGATAATCTGCAAAGCAGCAACCTGGTCATAGGAATCATACTTCACTTTCACAAGGGTGGTCAACCTGTAGCCCTCCAGATATTATTATTATTATTATTATTATTATTATTATTATTATTATTATTATTATTATTATTATTATTATTATAGATTCTGGAGCAGTGAACAATAGAAAGACAAAAACTGATAAAGACAACAGATGGAAAACAAACTAAAATTACACTGCTGGCTGAAGAGCAGAGAAGGCTTCCTGGAACAAGGAAGTCTTCAGGTGCTGAAAGCAGCACAATGTCGGAGCCTACCTGAGCTCCGGAGGTAGGGAATTCCACAGAAATGGAGCCGCCACGCTGAAGGCTCTTCTGGTGGACTCCCAATTGGGCCCAAGGTCCATGAGGAACCACCAGGACCATCTGATGACCTCAGCGACCGGGCAGGTTGGTATGGGAGGAGGCGCTCTCTCGGGTAACCTGGTCTCGAGTTGTTTCGGGCTTTGTACGCAAGTACCAGAACCTTAAACCTGACCCAGTAGCAAATAGGTAGCCACCAGTGCAGTTCCTTCTTGATGGACTACAATCATCCTTGAACATTGGCCTTGCTGGCTGGGGTCAATAGGTTGCCCAACCTTGCACTTTTCAGTTATGTTTCCCTTAATAGCAAATTATGCTGTCAGCAAGTTAATTCTACAGCAGATAGTGTGGTCAGCTGTAAGGGCACCTGACCATACAATTCCCACCTGGGACAGAAGGCAGCGGTAGCATATCCAACCAACTTTCCAACCCTCCACTTTCCACTTCAGTGAATCAATCAAGTCTGCTTGGTCTTTCATGCCTGTTCTGCCACTACCGAGAACGGGAAGTTGGATTTGCTGTGGAGTTTGCTTCCCTTAGGGTGGGGCATTGCTCAGTAGTAGATCACATGCTCTGGACGTAGAAGGTTCCAGGTTCAGTCCTTGGCATCTCCAATTTAAAGGATCAGCTAGCAAGATATGGGAAACATTCTTTTCTGCCCATGATCCTGGAGAGCTACTGACAGAGTAGAGTCTATAGAGCAGGGTTCTCTAACCTTGGGTCCCCAGATGTTGCTGGCCTACAGCTCCCAGCATACCCAGCCAGCATGGTCAATGGCAAGGGATTCTGGGAGCTGTAGTCCAGCAACATCTGGGGACCCAAGGTTGGAGAACCCTGCTATAGAGGTCTCCAGCATGGAGCCCATCAGACTTCCTGCCCCTCCTGATTTTGATTTTATTTATTAAGATTTTAAAAATTTTAAATAAATAGCTGGGATACTGGCATGCTGCAAAATGAACAGCTTCCCTCCAGCGCGATCTTTATTTGGGTTCGAAAGAGTGACTTTGTGTTTTGAAGCTCAGGCTCCACAATCTGCCTTGAACTTGGGCAAGGCACTTTTCCTTTAGCCTCACCAATTTGCCTTCTTGGAAATGGAAGTGATTTGTGGCTAGCCATGCCGACCGTGGGAGCCATTTTATATGAATGGACAAGCTCCTCCCAGCAGACATTTTATGAGAGCAACCACGCGACACACTCGAAATTCCCAGTGTGCCCACCAACCCAAAAACGTTGGGAACCCCTGGTATATTCAGTAGACCAGTGTTCTCCAACCTTGGGTCCCCAGATGTTTTTGGCCTACAACTCCCAGCATGCCCCAGCCAGCTATGCTTTGCGGTTCCCTGCCTCCTCTGCCTGCCTGGTTATTTTGGGTTTGTCTGCCTGGTCTGTTCTTGCCAAAATCAGTTGCAGAGTTTTGAAATAAGAAGGCACACTTGTGCCTAGAATTAATTTAAGCCACACATCTGAAGTAGCCTTATTTTGTTGGGAAAAACCCCCATTGATTTTAATAGGGACTCGTGGAGTCAGCTTTGGGAGTGACTTGTGACTCGTGACTCGTGAGTCACCATTTTGGACCAAGGACTCAGACTCGAGACTCGGGTCCAAAGACTCGTGACTCGTGACTCGAGACCAAGGACTCTTCAACATCCCTGTTGGGCATGCTGGGAGTTGTAGGCCAAAAACATCTGGGGACCCAAGGTTGGAGAACACTGCAGTAGACAATAGTGGGATGGTCACATACTTTGGCCTGGTAGAAGGTATCGCCTTACCATTCCCCTTTGGTCCCTGATACAACAGCCGACCAAGAGACGAGGCTCTTGTTTGTGCAGTGCCCCCAGAACGCTAGATCAGCATCCCCTTCTTCCGTTTCTGTAGATCTTCGTTTTCTCCTCGTGCTGAGCCAACTTCCCTTTCGCACGACTTAACACTGTTCAGTTTTCAGGGGGTTAGACAGCAAGACAATCCTTTATAATAGGATTGTTGAACCTCTTTCAGCCTCTTCGGAGAAGCAGGACCAAAGGCAAAAGGGGTGTGGCCAAAAGACCTCAAATACCAGCATATTTTAGCTTAAAAGCTCTTCCTGCCAGTAACATAGGAGAGGCATTTCAACCTTTTAGAATGGGGAAATGCACAAAAGCCGGGAAGCTAACAACCCATCAGTGGTCTGGAAAAGGGGAAGGGGTGTGTGGCTGTCTGGGGAATTCCCTAGAGGGCCATATTTCTGCCCCCCGCCTGGTGTTCTGCACCCCCTACTTTATAGACCAGGGCTCTCCAACCTTGGGTCCCCAGATGTTGCTGGATTACAGCTCCCAGAATCCCTTGCCATTAGCCATGCTGGCTGGGTATGCTGGGAGCTGTAGGCCAGCAACGTCTGGGGACCCAAGGTTGGAGAGCCCTGATATAGACTATTGCAGGGGCGGTGGTGCTAGGTACTGAAAAGATCCAGGGTTCAGGCCCACAGGACAAAAGTAAGGCACAAATTTGCATATACTGTAATACCTTGGATTGCAAGTAACTTGGTTTGAGAGCGTTTTGCAAGACAAGCAAATTTTTAAATATTTACTTAATTTTTTTTTACTTGATATACAAGCGACGTCTTGCAATACAAGTACTGTAGTACGGCTTAAATTAAAAATCTCTGTACACATTTTTTTTGGGGGGGATTTTGTTTTGATATAAGAGTCTTTTGGATTACAAGCACCTTTCTGGAACGAATTATGCTCTCAATCCAAGGCATGACTGTACTAACTTACAGATGCTCCAAAGTCTGTCTCTCTGTGTGTGTGTCTTTAAAGGACCCTGTCTCCTAAGGACACCCCTATAAATTGTTAAAAGGGCTGTATGGACAGGGGAGAGGGGGGGCATTTGATCTCAGGAAAAAACCTCAGGCGGAAAGATTCAGGGGGGGGCTGCAGGAGGTGAAGCATATGTGGGCCAAAAGCCAGCTCATCCAGGGGCATCAGATGCAAGAGAGATCCTCAGGGCCCCTGGACCTTTCTTTCAGCAAGTGCCCCTGGACGGCAGGGTGGTGGGGCAGATGGCCTCCCGGGGATTTGGGGTTTCAAATGAAAGATTCGGGGCTCCAGCCCTAGTGGGCCACCCCCTAACACTGTCGCTTTGGGTGTGAAAGTTTTTTTGTGGAGTGGGCGTGCGGGAGGTCATTTCCATGGTCCCTCTTGGGAAATCTAAGCCTAAAGCTCAGCACCAAAGCAAGGGAGAGAGGGCGAAGAGAGGGGTGCTTTGAGAGAGGCTGCGCGTTTGGCTGACGGTGGTTTGCCGGTGTGAGTCATCCCTCTTCAATATGGAATGTATGTGTTTTCTTATTCAAACTTCTCTCCGAGTTCACTACAGTTCCTTAATTGGTTTCCAGAATGATTGATTTCTTTATGATGGGGCAGATTGGGGCGGGGGGGAGAGAAACAAACCGACTGGAAAACAAGTAACAGCGACACAATTTGGAACATTATGAATTCTGGATATTATAGAGCTCAATTTGGATGCCGGGTGAGTTCCACATTTGCCTTTCAAATGCTGCCTTGCTAGATTATTTCAAGCATGTTCTCCTTATAGTCTAGGACAGTGTTCTCCAACCTTGGGTCCCCAGATGTTTTTGGCCAGAGGGAGCATTGCTCTGACTCAATATAAGGCAGCTCCTATGCTCCTAGCAGTGTTCTCCAACCTTGGGTCCCCAGATGTTTTTGGTCTACAATTCCCAGCATGCCCCAGCCAGCATAGCTGGCTGGGGCATGCTGGGAGTTGTAGGCCAAAAACATCTGGGGACCCAAGGTTGGAGAACACTGGTCTAGGACAAATGCAGTCTGACACGGGCAAAATTGTAACACAAGTGTTTGAAAGTGTTTCCCACCCAGAAATAATTGCTGATTAACATATCCAAAATCGGCCAAAATCAGAGCACGGGGACAACCTCAAATTTGCAGTTCAAAATGGTGGCAGTATGCTAATCTGCAGGTAGGTGTCATTTCTCCTTAAACTTTTATTTTTCAGTTTTTTGTGATGTCTCAGCGACTAGTACCTACCGTAATTGTTAACGGTCTAAGAAAAATGCACGCCCAGGAACATGGTACTGCATTTATTATACATAATAACCTTATCTATCACAATAAAAGGGGATGTCTGTCTGTCTGTCCGTCCGTCCCATAGGGGTGTGCCCCTCAGGGTTATTTGGTTTTTTTAAATACATCAATTGATTTTAATTAATTTAAATGTGTCCATGTATCATAGAATCATAGAATCATAGAAAAGTAGAGTTGGAAGGGGCCTACAAGGCCATCGAGTCCAACCCCCTGCTCAATGCAGGAATCTAGGTCAAAGCATCTCTGACAGATGTCTGTCCAGCTGCACCTTGAATGCCTCCAGAGTATAGTATAGTAGTAGTAGTTTATTATGGTCATAGACCAGCAGGTTAAAAAAAAGGTTTCAAATTTATAACAATTACATAAATTACCTAATTTAAAAACAAGAAGGGAGATATCACTGAGGAGCAAATTAAAATAGCTTCAATTACAATGTTTATAGGAACAATCCAATTTGAACAGGAAACCAAAATCACATTACTAAGATACGAAGTATTGTAAACATCATCATCATCATCAAGCCTCTTTCAGAAGTATACTGTCCTTGATTTATCCTCAACAGACAACACAGCTCCCGAGTGTGGAAGTTTTGCTCCAAAGCTGTACAGACGTCCCCGTCTTGTTAAAAAAATAAAGGGGCCTCGACAGTAGGCCAGACAGAAAGAGCTGCGGGGCGAAGCGATATCGGGGGGGGGGGGGGGACTTGGAAAAGAGAACCGAAAAGAGAACGGGCTGCCCTGCGATGCAAAGATGCCAACATTAAACCTGAGAAGAGCGCGAGAGAATGAGACTAGAGTGTGCTCTGCTCCGTTCAAGCAGACTGGAGAGGGGTGTGTGCATTGTGCATTGTGCATTGTGCATGCCAGGGCTGGAGGAGCGAATGGCCAACGGTGGATTTGAATTCCCCTGCTGGGAGCGGCTACCAGCCGCCCGCTCGGGTGCAAGCCGAGGTTTTCAGCTCTGTCTGAACAAATGTGCATCAGGCGCATGCATCCCCCGCCAGCTGGTCTCGATACATTATTTAGGGACTCTTTTGTGCTTGAGTGGCCAGGCGGCACCACACTCCTAGAGAGGAAGGGAAGGTGACAGCGTTTCTCCTTAGGAGTGTGCGTGTGTGATATTTTATAGAGGGGGAGAGAATTGTCCTTGCATCAAGGTTGACCTGTGTGCGAGACGATACGGCGCAGCCCGGTCGGCGCACGTTTTGTATATCGAAATATTGTGGTTATGGGTTAAGGTGGGGCCTGCGGCCTGTGCTCCTGATCAGGGTTCCAGACAGCCGTGCCCTCTTCCTGGATATTCCATTCCATTCCCCTTCTTCCCAGAGGTGGTGTTAGGGTACAGCCCACTAGGGCTGGAGCCCCGAATCTTTCATTTGGAGTCCCGAATCTCAGGGAGGCCCTCTGCCCCGCCACTCTGCTGCCCAGGGGCACTTGCTGAAATAAAGAGACAGAGGCCCCGGATGGTGGCTTTTTTTGCCCACATGTCCTTCACCTCCCGCTGCCCCACATCCTTTGAATCTTTCTGCCTCAGGTTTTCCCCCCTGAAATCAAATTCTCTCCTCTCCCCTGTCCACACATCCCTTTTTATAAATAGGGGTGTCTTTAGGAAGCAGGGTCCTTTAAAGACGCACAGAGAGAGAGAGAGAAGAGAGAGAGACTTTGGAGCATCCGTAAATTAGCACATACAATTTTGTGCATTCTTTTTGTTCCTGGATCTTTTTGGTACCTAGCCGCCCTGGGGCGTGGAAAGGAGAGCGACTAAGATCACAGTGCAATCCTAGCGTCAATCGAAGAATCGTTAATAAAAATGCCCGCTTGTGTGGAGAGGGTATGGGTACGTATGCCACATGGGTGGAGCGTAAAATTTCTGAAGGCAGAAGTATTGCAGATACAGAATATTGGAATGGATTAAGTCGCCAAATACATGTTACATCAGAAAAGTTTGTTGTTTAAAATACAAAAATGATTATTGTTACAGCACAATTATGATCTAGGATTGGAAGGTCCACTGTTTTCAATTAATGAATGGTATACAGAGGTATGGGATATCGTTAATGATAAATTAACTTGTAATATTAAGTGTCAAAAAGGACAATTGGAGAAAGACACCTTTGTGAACATTTGGGGCAAATTTTTGGATTATGTGTTGGTAAAGGGGAGGGGGAACAAACCTTGTCAAGATTTGTTATATTTTTGGAATATAGAATAATATCTTGTATACACACACACACACACACACACACACACAATAAAAAAAAATTGGGGTGAGAAATATAACTTGGTCCCAAGAGGTGGGGGGGTGCACAATGTTTATGTTGTATTTTTTGTTGTTGTATTCATTAGTAGTTGTAAGATGTGAAAAATTAAAAATTTAATAAATAAAAAAAAGAAGAAGAAGAAGTAAGCTCCAGTGAGTTCAGTGGGACTCGCTCCCGAGCAAACACGGCAAAGAATTGGGGAAATGAATCAACGTTGAGGCCGGAGAAGCCGAGTGGTCTTTCGAAGTCGTTTTCTCCTTGCGCCGCTGTGTCAGTTTCACACAATCTTGATTGTATCGCTGTTTTGTGGTCTGTTGGATTCAATTCCCACCATCCCCATCAGTGCGATCAATGGCTGTGCTGGCTGGGGATGATGGGGTTTATCGTCCAAAACATTTGGAGGGTACCAGGCTGGGAGAAGACTGACTGTCCTTCCTGCCTCTCTTTTCCACCAGTGCAGGCCTGCAAGAAAGCATTTACAGCAACATTACCAAAAAAAAATTAAATCAATAAAGATCCATTCCTGTAAAAACACACACCTACATACAAAATGAGCGCCCACTGCAGCTAGTCAGGGCCGGTGCTACCATTAGGCCAACTAGGCAGCTGCCTAGGGCGCAGGGCTAAAGGGGGCGCCAGAAACGCCTTGGAAAAAAAATACAGCGCTCAAGTGGGAAGGGGGGGCGCTAAATATCTGATCTTGCCTAGGGCACCAAACTGCCTTGCACCGGTCCTGCAGCTAGTGAACAATCGGTTATACATAACACGCATAAAAATTGCCACCAAATGCTTCTGCAATTATTATTTTTCTTTCTTTTCATTTTTATTTGGTGCCTAAGAGAGAACATTGTCGGTTGACTTGACAGATCGATGGACGGCGTCACAGGATGCTGGGGTCAGACATGCCTTTTTGACCCGATCCAGCATGGCCGTTCTCCTATCTCGAGCAGGATTTGCCACGCCGTCCTGTTCCCTCTTGCCCAATTGATGACTTGGTGTGGTTGGCGCTTCCTTCGCTTATATTAGTCCGTTCAGTCCTTGCCTTAAGATATTGCAGGTTGGCCGTTGCTCCGAGCGAAAGGCCGTTATCCTACTCCAGCAAGCTCCGCTCCGCTAATCGACTCTCTTATTCATACCGCAGAGAATCCTGCATGAGCGGCACTGGTGGATGTAAATAGCCAAGATGTGGAACTTAGGTCTTCCTGCACTTGTTTTGTTTTGTTTTTGTGCGTGGAGATCAAAAATGGAACTGAGAGAGCTGCTTCTGCCACCTGCTGCTCAGAGTGGGACAGCAGCCGTGAGTTCAAAAGCTCTCTAAAGCTAATCCCCTTCAACCCCAATGAGTCTTGCGGCATCTTAAAGCAGAGGCGGTGTTAGGGGGGGCGGCCCACTAGGGCTGGAGCCCCGGATCTATCATTTGGTGCCCCGAATCTCCAGGAGGCCACCACCCTGCTGTCCAGGGGCACTTGCCGAAATAAAGGTCCAGGGTCCCTGAGGATCTCTGTGGCATCTGATCCCCCTGGATGAGCTGGCTTTTGGCCCACATGTGCTTCCCCTCCTGCTGCCCCCCCCCATCCCTTGAATCTTTCTGCCTGGGTTTTTTCCCCCTGAAACCACCAGCCAAACACACAGTCTCTCTCAAAACACCCCTATCTTCGCCCTCTCTCCTTCACTTTGGTGCTGAGGTTTAGGCTTAGATTTCCCATGAGGGACCATGGATATGACCTCCCACACGCCCATTCCACAAAAAAAACACAAAACACTTTCACACCCAAAGCGACAGTGTTAGGGGGTGGCCCACTAGGGCTAGAGCCCCAAATCTTTCATTTGGAGCCCTGAATCTCTGGGAGGCCCTTTGCCCCGCCACCCTGCCGCCCATGGGCACTTGCTGAAAGAAAGGTCCAGGGGCCCTGATGCTGGCTTTTGGCCCACATATCCCCCCCCCCGAATCTTTCTGCCTGAGGTTTTTTCCTGAGATCAAATGCCCCCCTCTCCCCTGTCCATACAGCCCTTTTTACAATTTATAGGGGTGTCCTTAGGAGACAGGGTCCTTTAAAGACACACACACACAGAGACAGACTTTGGAGCATATCTAAATTAGCCTATGCACATTTGTGCTTTTTTGTTGTTGTTTTGGTCCTGTGGGTCTGAGCCCCTGATCTTTTCCCATAGCATCACCCCTGCTTTTTTCTCTTCTGCCAAATTCATTGGGTGACCCTGAATTCTGGTATTAAGGGGAATAAAATCCCCCCCCCCATGTCTATCACAGCCTTCCCCAAGTTGGTCATCATCATCAGGCGATCACTCGTGACCGAGTAAGATTGTCTTCCAGGATAAAAGGAGCAAATTCTAAAGAAGATTGTGTAGACTCTAGCGATGGGTCCGTAAGTGACTGTGGAGGCCAATTCTAGATCCACACAGCTTCCCACAGTGAGGACACAGGTTGCCAGATGGAAGATGGTCCTGTGAAGGATTCGTTTGACGTGCTTTTCGCTTAGCACGCTTCTCCCTTTCACCTTGCACTCGAGCTTCTTCAAAGTCCATGGAACCTTTGTGAAAGGCCAACCAACCTCCAGTTAGATTGTTCATGGGCCAGGGCTTCCCAGTTTTCGATGTTTATATTGCATTTTTATTTTTTTTAGATTAGCCTTAAGAACATCTTTAAACCTCTTATGCTGACCACCGATATTCCACTTTCCATCCTTGAGTTGGGAATAAAGTAACTGCTTTGGGAGACGGCAGTCAGGCATTCGAACAACATGACCGGTCCACTGAAGTTGGCGTTGAAGGATCATTTTTTCAACGCTAGTAGTCTTTGCTTGGTACCCTCTGGCTGGGGAAGGTCGCTCTATCACAGGGCTCTCCATCCTTGGGTCCCCAGATGTTGCTGGCCTACAGCTCCCAGCATACCCAGCCAGCATGGCTAATTGGCAAGGGATTCTGGGAGCTGTAGTCCAGCAACATCTGGGGGGGGGCAAGGTTGGGAGAGCCCTGCTCTATCAGGTCCGCTCATATTTTCTGTGTTGTTTGAAGAAGAGGTAAAATAAAACAAGCTGCGATGTGTACTGATACGTGACATTCACTAGGGGGCGCCCCAGCACCAGTATTTCTCCGATTTCTGCATCATGGCAAGAGATCCGTACACAAACAAACCATGTTGAGTTTTTTTTTTTTTACTTCCAGCATTTCTTTCTTCTTCCGCTCCTCAAGGGTTTCATTATTTGACAGTGCAATCTTGGGCAGGTTGACACTGGACCAAGTCCCGCTGCGTCCAGCGGGCCTCGCATAGGGAGCGTGCATAAGATCGTAGCCTTAAAATTTAAAAGATTGAAAGCCGTCAGGGGGGCTATGAAGCAGGAGTGCGGATCTATGCTTGGGGTATGCCCATCGCCCCCGGGGGAAGAACTCGGGGGTTCTCCTGTGTTTTAAATCGGTCCTAGCCACTAGACTATCCTGCCTTTTGAAGAGGATTGTTTCTTGGTTTCGCAGCCCAATCGTATGAATGGGATTTTGATGAGACTTTAGGAAAAAGATCCACTCCTGATGGTATTAGCTGTCTGTCTGCCTGGGAAGGTGGGTGGTGTGGACTCTCTGTTAGAAGCTTATATGCGGGGGTTGGCCGCCTGGCCGCCAGTAGGGAATGCTGTAGCAGCGGGTTCCCTGAATTGGCAGGGGGTTGGACTAGATGGCCTCTGAGTTCCCTTCCATCTCTAGAATTCAGCTGGCTACAGCTGGCTTTGAAAGAGGCAACACAAGGCATAAATTTATTTATTTATTTATTCATTATATTTATACCCTGCCTTTTTCCCTGCAAGGAACCCAAGGTGGCTTACATAATCCTCCTCCTCTTCTCCATTTTATCCTCACAACAACCCTGTGAGGTAGGTTAGGCTGAGAGGCAGTGACTGGCCCAAAGTCACCCAGTGAGCTTCATGGCCAAGTGGGGACTAGAACCCGGATCTCTCGAGCCCCAGTCCAACACTCTCACCACTACGCCACACGGGACTCTCAAGACCGAGCTATGCCCTGTGTCTTTTTTGGAGTGGGACTTGTTTAGTTTTTCTGCCACAGGGAAGGTCACAGATCTTGAACAGAGAAGCATGAGGACTAGTCACCCTGGCCAGTAACATTATCCAGGTAGTCTATCTAAACACACGGGCAGGGCTTAGTCAGAGGCAGAGTATCTAATCCCTTGCCTGTTGACACTACACAATGAGAAGGATTTGGAGCAGGGCAGGCAAAGCTGCTTTGCTCATTTTAGAAACCAGGAGGCAGTAAAGGTAATAGCCTTTATTTTGCATTTCATTCTTTGGGGTGTTTTTTCTTCTTCTTTCCTTGGTGGTCTTCTAAGCCTGGGAAGAGCAGTTGGGTAGGATTTCAAAAACGTCTGTGATCTTGACCATCTGGGGCCGACAGGTGTAAAAATAGGTAGAAATGAAAAGAATATTAATGCAATGAAGAGAAGAGGCTGGGATGAGGAGACAATGAAAGCTATTGATGTTAAAAAGCATTTGCAACCTCTCAATCATTTCTGTTTCTGACAGCTGGCTGAGGAAACGGTCACTGCATTTAGCATTTCCAGGGGATGAACCCCTCTTCCTATGTTCTGCGGGTATTCACTCAAAGTTCCAAGTATTTTCTGAATATCTTCAAAATACTTGTGACCTGTATATTTGTCATTTCGTATTTCACTGCTATCGATACTTGAGAATATCGGACAGCCAGTCTGCAATGGTGTTTAGATTTGAGGGCTGGCATGCAATGGAGTTTAGTATACGACTGTGTATCTGATAGTAGGAACACCAGGCCATTTAGTTTTTGAATATGGTTCAGTTGCCTTGTAAAGCGCCCAGAGAACTTTTGCTATCGAGTGGTTCAGAAATATTGGACTGGATCCAGGCTTCGTCATGCTCAGACTAGACCCGTTGAAATCAATTAAGTTGGCCATGACTAAGTCAAATGAATGAATGATTGTTATTTTTATTTTTAATATGGCCACAGACCAATCAGAGTTTTGACGCCAAAGAACAAATACTGGAATTAAAATAGTTAGATAAAACAGCGGGGTTTGGGAAGAGGTCCAACATATTTGTTTTCCTAATTTGCATTGCAATAAAACAGACATTTGCAACCCGCCCAGTGATATAGGATAAATCATCCCTTAAGCAGAACAGAACCTTATCTTCAGAAGATTGTCCTGGGAGAATCATGACCAATTTAAGAACATAAGAAGAGCCCTGCTGGATCAGGCCAAAGTCCACCTAGTCTAGCATTCTGTACACACAGTGGCCAACCTGCTGCCCGCGGGAAAACCCACAAGCAGGAAATAGGATTGAGGTAAATTTCCAATGAGTTCAACAACACTCACACCTTGTGCTAGGTCCTGGGTGACACCCTTTAGGTCTCCCAAAGCAGTTACTTTACTCCCAACTCAAGGATGGAAAGTGGAATATCGGTGGTCAATATAAGAGGTTTAAAGATGTTCATAAGGCTAATCTAAAAAAATGCAATAAAATCGAAAACTGGGAATCTGGCCCATGAACGATCTAAATGGAGGTTGGCCTTTCACAATTCCATGGACTTTGAAGAAGCCCGAATGCAAGGTGAAAGGGAGAAACGTGCTAAGCGAAAAGCACGTCAAATGAATCCTTTACAGGACCATCTTCTATCTGGTAACCTGTGTCCTCACTGTGGGAAGCTGTGTGGATCTAGAATTGGCCTCCACAGTCACTTACGGACCCATCGCTAGAGTCTACACAATCCTCTTTAGAATTTCCTCCTTTTATCCCGGAAGACAATCTTACTCGGTCACGAGTGATCGCCTGATGATGACACCTTTTAGGGTTAAATGCAGGGTTGCCTGCCTCCCCGCTGGTCAGTTCCATGACCAACTGTTGTAGTGCACAGTTGTTTAGGGCATCGAGAAATGTACGGTAGCCTCTTTGTCATGACCGGAAGCTGCATTTAACCAAGGACAATGATGATTTACAGGAACAGACTGAAAGTAAACATGTGCCATTAATCCTGTAACAAGCCGAGTATGGGACAGTAAATAACAATAGCAAAAAGCCATAATAATAACAGCAACAGACTGAGTGCCGAAGGTGCAAAACAATTGAAGATAGCTGCAATTGACTGAATATAATATAGTATACGATAATAAACAAGTATCAAGCAATGATTACAGTAACAAACCGAGTACAATGGGGTACAAGATAATATGGAGAGACCACATTTTAACAGACTGAGTATAATGTTATATACAGGAATCCGGTAGTCAATCCTGTTTCGTCATTCATTAATGACTTCATCAGAAATACTCTTCTTTGAGTCACTGCTCTTTTCCGACCTCGGACCTGGGAATCCGAAGAACCCAAGGCCCCCCCCCCCTAGACGCCATCTAGGGGGGCATAGGATCGCTCTCTTATTTGGTGTGTATAGAATTATTTATTGTTGTTCGAATGAATGTGTTGGACTACAGTTCCCATGATCCCCAGCCTACACGGCCACTCTAGGAAAGCTTACATAGCAGGGCATGAAGGCCTAGTCCTCCCCTGTTGCTTGTCCCCGACATCTGGGCATCACCTGCCTCTCTATGTGTAAGCCCCATATAGCTGTCATGAATACTCCTCCGTGAAATAATTCCAGCTCTGCTACAGAGCTCACCGGGTGACCTTGGGCCAGTTACGATCTCTCAGCCCTGAGTCACAGGATTGGAGTGTCATACCTTCCAACATTTCACAGGTGAAAATAGGGACGCACATGTGAATTTGTAAGAGGTCTGGTGTTAAGCAACATGAAGGTGTGATCAAGAGGGTGTGGCCAGGCAACATGAGGGCGTGGCCAAGGGTATGGCCTGGCCTTAAACCCCTTAATTGTTGATATCTGGTGTTTTTCATGGGGTGCAGGTCAGTGCTTGCAGGGCAATCTCTTTCCTTTTGTTTTAAAATGGTCAGGATTGGCACAAATTCAACAGGTGTAGCTTACCCCCCCCCACACACACACCCAGACATGGAGCTTCAGAGAGAAGGGGAAGTTTCTTGCATTTCCTTCTGACACTGTAACCTCACCTGTCAGAGGCACAGAGTCAGCTCTGTTAGGAAATAAAATCTTTGGCAATATAAAGATAGGAATCATGTGATAAATTCCCTCATTCACCTCTCCCTCTTTGCACACGCACACACACACATCCTCTCCTCTGTTCCTTCCCTGCTCTCTTTCTCTCCGTGGGCAGCTGTTTGAGCCTAAGCAGAGCTAACTTAAAGGGGTCATGGGCAAAATTTGCCCATGGCCCCTTTAAGTAGGTTGCAGCTGCTGGAGGCAGGGGAACTCAGGACTCTGCATAACAAAGTGAGAAGCAGTGATGGCTTCAGGGTTTTCTGGGATGGGCCCCAGCATGCCAGGGCAGTTGGAGACTATGGGGTGTGTCTGTGAGTGTGGAAAGTAGAATGCTGCAGCCTCAAGCTCTTTGGCGGATATAGATATATACATATTGATATTGATATAGATATAGATGACTCCTATGTCAGTGGGGCTCCTTATCCATTACAGCTTTTATTCTGGTGCTCCATGGTGGTGAACCTATTTTGGGGGTGGAGTATAGCAGCGTGGATAGCTCCTACAAAGCTCAGTATAAAAGCAGCAAGGGATAAGGAGCCCCACTGATACGGGCGTCATCAGCCTCCCCTGAATATAGATATTCAATTATCAAAAAACCTGCCAGATTAAGGCCATCTATGTTGGATCAAGCTCCACAAAGCCAGGAAATTAGAATCTGGGGCTGATACCTACACAGACATCCCCCATAATCCGTAATGATCTCATGCAATGTCACAAATTGGGCCTGCTTACAATTTACCTTCCACGTGGGCACAATGTTCCTGGGTCTTTCAGGCCCAAATCCAGATGGGGTAGATGGCATGCCCAGGACCAGCAAAGATGCCCCATGTTGTTCTGGTCCTAGAGGGCTCCTCCTGTGAGTTTTTTTAATTTTATTTATATTTATACCCCGCCTTTTTTCCTGAAAGGAACCCAAGGTGGCTTACATAATCCTTCCTCCTCCTCCCCATTTTATCCTCACAACAACCCTGTGAGGTAGGTTAGGCTGAGAGTCAGTGACTGGCCCAAAGTCACCCAGTGAGTTTCATGGCCGAGCGGGGACTAGAACCATCTCCTGAGTCCCAGTCTAACACTCTAACCACTACGCCACACTGGCTCATGAGTTGAGTTGACCCATGCCCACTTGTTGGATAGCCTTGTAGGCTCCTTCCAACTCTATTTTTATTTATTTATTATATTTGTTAATCGCCCATCTGGCCGGTCAACTCTATAATCTATGAATCTATGATTACAGGGCACCTCCGTTAAGGCATCAGCCTTAGCTTCCAATTTCCTGGCTTTGTGGAGCTTGATCCTAACATGAGATAGCCTTAACTGGTCTTAAACTGGCTGGGTTTTTTCTCATTGAATTTCCCTGGTTTTATTACAGTGTGTATTACCTCAGGGGACTGGTCCAGCCAAGGCTTTAGATTTCGAGGATAATCAGGAAGAAATAAAACCACTTGTGTGAAAGATAATATACAGTTTATTGAACACAACTGATGAAATGTGGATGCAGATTATCAATAAACAAGCAAAGCAAAGCGTACACACACATCCTTTCAGCGGCAGGGCTTCCAAATACAAGGAACGTCCCCCCTGGGGCACTAAGTTGCTTAGACACTTGCACGCTCCTTATTCTAAGTGGAAAGCCAAAGTACAACACCCCTTGCCATGGATTTTATAAAGTTCCCCTCCTGTTTCAGAGGCTGTCGGTAAGCCACAAGCTTCCTGAGAGACGGGGGGGGGGGGCGGCGAAACTGCTTCAGTAAAACAAACAGTTTCATTTCTCACAGCAAAAGCAACTCTTATCAAAGAATATAATTGGGGAAGGCAACTTCAGGGCAATTATCTCCGGTGCTCTTCCTAAGGAATACAAGCTGAGGTTATACGTAAAGTTCCTGGCATGGCTCCAAGAAACTATCCTGGCTTTTGGATGCTGTGAAAGTTCACTACACTACCTGTTGAACCTAAATAACCTCCTCGCCATTCTTCCGGTA
Source organism: Shinisaurus crocodilurus (assembly GCA_021292165.1). Classification (NCBI taxonomy): domain Eukaryota; kingdom Metazoa; phylum Chordata; class Lepidosauria; order Squamata; family Shinisauridae; genus Shinisaurus; species Shinisaurus crocodilurus. Next base: position 25,737,037 of record CM037886.1, on the reverse strand, counting down.
GAGCTCATCCATTACACAGTGTTCTGGGGGGGGGGGAAACAAACACACAAACTAAAAAACAAAACACTAACTAACTAGTCATTAACTGAGTCGATGTGTACAAATGAATAGATTTATAGAGTTGGAAGGAGCCTACAACAAGGCGATCGAGTCCAACCCTCTGCTCAATGCAGGAAACTAGATATGTCCCTGTATATTCCGAAAGGCTTCTGTGTAAGCCTGCACAGGATTCCATCATTTCATGTCCCTTTCTCTCCCACTCCCAATCCCCACTTCATCAGTGATCTATCAATCAGCGAGACTAATCCTCTCAGCCTTCAAAATTACCTCACTCTTACCTCAGTTGACAGTTTCTCGTCAGAATGCTGACAGGAACACTGGAATTCCTCTCAAAACACTGGAGTACTGGCAGCATTTTAGCTTCAGAGTGAAACTGAGCATGCCTGACATAACTTTGCCAGCAGCTGGCTGCCATAGCCTTTCGGGGGGGGGGGGGGGCAGAAAAACCTGAATAACTTTTGAACCGCTGCTCAGAACTTCACCAAACCAATATAAAGGCATTCTCTTCGACAAACCTGGAATAAAGTACACCAGTCATCATCATCATCAGGCGATCACTCATGACCGAGTAAGATTGTCTTCCAGGATAAAAGGAGGAAATTCTAAAGAAGATTGTGTATAGACTCTAGCGATGGGTCCATAAGTGACTGTGGAGGCCAATTCTAGATCCGCACAGCTTCCCACAGTGAGGACACAGGTTACCAGATAGAAGATGGTCCTGTGAAGGATTCGTTTGACGTGCTTTTCGCTTAGCACGTTTCTCCCTTTCACCTTGCACTCGGGCTTCTTCAAACGTCCATGGAACCTTTGTGAACGGCCAACCTCCATTTAGCTCGTTCATGGGCCAGAGCTTCCCAGTTTTCGATGTGAAAACTGGGAACCAGTTTTGGTGAACCAGTAGTGTTCACCAAAAAAACATTTTTTTGGGTGGGGGAGAGAAATGATATGCCAAACTGCAGCTTGGAGTAAAAAGTACAAATGTGTCAATTTTCAGCACTTTTTAACTCACTGTACCTGTGGCAATTTTTATCGGATCACCTTGAAATTCTGCACAACTGTGGAGCTTATTGGGTAGATCACGGATTCCAAGTTTCACATTATTAGAGAAACAGGTGTCATTTTTATAAACAGTAGAATTTTGAGGCTTATAATGGCACAACCAATTTTTTTTGTGACTCACCTTAACTAAAGGGGCACTCCTGTGCCCCCTTTTATGATGGCCAGTAACACAGCCTTAGGAGAGACATTTCAAGCTTTTATAATGGGGGGGGGAAACCTGCACAAAATCCGGGAACCCCCCCAGATTGATGGTTGACAGTGGCAGCTGGCGGCCCCAGTGTCAGTGGGATGGTGTATCCACTCCGGATTTTAGTCTGAACTTTAATGGAGCTGCCCATGATGCTGAACCCTATCCCCTAAATAGGTTCAGCACTATGGATAGCTCCTTAAAGGTTTATGCTGCAACCCGGAGAGGATACAGTGCCTCACTGACAGTGGACTGGAGTCACCAGCCTTCACTGATGGTTGCGGGAAAGGGAGCATCACATGATCCTCTGGGAAACCCCTAAATGCTGGATTGGGACCTTAGGCAGGCTGAATTTGACCCCCCCCCAGGCCTGAGGATTTGCTCCCCTGTTCTAAATAAATAAAGGTCTGTCTAAGGCAATGGCCATCGGCAATGTTATGACGGTGAATATCATTTTCATTATGTATTGTGTTGCAGTCCTAAGTTACCTGCCAGTCAGCCTAATTAGGTGGCTCCTAGCATCATGAAAAAGGGTCACGGCTGAAAGTTTATGAAAAGTGGCTTCCTGATCAGCCCCATACACTAAAACACCCTGACCTCTCTCGCCACCCTCACCCCGCTGCTCTAGCTTTATGCCGCCTTGGCCTGGCTACCAAATCCCCGCTTAAACTGCCCTTAAGAATGTGCCCTTTGAATTAAATCCCTTCTTAACGTGGTTGAAAAGTTCCTTACCAGACATCTTATAAAATGTGTCTGGCATGGAACGAAGGGTAGATCTGCGTCTGCTATTAAATGCATCTGATTTTTCTAAGCACATAATAATTGCCTCCCTCAAACAAGCCAAAAGCCCATCCTGTTTCCAGCCAGATGCTTCCTTCCAGAAAGGCTCACAAGCGATGCATGAAGGCAACATCTTGTCCTTCCCTGTCTCAAGGTTCCAAAAATTTACCTTGGGGCAGGGGTAATTGACCGGTAATCCCATGCTCTGGCAGAGAGCAGGGCCGAGATCCGGGACCTGCGTATGCTAATTTACATATGCGCTAAAGTCTCACTGTCTCTGTGTGTGTCTGTAATGGACCCTGTTTCCTAAGGACACCCCTATTTGTAAAAAGGGATGTATGGACCGGGGAGAGGAGGGCATTTGATTTCAGAAAAAAACCTCAGGCGGAAAGATTCGGGGGGTGGGCAGGAGCAGGAGGTGAAGCACCTGTGGGCAAAAAGCCAGATGCAACAGATATCACCAGGGCCCCTGTACCTTTATTTCAGCAGGGTGGTGGGGCAGAGGCCTCCCAGAGATTCGGGGCTCCAAATGAAAGATTTGGGGCTCCAGCCCTAGTGGGCCGCCTCTAACGCCGCCTCTGGTGGAGTCTTTTCTCCAAGGACTAGGAGCATGCCACGCAGAATCTCTGGCAGGAAACCAACCCTCTCCACGTGGCTTCTTTTCTGCTCACACGAGTTCAAACCTGCATTTCAATATCCCTGCTTGGTCTCTGAGGCTGATATTTTAGATTAGTGTGTTACTTAATTATCATCTCCCCAGGTCATGGCTGGCCCAGAGCCAATCCTGTCCCATAAAGTCAGCATTGAAGAGTTCATTGCCAAGGTCACTTCCTCTGAAGGAGACTGCAGACCCCCTGAGCTGACTAAAAATAGGAGACTGCTCTCTGTTTGGCAGTTGGGTCTAATCGCTATTAATCAGGATAAGTGTTCATCAAACCTAGGAGTTCTCCAAACTAGGGAGACATCTGGTAGTCCCTGCACGGGTAATAAATGCATGCACTAGAAAACGTATCCCTCCTGGAGTGGGAGGTCAGCGTGTCTTTAAAAATCGATAGATGGCAGACAGCAATCAGCTACGTAAATGCGTTTTCTCTTCGCAGATGCCTCTTTGAAGCTGTCCTTTGCCGGAAAAGTGTTGTTGCAGAAATTGCCTCTTCTGCCCAGGGGCGTGCTTGCCCCAATACACCAATCAGGACACAGGACCACTCGGATTCGGGAAGGAAAGATTTATTTTGTCGACAAAAGGTTCAGACTAAAGTGTGAGAGAGGGTGCTTTCAGTTGGAGGCCTCCTGGAGATACCAGTCCAAAAAAGACATCGTGGAGCTTTTCCGTCTTTTCCTCCTTGATGGATTTTCTGTGATAAGGGAAAAAAGATGGAAAGAAGCACACTGGGAAGACTTGAGACGGTTACAACTAGAGGAAGACTCGATGAAACTGTCGAGCCAGAGTGTGGCTGCTGTGAAAAAGGCAAGCTCCATGTTAGGCATAATCAGGAAAGGAACTGAAAATAAAACTGCCAAGATCATACCGCCCTTAAACAAATCTATGGTGTGACCGCACTTAGAGAATGCTGTGTACAGTTCTGGTCACTGCACCTACAGCAGGACATTGTAGAGTTGGAAAAAGTGCAGAAACGGGCAACGAAAATGATCAAGGGGCTGCTGGAGCAACTCCCCCATGAGTAAAGGCTACAATAGCTGGGATTGTTTAGTTTAGAGAAAAGGCGAACCAGGGGGAGACATCATAGAGGTGTACAGAATTATGCCTGGTGTGGAGAGAGTGTAGACATTTTTCTCCCTCTCTCATCATACTAGAACCCAACCAACGGGGTCATCCCATGAAGCTGATTGGTGGGAGATTCGGTTGGGACAGAGAAAAGGAAGTCCTTCACACAGCGCAGGGTTAAACCATGGAATTCATTCACTCCCAGAAGATGTAGTGATGATTGGCCACCACTTTGGATGGCTTGAAAAGGGGATTGGACAGATCCATGGAGGAGGAGAAGGCTATCGGTGGCTGCTGGTCCTGATGGCGATGTTGCTACCTCCAGTATCAGAGGCAATATGCCTATGTGCACCAGTTGCTGGGGAACATGGGCGGGAGGGTGCTGTTGCACTCATGTCCTGCTTGTGGGTTTCTTCCCGTGGGCAGCTGGTTGGCCACTGTGTGAACAGAATGCTGGACTAGATGGACCCTTGGTCTGATCCAGCAGGACTCTTTTTATGTTCTTAAGACAATGTCTGGACTCCCCGTGAAAGAGGCGGGGCAATTGCACAATAAAAGCCTCATCTGGAAACACCCAGGGGCAGATAGACAGAGAACAAGAGAGAGAGCGCGAGAGAGCGCGAGAGCGAGAGAATCATTATCATTCTTCTAGGATGGGGGGTTGGCTTATTTGTAAAATATGAACAATGCTTCATGAAGAGTGAGTGTAGGGCATTTTGCGGCCTTGAGGCAAAAAATCCAAATGGGCACACAGACCCCCCCCCCCTTATTAACATCAGGCACAACCCAGCAGGATGTTCTCCTGCCCAAAAGAAATCGAAATACACAGGAGTGTCCTCTTGTTCGTTTCAACTAGACTCGCGTAGATTCTGGTGGGTCAGGACTGTCAGCACCCCACACTTTTTGCTGGTCTTAATGGAGTCCCCCCCCCCCCCCAAATCTGCCATCTGGTGCAGCTGTCCACTTCTTGATTTCGTCCATCCATTTTTTGTCTCCCCCCCCATTCAATGGAGGGGCATGTTCAGTGAGCACAGAACGCTGACTGACTGATGTAGGGGGGGGGAATGGAACGGAATATCCTGGAAGAGGGCATAGCTGGCTTGACTGCAACCCTGAACAGGAGCACTCCACACTGCAACATTTTGTTGCAGTTCCCACTTGTTGCTTTCCTCGTTATTAGCTTTGCTTTTTGGTAGAATTTTCCCCTTAAAAAGCCCGCTGTGGGAAACTTTCTATCGGAACTTCTAACGTTGCTCAACCTTTCTCTAGATGTAATCATCACGGGAATCTGTTTTGTATTGGGTCACTGTGTTTCCTTGTTGGCTAACTTCCACATTTTAATTCCCCCATGCTTCTGCAATATGTGTGCGGCCGGGAAAGTGGACAAAATGCACCCAAGAGTTTCAAAATCCCCGAAGCACTACCGTATACGTTGAAATACACTTGTTACAAAGAAGTGTTTCATTTATAAAGAGGCCCGGAAATCCTGCCTACTCGCGAGTAACCCCCCTTCTCACCCCCTAAAAATTCCCAGATTTTATATGGCCTGCACTATTATTGTTCATTGGTAAGGGGGGAGAAATCACTCTGCATATGCTCAGGGGCTCTCTCATCTCAACCCTTTCCACAGCCCAACCCTAGTTTTGGGGGAAAAAATGAGCTTTGTGCCGCGAAACTTTTGCAGAATGTAAGAAATGTGGGAGTGCCTCTGAGCTTGTGCAGAATACTCTAGACTAGAGCCCGGACAAGTTTTTCTAACAGGCGCAGGTAACAAGCGCTATTCCTGCCGTTTCCAGTACTTCCCACTGGGCATGCGCGTTGAAGCGTGTTCGCGCTCTCAGTTTCGGGGCAGCCTTTATCGCGCATGCGCAATAGCTCTACTGGCGCCTTGTGGGTTTCTCGGGAGAGATACAAAAATAGTAGAGGGACCCGCCCTCGTCGTCTTGATGGGAAATTTCTGAGTTAACTTGGAAGTCGGGGGGAAAGAGGTACAGTATTTTTAAATCTAGCCCAGGGCAGAAGTGAGTTAGAAAGAGCACAGACTCCTCTCTTTGCTGCTACCTTTTCCTGGGGTGTGTGTGTGTGTGCGCAAGTAGAAGAGGCTGTGGATTACGACAGCCCTGCAATGTAGACATTCCACTATTGCAGGTAGAAGGCGGGGGCTGACGCTGCTTTGAATTTCCATCCAAAAACTCCCCGAAGATTGCAACGCTCCAAAAAGGTATGCCGCCAAGACTTGCACTCCAAAATCCAAATAAATACATACATGAAATTTCCATATGACCCCAGTTATACCCCCCTCCCACCGAGGAACACTTCCTTTAGCGTAGCTATGGTGTGTGGGTTTTAGGGGGAAGGGGAACCAGCTGCCCAAAAATCACAAGCACGCTAAAACCCCTGGATTTCTCCATTACCTATTCTTTTATTTATTTTATTAATCGCCAGATGGGCGATTAATACCCTTTTTACCTAACTTTTTTGGATCTATACCCTTTTTATCTAACTTTTTTGTTTTAATTTTTTTTTATTTAAAATAATGAATACAACAACAAAAAAAATACAACATAAACATTGTGCACCCCCCACCTCTTGGGACCAAGTTATATTTCTCACCCCAATTTTTTTTTTTTTTGTATGTGTATATATACAAGCTATTATTCTATATTCCAAAAATATAACAAATCTTGACAAAGTTTGTTCCCCCCTCCCCTTTACCAACACATAATCCAAAAATTTGCCCCAAATGTTCACAAAGGTGTCTTTCTCCAATTGTCCTTTTTGACACTTAATATTACAAGTTAATTTATCATTTAACGCGATATCCCATACCTCTAACCCATACCATAGAGTTTTTATCTAACTCTATGGGCTGCCTCCGTCCGGAGTCCAGTCCAAAGGCGCGCCGCGAGGCACACACTGCGCATGCGTGCGCGCGTGCGCGCGCAGCCCCTCCTACCTCCTCTTTCTCCTCTCAAAGGATCCTCCTTCAGCTCCTGCGCCGCCGCTCAGCGGGCGCGCATGCGCAGTCAGCCTCCTCTCCCCCTCCCCCCTTTGGTCTTCCCTCAGAGAGGCGGCGAGAGGGAGGAGAATGGGGGAGGTGCGTGGCGGGGGCCGTCGTCGCTGCTCTTCTTGGCTGCGCCTGCTGGGCTGGAGGAGTTGCCGGCGGGCGGCAGGCCTCTGAGGCTCGGAACGGGGTGGGGGTGGGGAGGCTCGCGCACCTGGACCAGGGAGGGAGCAGGTGGGGGAGCACCTGGAGGCGGAGCGGGTGAGTGACGCGAGGCGGAGGGGGCGGGGCCGGAGGGAGTGGGTCTGAGGAGGGGAGGCTGGGAGGGGGCCAAGCGTGTGGGGGGGGGCGTTGACTGAGGCAGAGGAGGGGGCGAGGAGCCTTAGGGTGAGGGGGGGCAATGGGGCAAGAAGAAAGGGTATGTGGGTGGGTGGGTGAGGGAGGGAGGGAGAAAAGGAGGCCTGGGGCAAGGGTGGGTGGGTTGAGGTGTGAGGGAAGGAGGGGTGCATGTGGGGTGGGTGAGGGAAAGGGAGTATGGGGGCAGGAGGGCATGCGGGAGTGAGGGAAAGGGGCGTGAGGAAAAGGATCGGGGCCAGGAGGGGTGTGTGCGGAAAAGGGAGTGGGGGGCAGGAGGGCATGGGGGAGTGAGGGAAAAGTGGGTATTTATTTATTTATTTATTTTATTTTTTATATTTATACCCCGCCTTTTTTCCTGCAAGGAGCCCAAGGCGGCTCACATAATTCCTCCTCCTCCTCTCCATTTTATCCTCACAACAATCCTGTGAGGTAGGTTAGGCTGAGAGAGTCAGTGACTGGCCCAAAGTCACCCAGTGAGCTTCGTGGCCGAGCGGGGACTAGAACCCGGATCTCCCGAGTCCCAGTCCGACACTCTCACCACTACGCCACACCGGCTCTATGGGGTATGGGGCAGGGGGTGTGAGGAAAAGGATCGGGGCCAGGAGGGGTGCATGGGGTGCGTGGGAAAAGGGAGTATAGGCCAGGAGGGGCTGGGTGTGAAGAACAGGAGGGGGGCATGGTGTGTGTGAGTAGAAGGGGGCATGGGACAGGAGGGGGCATGGGGGTGTAAGGAAAAGGAGCTATGGGGCAGGAGGGGCTGGGGGGAGGGGAAAAGGAGGGCAAAGGAAGGCAGCATGGGGAAGGAGGCACTGAGGGTGAGGGGAAAGGGTATTGGGTTGATGGATGATTATGACAGGGGAAGGGGTGTATGAGCTGAGGTGTTAGGGGCAGAGGGGAAAAGAGGTTTATGTGGGCAAAATGATGGGTAGGAGGTGGGTGCATGGGGGGGGCAATAATTGGAAGGGTGAATTTGGGATAGCAGGCAAAGTTCCGCTTCTAAGATGAGACGTGTACGGACTCAGTTTTGCTTGGGTGTCACACCATCTGTCCTTGAAACGCACAACCCTACGAGTCTAAGTATAACTGGGGAGAGGGAAAGTCACTCTGTACATGTTCAAGGCCTCAGTCTTATTTCCCAGGTAGCAGAAGTAGGCCCCGGCAGTGCAGCTGTAAGGCAGTGGGAGTTGAATGGCTAGAAGGTGAATCTCAAGAGGAGAGAGATTCTTAAACGTGGGTGCATGGGGAGAGAAAGTGCGAAGTGGAGGTTTTCAGGTGATACGGGGAGCTGGGTAGGAATAATGAGTTGGAGGGCACGGGGGAGTATTTTGGGTTTTAAGGAGCTAAGCAGACCTAGCATGTGTGACGGTACAAGGGGGTAGTTTACAGGTGAACTGCAAAGGCCAGAAGAAGTTTTATAAAGGGCGTGAGGAAGGGTCTGCGGAGAGAAATGGGGTAAGGTGCATGAGGGAAAGGAGATGAGGAGAGATCTTGGGGTGCATGGAGCAAGTGGGACGTAACGAATTTGGGAGGGGAATATGAAGATTGAGTGGGAGGCTAGAGATGGGCTTAGATGTTGAAGAAACTTGTGTTTTATCTATTTTTAACTTTTGGCACAATTGGGTGGATTTCTTACATAAATCAAGAGGTGGAAAAGAGCCACACAAGTGCACTTACCAATGTTTTTAGCTGGCTCAGTTTCTTGGGCTTCATCCCACCTCTGCTCTGGGACAGTCTTACAAAGGCGGTTCTAATTTTTCTTTCCTTAACTGTTAGCTGTAACAACCGAGGGCTTGATAAGTGGAATTCCCCCTCTCATTGTTTGCAAAAACAATAAAAATCGGGGGGGGGGGGAGAATCAGTTTTCATTGGTAAAAATCAGTTTGATCAAAAATTTCTTTTTCATAAAGGTGGAGGTTTTAAGAAATAATGAGTAGAATCATAATTTCGTACGGCCTCAGCCCAATAAAAGTTAACACAAACAGGATACATTATATAATAAGGATACAAATAAATTCTCAAAGGAGCCAAAAGGGAGTTATTCCTAATGTGTGTTAAGGATAAGACATACCCGTACTTAAGGCTGCAATCCTATTCACACTTACCTAGGAGTAAGCCCCACTGAACTCAGTGGGACTTACTTCTGAGTAGACATGTATAGGATTGCACTGTAAATAGCTTTTCAGTATTGTAGGTAGAGAATTCACTTGGACACAAAGATACCATTTTCAGTGCGTTTTCTGTAGAGTTCTTAATAAAGGAAGAATCTGTCTCTTTCTGGGCTCCCTATTTAAATTGCAGTACAAAAGAGTATGACCAACATATCCTATCTCTCTGGTTCCACAGAGACAACGTTGTTCATTAAACAGAATCTTGTTAAATTACCCAGTTAGCAAGCAGAGGCCAACTTGTTAAAACAGACAAGCATAAATGCTCTCTTTGGACTTGTAGATAGTTAATGTTTTCTGGCAATGCCATAATTTGAAAGATTATTTAAGGATATTGGAGAGCAAGATTATCAGCGGCTGTTCTTGGATGGTGCAAATCTAGGGCTAAAGTAAATCTATTAACTTCAGGGTGACAGACAGCTGAGCCTTTTTTAGGTCATCATTACCCAAGTCCTCAGGAGAAATCCAGTGGATGAATCTGCTTTTTCATAACTCACAATTTACAGAAAGGCAAAGCTAAAATTGATGACAAATGGTCAACGTTAGACAAAGTGTCCAGACCAGTTCTGCTTTAGTATTAGCAAAATAATCTTTTTAAGTGCACATCAAGTAGCATTAAACCATTGTTTAGAGTTATGTGCACAGTCTCTGTGAACCCAAGTCTCTCATGCTCCTCCCTCCCCACTTCTCCCATGTGGCCAGGAGGAAAAATAAGCTATGGTTCAGTTTTGCTTTCCCTTATTCTCTGTTTGTCTTTACATGTGAATCAGAAATTGTGGTTTAAAGCAAACTCTTACTCAGTGGCTTAACAAGCCAACAACAAATGCCTGTAGCTGTTTGGGGAATAGCTGTTTCCCTAGTGCTTTTGGTGGCAGAGAAACAGCGATCCCGGCTGCATTGGGATCAATTGTGCTTTGAAAGGGGGCGCATGGGGAGAGTCATCCCCCACACCCTTTTCCCCGTCACAGTTATGGCACCGCAATGTGGGAGGGAGTATTGTGGGGTCACTTTAGGCACAGGCAGCCTCTGAAGGCCGCATGAGGCCCACAGGCCACAGCTTGCCCACCTCTGCTCTAAATCCTACCTTAGCATTGTATGAACCATTGTGTAATATTGACAATTTGTCACCAATTTTAAAGAAAGAATTATGTACATGTGGCATAATATAAATGGGCTTAAAATAACCATTAGCATCAGCTTTTAGAAAATAATCGGGATGTTGCCCAACCTGTAACAAAGTAACTTGTGATGTGGATTCTTTATGCATACTGGCAGTGGGAAGAGTCCTAGCTTTGATTGTCATTATATACATCTAATATATTTAATTATATCAGAGGTGAGGGGCAGTAACTCAGTGGTAGAGGACAGGCTTTGCATGCAGAAGATGCCAGATTTGATCCATGGCTCCTTCAGGCAGGGCTGGAAAAATTTGTGTCTGAAATGCTGGAGAGCCGCTGCCAGTCAGTGTTGACAATACTGGGCTAGATGGACCAAGGGTCTGACTCCGATATAGGGAGTATCAGGCAGCTTCCTATGTTCCTATGGCATTTGTGACCCACCCTTCTTCCAAGGAGCTCGGGGTGGTTTACGTTTGCCCCCCCCCCCCGCCCCATTTTTCTTCATGACAACTTGGTGAGGTTGACACAGAGGTAATGCCTCCGTCCAGACTTTAAACCCAAGCCACGGTTAAAAAATGCTTAGTTATTATTTGGCATTATGTCTGAAGGAGCAAACTGTAGTTTGTGATCAGCCAGCAAAGCAGAATCTGAGACCGTGGGATGTGCTACACCTTGATGTGATGTTTGAATTGACAAGCTTATCTAGAAATGGGAGTGCTCTAAACCATGGTTTGCCTCTTCGGAACCTCAAACCATGGTTTAGAGCTGCTTGTCTGCTTGCGATTTCAGTCCTCCCAGCACAGATGCTTCTATGGTACAGCCACCTCCAGAGGTGAGGCTATAGCTGCAGCTGTAGTTTGTTGATTCAGAAATCCCGCCAAACCACAGTTAGCTCAAACTGTGCTAGTTCTAAAGCAAGGGTGGGCAAGCTGTGGACCTCAGCCTAATTTCAAAATCTCTCTTCAAGCCATCTGTTTAGACCTCTGGCAAGAGCTGTCTGTCCCTTCCCCAACAGCCAGCTGGGAGCGGGGGGGGGGAGAGAAGGGGGTAGCAGAGAGTGGGGGTGGCTCCCCCGGCTGTGGCTTCAACTCCACTCTACGGGCATGCAACCTCTGACAGATTATCCTGAGGGAATGCAGCCCTTTGACTGAAAAAAGGTTCCTTACCCCTGCTCTAAATGACTAGTGAAACCATGTTGTGGTGAGATGCCCAAATAGAGAAGGGATGGGCAACTTGTGGCCCTCCCAATGTTTTGGCCTACAATTCCCACGATTCCTCATCATTGGCTATGCTGGCTAGGGGTGATGGGAGTTGTAGGAGAAAACATCTGGAGGGCCACAGGTTGTCTACTTTAAACTTGGTTCTCTTACTTCAGATTCAAATCTAACACTTTATTCATTACTCCACTCTGACTTCTGAAGTTCATAAAACTTCAGTAGTTAAGGGTACAATCCTATGCAAGTTTAGACAGAAAAAAAGGCCTACAACTCCCAGCATGCCGCAGCCAGCTATGCTGGTTGGGGCATGCTGGGAGTTGTAAGCCTTTTTTCTGTCTAAACTTGCATAGGATTGTGCCTTAAGTGAATTTGAAAGTTAAAAGCAGTCTGGTATTTCTGAATAGCACAAGGGGAAGTAAATATAAAACAGATATATGCTGTGAAGCTGTCTAATTTGTGGAAGGATAACAGTAAAACTTCAGTCATGCATATTGCGAGCTTTTGGCAGCAATATTTCCTGTTTTTCACTTCTGTGTAAGTAAAGATTTTGTAACTGGCAACTAGATTATGAAATCCTGAGCCTGTCATGCTTTCAGCAGGTCAGCCTTTACTGTAGAGTTCTAATTATACAAACAGTAGTATGATTTAGCTCAGAGGTGCAGAGCCTCTTTCAGCCCAAGGGCCAAATTCCATTGGGGGCTGCATTCCTGTGGTGGGTGGGGCTGAAAGCAAAAGGGGCAGGGCCAAAGTCAAAGGGGAGGGACCAAAAATGCCAGCATATATTTTAGCTTAAAGCTCCTACTGCCAGTAATTAAGCCTTAGGAGAGGCATTTCAACCTCTTAGAATGGCAAAAACAACAACAACAAAAACCCCTGCACAAAAGCGGGAAACCCCCAATGACCAATGGTTGGGAGAAAAGGAACATGGCTTTCTGGAGAGCCATGGTGGGCCAGATTGGGAACCCCTGGAGTGCCGAAATTTGTTCCCTGGGCTAGCGGTTCTTCATCCCTGCTCTGTCAGATACAACAACTGAATTTGAGTCTGTAAGACCTGAACTCAAGTTCTGCCTTTGCGGTAGTGTCATTGGGCGGCCTTGGCTAAATCACTGGCTGTGTCTGCACATCATTTTAAGTCATGAATTATGGCTTAATAAACCAGAATATGCACAGGCAGCATGCTGGTGGTGCATGTAGCCTATTTGTTCCCGCTTTGCCTCTCCCTTTACGCAGTTAAACGAACTAGCAAAGTGAGAGCGCATCTTATGACGTCCAAACCAGGGATCCTGGTTGCTAGTTTATGATCCTAGCTTGTCTGGGAGCAACAAACCAGGGTCCCAAGTTTGGACATCACAAGAAACAATCTGTCTTTTCTGATTACTTTAGCCCAGTGTTCTCCAACCTTGGGTCCCCAGATGTTTTTGGCCTACAACTCCCAGCATGCCCCAGCCAACATAGCTGGGAGTTGTAGGCCAAAAACATCTGGGGAGCCAAGGTTGGAGAACACTGCTTTAGCCGCTCTCGCAAGGGGTGGGGGGGTGTATAACGGGCCGCAACTACTAGCATGCTGCTCATTCACAGTAAACCAGAGTAAGCCAGGAATGCTAGCTTATTATTCTGTGTGAATGTGGCTGCTGTGTCTTGGTTTCAGTTCTCTCACATGTAAAATTAAGCTAATGGTGAATGAATCACAGGATTATTGTAAGGACGGACATAGTCTAGTCTTTAAAGTGCTTTAAAGTAATTTGTCTATGATATCGAAGAAGCCGGGACAGCATGAAGTACCGTAATAAATGTGTTCTAGCTCTCACTTTCATTGTCTTCTGTGTGTTGAAGAGAGGAATGTTTGGACTGAATGGCTTCTTAGAAGGTGGTACGTTTGCATGTATGATTAATTTTATAAAATGCTGAATAAAACATTTCATTTGCAACGAGAGGGTGAGATAATGTGCTCACTTGTTCTCCTTTCTGAATGTACCACTGTCCTATTGTGTTATGACAATTATAGTGAGTTCTTAATAGTGTAATTTATAAGCCGACGTCTCATGGGGTAATCGAGCGCTTCTGGCCAATTAATGATGGCATGAACAAATGGTAGTCAGAAATATTTCAGACACTGCACATGATGCTATAATAATAATAATAATAATAATAATAATAGAAAATTTATTTCTTACCCGCCTCTCCGTCTAGATCGAGGCGGGGAACAACAGAAAATATAAAATACATAAACTAATCAAACACAACACATACTATTAAAACATCTTAAAGGCATCCTAAAATTCCGCTGGATAGGCCTGCTGGAAGAGATCAGTCTTTATGGCTTTTTTAAATTCCAAGAGACTGGTAAGTTGACGAATCTCCTCCAGCAGGCCATTCCATAATCTGGGAGCAGCAGAAGAAAAGGTCCTCTGGGTAATACTTGTCAGCCTAGTTTTGGCTGACTGAAGTACGGTAGATTCTCCCCAGAGGACCTGAGTGTGCGGGGCGGATTGTACGGGAGAAGGCGATCCCGTAGGTAGCCTGGACCCAAACCATGTAGGGCTTTAAAGGTAATAACCAACACTTTATACTTCGCCCGGAAACTGATTGGCAGCCAGTGGAGTGCTTTCATAACTAGTGTAATGTGGGCACCCCTAGGTGTACCAGTAACCAGTCTGGCTGCACTACCCCTGCCTTTTTGTGATATTTGTGCATCACACAACATGGGTAGAAGATTACTGCTGAAAATGGACAGGAAATATCTTGTGATCCAGTTCTGCCCACACTTGTACGATGTGCAATCTGGACTGAAATATTTTCCAGCCTTTCCTTCAGATTTCGGCCCACTATTGTGAACCTTAAAACCCTTTTGGGTCGCAAGAACATTGGACTACTCTCACCAGACCAAAGAATTTACAGAGAGAAAAAGCACCAATTGTATTTGGATGGTAGCGGAAGCACAGAAAGCAGAATATTGAGAGAGTTGTGCCTTTGCTTTAGGATAAAGTTATTTTAATTAAATTGTCACTCAAGGCAAGTGGCTACCACATTGTGCTCATTGATAATTATTTGCGAGATACTGACATCCTTTAGACTGGAGGACACATCTTTAAAACTTGATGTCTGGGACCTGATATCACTTCTGATGAGTTTTGATGCGGTTTCCATTACGTGTATTTTCTATAGATTGTTATCGCATTCTTTGGATTTTGCATAATACTTTTGCAAATATGATCAGATGTTTCTTTTCACCACTGATGTTCACCACATCAGTCTTACCACTTTCACCAGATAGGACAATACTGACCACATAGTGTTCTGCAAGCTTGCATTTGATGGGTCTTCTATTGTGGATAGAATGAACCCATCAGTGATACGGGTTCTGCAACACTCAGCTGTTCTTCATCATTTGTTTCTAAGTAACTACATGTCCTCAGAAATGGTACATGCTGCTGTCCATTACCTTGGTGTCCCACATTCAAGTTTTTGCAAAACTATGTGCTGGTTAGGGAAATTTGCCGCCTACTGGCTGAAAATGTAACTGCAGGCTTTGACTTGGCATGGATACATTTAAATTAATTAAAATCAATTAATGCATTTAAAAAACCAAATAACCATGAGGTTCACACCTCTAGGATCCCTTTAGTATGCATGCCAAGTTTCAGGTGTCTAGGTTTCACAGTCTTGGCACTATGGTGCTGACAGATAGACGTACATCCTCTATTATTGTTATAGATAATGAGGTTATTACCGGTATGTATAATAAATGCAGTACCATGTTCCTGGGCGTGCATATTTCTTAGACCTTTACAGTTAGGTACTAGTCACTGAGACATTACAAAACTGAAAAATAAAAGTTTAAAGAGAAATGACACTTGCCTCCAGATTTGCATACTGCCTCCATTTTGAAATGAAAATTTGAGGTTGTTCCCGTGCTTTGATTTTGGCAGATTTTGGACATGTTAATCAGCAATAATTTCTGAGTGGAAAACACTTTCAAACGCTTCCATTACAATTTTGCCCACGTTCAGTACTTTCCCCCCATATCTTTCATAAGGTATTTGCAGAGATGGTGAGAATGTCTGCTTGTTGTTTTAACAAGTCTATAATTGTTATTTAATACATGAATTTATGACGATGAAACAGCCCAGTACAGAACGATCGGCATGAGCTAGAAGAAAATAGCATCATTTCAGGGCTAAGCCATATAATGAAGCACGGGTGGGGTGGGGAAGAGAGTAAATAATAACGCAATGTGGCCTTCCTTGTTAACATAATTCTGTATATTCTACTCTTGCATAGGCAGGCATTGTTTCCTCATAAGCAGACTTCGATCCCTGCCCTTCCTCCTCCCTGTTTTTTTTTTTTTTTGCAGAGTTCCTTCCTCAAAGTATTTATAAACCTGCACTTCTCAGTCTGTTTTGGAGATGGCTGGATCAGGGCAAGATAATTAGTTAAATGAAATTGTAGGAAAGCTGTAAAAACTCAACCAAGATGCTAGTCTCGACGAGGACAGTGCCAGTGTGTGTGGTCAGGTACTCTCAGAAGTATTCATAGTTAAGGCCAAAATTCATGTGTGACAATGGTGAAATTTTAAAACCAGGATGCTTCCTTTCATTTCATACACTTTTATCTCACTCTTCAACCTTGAAGGGTTCCGAAAGTGGATCAGATCGAAACATTAAGCCCTGAAGATGACGTTAAGCTAGGAAATGAGAGAATATAATTTCGGGAAAACGTTTTCTCCTTTCATATTTTAAATAAAGTGCATTTGACGCCCCAGGGGCGTGAATTCCAAAGAGACTGAGAAAATAAAAAACTTAAGTCAGCTTTGCTGAACCTGGTGCAGTGTTGGACTACAGCTTCCACCATCCCCAGCCAGCCGAATCTTCCCCTGTCTTTCCTCCCCACACGCCTTCACTGCAGGCATTTGTTGGCCCAGAACAGCCCAGTAACTGGAAATGTCTGAAGGACAGGATTCTGCTCTCTTCAGCCATGTATCTCCCTTGATGTTAAAACCAAATCCCACACTCTTGCTTTGTTTTGTCAGTAGAGCATTTGCATAAACTAACATAGCTGCTCCTGTTGCATCTAGTTTGCTCCTGAAATGAACTATTTTCTAGTAAAAGGTAAATCCCAAGCAAGCAGAAGTTAGTTCCTGCTTCCTCTGTCACCAAAGAAGATAGTACCTCAGGCTTGTTAAGCAGCCACTTGCTTGGTTTATTTATTATTTATTTATTACATTTATACCCCGCCTTTTTTCCTGCAAGGAACCCAAGGCGGCTTACATAATCCTCCTCCTCCTCTCCATTTTATCCTCACAACAACCCTGTGAGGTAGGTTAG
The DNA here is from genome assembly GCA_021292165.1 of Shinisaurus crocodilurus. Taxonomy (NCBI): domain Eukaryota; kingdom Metazoa; phylum Chordata; class Lepidosauria; order Squamata; family Shinisauridae; genus Shinisaurus; species Shinisaurus crocodilurus. The sequence continues at coordinate 25,720,040 of CM037886.1, read as the reverse complement.
GCTGAGAGTCAGTGACTGGCCCAAAGTCACCCAGTGAGTTTCATGGCTGAGCGGGGACTAGAACCCAGATCTTCTGAGTCCCAGTCCAACACTCTCACCACTACGCCACACTGGTTGCCTGTGGCAAGTAAGAATAACCCCCTGGTGACCCAGCAGATAAATGTTTCAAAGTTTTAAAAGAATTGGTGGTTAGTCATGTTCTCTCCCCCCCACCCCCCATGCCAAAGAGCCACCAATTATTTATGTGGGTTTGTATACCTAGGTAAGCTAGAAAAGTGTGTGCTTATTTGCAAGTCTGCATTGTCTGCTGAATCGTTCTCAACTGCATTGTGTAATGACTGGTCAGGCACAGCCTATATAAGATGAAAGTCCCCGAAAGCCAGAGATTGGCTTAGAGATGCTTTTATAAGAAGTACTAAATTAGACAAAAGGCTCAGAAACCACTGGGAACTGTCTTGTGACCTTTTCTGATAAACTGTTTTTAAAAGCCCTGTGGGCTGTGTTTGGTAAAACAAAGGCTGAAATGTATACAGAGGTATAATAAAATGTGATTGATATTAATGCAGTTGTTCTTGTGGCGGAGGAGAGGGGTATGTTCCAGGGAGGTTGTTGATCCAGGAGAAGGCACAGGCAAAGGTACTTCCGGAGGTGTTGCTGTGCAACCATCCAAAATGTTGTGCCTAATCGTGGAAACAGCAGAGACGCAGGGAACGTGCAGGAGTTGAGAAGGCACAAAATGTTGTGCCTAATCGTGGAAACGGCAGAGACGCAGGGAACGTGCAGGAGTTGAGAAGGCACAAAATGTTGTGCCTAATCGTGGAAACGGCAGAGACGCAGGGAACGTGCCGGAGTTGAGAAGGCACAGGCAAAGGTACTTCCGGAGGTGTTGCTGTGCAACCATCCAAAATGTTGTGCCCTAATCATGGAAACCGCAGAGACGCAGGGAACGTGCAGGAGCTTCTGGGCCACAGCAGCTCCTTCCCTGGCTGACTGGTTTTTAGGGTGGGGGACATCTGAGGTGCCCTGTTCTAGTTCTTTTCTAATGCCACCGTTGTTTGGTACCCTCTAGTCAATAGACACACACACACACACACACAGCAATGAGCTGCATGCATGTGGCTGTGTGCAAATATTTTGTGCGATTGCGTGCCAAAGAGACGGCTGCTTGTTTGCCATGGTGGGCTCGGAAGGCAGAGAAAGTTTAGGAGCGGGGCTGTGGTTGTCAAGTTTGAAAGATATGTTTCTTTCAAGATACACCAATGGAGAAATTTTAAAAGTTTTGGCACTTGCCCAGTGATAGAGTAGCACGCATGCTAGCTCAGGAACTATGGTGTCCTGAGATTTTTTTCTCTCTGACTTCACTGCTTACACTTTCCCCCACCCCTGCATCCACATGTATAATATACCTTCACTGACTTAGGATAACACTCCTTGCCTCCGATGAAGCAGCCTCTAGTCCACGGAAGCTTGTGCCATAATGAATTTGTTATTCTGTAAGGCGCCACAAGACCCTGCCATCTTTGCAGCAACAGACTAAAATGCCTACCCCTCTAGAAACTCTTAGAAGTATGACTTTCTTGGAAATGGGGAATCAAAAGAACTCTAGTGTTTCAATCTTAAAGAGTTATATAGTGGTACTACTATGATATGCATTCGGTACTTTCTTTTTATTTATATCCTGATGGCTTGGGGTCGAGCTAAAAGCAGTTTTATTGTATATATAGATCCATTGTCCCCTTAAGACAGCCTTCCCAAACCTGTTGCCTTCCAGATGGACTACAACCAGGGCCCGTGTCAAGGGTAGGCACCTGCTGAGGGCCCTTACTCCAGCACAGGCCCACTAGCAATAATCCCCTGCAGTTGCTCTTCCTTTTCACCCTTGCAACCTGCTTGTTCGCCTGCCTCTCACTCTGGTTCAGACAGTGGTGGTGGTGAGATGGAGGAGCAGTAGATGCCACTGACTGGGTTCAGACAACACGGTAAACCACACTCAAGGGTTGAGTATAAGTTTATTTATTTATTTATTTTTATACCGCCCAATAGCCGAAGCTCTCTGGGCGGTTTACAACGATTAACAATACAGTCCCTGCCCACAGGCTTACAATCTAAAAAGACACGACACACAAGGTAAAAGGAATGGGGAGGGAAGAAGGGGGAATATTAATTATTACTTCTGAAATTCTCTGTGTCTCAAGAAGCTCCAGCCTCCTTCTTCTTCCCCACAGGGCTGTAGATGTCAGTTAGTCCTGTGGGGGGGGGGGGCAGTCCAACTGGAGCAGGCCCTGATGTTCCCTCGGCCTGCTCCAGCCTCCGTCGTTGAGTGTAGGTTGTCGTTGAACCATGGGTTATTGTTGAAATGTGGGTTATCGTGTTGTCTGAACCCAGCAACGCTAACAAACCCTCGTTTGCTAACCATGAAAAACCCATGAAGAAGACGCACTGGTTTATTGTTGGGTTGTGAACTCTGGGTTGTTCGTGGTTAACAAACCATGGGTTGTTAGCACGGCTGGGTTCAGAGAACATGATAACCCAGCCATTGCCTCCTTGCTCCCTGGCTCTCTGCCTGTCAAGCAAGCAAGTGGTAGCAATGAGGAGAAAGAGGAGGAGGAGCCAAGAGCAGCTGCTGACAATGGTGGTGGTAAGGTTGACTCACTGAGGAAGGAGGACCATGGAGGGTGTCTTGCCCAAGAGCCCTCAAAACCTGGAGCCAGCATTGACTACAGCTCCCAGGTGGCATGTGGAGGGCGACAGGTTGGGGAAGGCTGCTCTAACGTCTCAAAGTAGATCCTAAACTATATTCTTAAACGTTGGTTTGTTGCATGATTAGTACAGGGGCAGTATATCTCTGGCTGCCAGGTACTGAGAACAAATCAGGGAAGGCGTTCCCACGTAAAGACGAGAGCCAAGGAGCACCTATCTGGCGACTGCATATAGGGAGTACTGGGTATGTGACTTACTGAAACAGAAACACTGGCTTCCAGTTTGTGCCCAGCCCAGTTCAAAGCGCCAGTGGCCACCTTTTAAAATGCTTTACGGTTTGGGGCTATAACTGTCTTCTCCCATATGAACCTTCCCACCTGTTGAGCTCATTGTTTTTATTCATGGTTTTGTTGTTCTTATTGTATGTTTTTAATGTATTGTACACTGCCCGGGGAACTTGGACTTTGGGGTGGTTTAAAAGTGCACTGAATGAATGAATGAATCGATGCCGTTCAGTGTGTCCCACTGAAGCATCCCCAGAAATAACCTAGTTTGGATCAGGGAGAGGGCCCCCTTCAGTGGCTCTGCCCAGCCTCTGGACATCTCTCCTGAAGGAGGCCCGTTTCCCCCCCTTTGATGGCCTTCCATTAAATGGTCAGAAACATCCTGCTTAGGAAGGCTTTTGTACCATAAATGGTTGCTCTCTTTTTGGCTTTAATTTCTGGGGTTAAGGGCCTAATCTTATGTATGTTTAGACAGAACCCCCCCCCCCCTACAACTCCCATTATGCCCCAGCCATCCTGGGAGTTGTAGGACTTTTTTTTATGTCTAAGCGTGCATAGGATTGCACCTTAAATTACTTCTGATGGTTGCTGTACGTTTTCCCGCTCTCTGCAGTTTTATTTATTTATTTATTATATTTATTCCCCGCCTTTTTTCCTGCAAGGAACTCAAGGCGGCTCCTCATCCTCCTCTCCATTTTATCCTCACAACAACCCTGTGAGGTAGGTTAGGCTGAGAGTCAGTGACTGACCCAAAGTCACCCAGTGAGTTTCATGGCCGAGCGGGGACTAGAACCCGGATCTCCCGAGTCCCAGTCCAACACTCTCACCACAATGCTGCACTGGCTCTCAGTGGCTTTTAGTGTGTTACGGGTGCTTCGTTGTATGTATTGCTGTTTAATTGTTTTCAAAAGTAGGTTCTTGTTTCAACTTGAGTTGTTAGCTGCCTTGGGTGTATTTAGAAAAGGTGATCTGTAAGTGTAAGTAAATAAATAAACCAACTGCTGGAAATGGAATGATGGACTAGAGCGGCCTTTGGTCTGATCCAACAAAGCAGTTCTTCTGTGATTTTGAGCTTTTAGTGATTTTAAAATTTAACACTCTCCCCTTTCTTTCCAGGGAAGTTATTTTCCCAAAATGGAGATGGAGCCAGAAGCCTTTAGTCCTTCTGGAGAAGGCATGAGCTCAGACTCCACCTGCTACCACTGCTCCACATGTCGTGCTGACGAAGAGCGGAGTTGTGCCAACTCCATGCGGGGTCGGTCAAAGACACGCAGCTTGTCTGCTTCTCCAGCCCTGGGTAGCACCAAAGAATTCAGGTATGAAATAAAGGCATGATTTTGAATCATATATGCCAAAGACTACATTTGGATAATCATATGTTGGCTTATGGCTGCGCACTCGGCCCCCTTTGCTCTTCCCTCTGAGTGAGTAAAGGAACAAACAAACAAACAAACAAACAGGGAAGTCTTCAATTAACTGTAGTTTCCTGTTTCATCCAAACTAGGAGTCTGTGCTTAACCTCTTTAGAACACATAGGAGGTTGAACTATGGTTTGAAGTTGGTTTAATATCCTGGCTTGTTTTAACCATAGTCTCCTGGTTTGGATGATATGGGAAACTTCCTGGTTTGTTGGCTACTGCCATGAAGGGCGGTGTGCATTGGGCAAGAGGCTCATTCATTCATATTTCAGCTTATGAAGTCGAGATGTGATCGTTTGAACTCTCCCATAGACATCTACTGGCAGTTAGGCCACGTTTATGCAAATGCCCTGGCATAGGAAAGTTACCTTGACAATAGTTCCCTGAAAGTTTGAAGAGCTTTTCTTATGTTTAAATTGGCTCTTCTGTATTGCTTACAACCTGTTTTGCCCTCTTCTTTCTTCACAAGGCTACCTATAGGCCACGATTCTGCGCAAGCACCTCGTGTGACTTCATTTTCCTGAGAATTTCGGCTTTCGTTGTTTAAATTGTATTTTGTGTTTATTTCAGTTATTTACTTATAAATATCCAGTTCCTAACTGTTATAGTCATGAAGATAGATTTGCGAGTGTGTGGGCAGTGTCTGTTGAGATCGTTGATGGCAAAGCTGTTGCTGAATAAGATTTCCAATGGTCAGGGCACGAGGTGACCTCTATATGCTTCCTTGACTCCTCCCTCCACTTCAGGAGCAGAATAAATTATGCACAGCAATAAAAATGGCAAAATTAATTTATGCAAAGTAGCTTAATTGTCATTGCTGATGCAGCTGGAAGAATTCATTCTTTCTTGGTTCAGGGTTGGCCTTTGTTGCAAAATATTGTTTATATGGTGCCATTAAGTTATGTGGGGCTTTAGAGATTGACCGAAGAACAGGTAAGTCCCTGTCCCAAGGAGTGTAAAGTCTAAATTTTGACAGATTGGGGACATAGATGTTGAAGAAGGGAGAGGCTTCAGTGCATGGAATGAATATGAGCAAGAGATGAGTTAGTGGATAAAGTGGCAGTTATGGGAACTCTGGGGGAAAGTGACCATGTTATACTTGAGTTCTTGATTCTAAAGGAAGCAAAAGCTGAGTGTAGCCAAACACATACCCTGGATTTTAGGAAAACCAATTTTAATAAACTCAGAACAACAATAAGTAAGGTCCCATGGTAAGCGACTCTAATGAGAAAAGGAGTCCAAGATGGGTGGGAGTTTAAAAAAAAGGAAATTCTAAAGGCACAATTACAAACAATTCCCACGAGTAAAAAAGGCAGAGGGCAACAGAAGAAGCCGATGTGGCTTCACAAAAAGCTTCGAGATGTCCTGAAAACAAAAAAGGACACACATAGGAAGTGAAAGGAAGGCCAGGCTACAAGGGAAGAGTACAGGCAGGTAGCATAGAATTGCAGGGATGGTGTCAGGAAGGCTAAAGCTGAGAATGACCTGAGGTTAGTGAGCAATGCTAAAAGCAGCAAAAAAGCTTTCTTTAGATATGTACGTAGTATTGGACAGAAGAAGAAATGGTGGTTCAACTGCTCAATGAGGATGGCAAAATGATAAGATGACAAAGAAAAGGCAGAAATGTCCAATTCCTACTTTGGTTCAGTTTTCTCCCAAAAGAGGGTCTAAGACCCCCCTGGCAAAACTGAAATACAAGCTGAAGGGGCAGGATTGCAGCTTGAGATTGATAGGCAAATGGTCAAGGAACACCTAATTACTTTGAACTGAGCTCAAATCTCCAGGGCTGGATGAATTGCATCCTAGCGTAATAAAGGAACTGGCAGAAGAACTCTCAGAACCACTGTCTATCTTTGAGAAGTCATAGAGGACAGGTGATGTGCCAGATGACTGGAGGAGGGCTAATGTTGTTCCTATCTTCAGAAAGGGCGAAAAGGAGGAACCTGGGAACTACAGACCAGTCAGTCTGACATCAGTCCCTGGGAAAATTCTGCAGCAGATTATAAAGCAGTCAGTCTGCAGTTACCTTGAAAACAATGCAGTGATTACTAGAAGCCAACATGGATTTGTCAGGAACAGATCCTGCCAGACTAATCTGATCTCATTTTTTGATTGGGTAACTTCCCTTGTGGACTGTGGGAATGCTGTGGACATAACATATCTTGACTTCAGCGAAGCTTTTGACAAAGTGCCCGATGATATCCTGATTAGCAAATTAGCTAAAAGTGGGCTAGATGGAACAACTATCAGGTGAATCCTCAGTTGGCTACAGAATCGGACTCAAAAATTGCTTATCAGTGGTACCTTCTCAAACTAGGAAGAAGTAACAAGCAGGGTACTGCAGGGCTCAGTCCTGGGCCCAGTGCTGTTCTACATTTTTATTAATGACTTGGATGAGGAGGTGCAGGGAATGCTTATCAGATTTGCAGATGACACAAAATTGGATGGAATAGCTAATACCCTGGAAGACAGAAACAAAATTCAAAGTTATCTCAATAGGCTGGAGCTCTGGGCTGAAAACAACAGAATGAAATTTAATAGGGATAAATGCCAAGTGCTGCACCTAGGAAAAAGAAACCAAACGCACAGTTATAGGATGGGGGATACTTGGCTCAACAATACTACTAGCGAGAAGGATCTTGGAATTGTTGTAGATCACAAGCTGAATATGAGCCAGCAATGTGATGTGGCTGCACAAAAGGCAAATGCTATTTTGGGCTAAATTAATAGAAGTATAGCTTCCAAATCATGGGAAGTACTAGTTCCCCTCTACTCAGCACTGGTTAGGCCTCATCTTGAGTACTGCATCCAGTTCTGGGCACTACACTTTAAGAAGGATGTTGTAGACAAACTGGAAAGGGTTCAGAGTAGGGCAACAAAGATGATCAGGGGACTGGAAACAAAGCCCTATGAGGAGAGACTGAAGGAACTGGGCATGTTTAGCCTTCAGAAGAGAAGACTGAGGGGAGAGATAACACTCTTCAAGTACTTGAAAGGTTGTCACACAGAGGAGGGCCAGGATTTATTTTTATTTATTTATTTATTATATTTATACCCTGCCTTTTTTCCTGCAAGGAACCCAAGGCAGCTTACATAATCATCCTCCTTCCACTCCTCCATTTTATCCTCACAACAACCCTGTAAGGTAGGTTAGGCTGAGAGTCAGTGACTGGCCCAAAGTCACCCAGTGAGCTTCATGGCCGAGCGGGGACTAGAACCTGGATCTCCGGAGTCCCAGTCCAACACTCTAACCACTAGACCACACTGGCTCTCTTCTCAACCATCCCAGAGTGCAGGACACAGAATAATGGTCTCAAGTTACAGGAAGCCAGATTCCGACTGAGCATCGGGGAAAACCTCCTGACTGTCAGAAGCAATATGAGAATGGAACCAATGACCTCGGGAGGTTGTGGGCTCTCCCACACTGGAGGTATTCGAGATGCAGCTGGACAGCCATCTGTCAGGGATGCTTTAACTTGGATTCCTGCACTGAGCAGGGGGTTGGACTCGATGGCCTTATAGGCCCCTTCCAACTCTACTGTTCTATGAAGTACAAGTTACATGTGCTTCAGCTTTGCTTTCCTTGCATGGCAGCTGGACAATCTTAAATATCAGTTTGCTTTGCCCAGTAAATAAAATCAACAGTTGTGGTGTTTGAAGTACATTTTTCTGTTCCAGCTATACAGTGACTAATGTTGGTACAAAGGTAACTCTTTGTAGATGGAGTTGCTACACAACATGCAAGTACTGCCCATTTTCGCACCTAATGGCTGTGAAAGTTCGTCACGGGGATAGCGGGTGTTGGCAACAGCGTGTAGAGGGATCATTTCTTCAACTCTTTAATGTCCCTGCAACAAGAAGGAAGGCACCACTTGAAGGCTGAAATGTACCACTTGAGAGTGTGCAACTGCTTAGCACAGTGTTCTCCAACCTTGGGTCCCCAGATGTTTTTGGCCGACAACTCCCAGCATGCTGGCTGGGGCATGCTGGGAGTTGTAGGCCAAAAACATCTGGGGATCCAAGGTTGGAGAACACTGGCTTAGCAGGTAGAATTACATCTCATCTAGATGATGGCTGCAGTGTGGATCGTAGAGCTTTAAATGATAACAACCTGGATCTCCTAAGCAAGTTATCTCAGCCTGGACTATCTTTCCACACAGCCTGAAACATATCAACCCCTCCCCCCCCTTTTTTTAACACATCCACCTTTCTCCTCTCTGTTTTTTTCTCTTTATTTTGCCTTCTCCTTTGTTAATATTTTTCTTAACATACTTTAAAACAGGAATGGGGAATCTCTTTTTCTGTTGAGGGCTATATTCCCTGGATGGCAACCTGGCAGCAAAAAGTAGGACAAGTCACCCCCTTTCTCTCTCTCTCTTTCTCTTCCATCCCCTTTTCTTTCTCCCTCTCTTTTCTGCCATCCCTTTTTCTCTTCCACTCTCCCTCTTCCTTCCTAGCAAGAAGGCAGTCGGGGGAGGGACAAATCAGCTCTGACCCGAGGTCTGAATTGATCGCTTGCAGAGGGCTTTAGAAATTAGACTGAGTGCTGCATGGAATTAGGCTGAGAAATGTATGTGGCACTAGGGCCGCAAGTTGCCCCAACCCTACTTTAAAGAGGAAAGAAAGAAAAAGTGGAGGGAGGGGTGCTGCTGGTGCCACCCAGGTTGGTTGCAACCCAGTTATCTGCTGAAACCCACTGGTTGAATACCAGTATTGAAGACCATATTGTTGGGGAAGAGGGCGTGTTTGTCTGTGCACACTCTTGGACTCTGCAATATTTGTTTATAGAAGTCCCAATTCCGGCTACCAATGAAATTGGGCTGATGTTCTTTAATGTAGAAGTTGGCACCAGCCTACTCTTCTGGTTGACTCAGTCTGAATCTAGCCCCCTCCCCATTTCCGAGATCATTTCCCCCAACTCTGTACTTCTTGAAACAAATTGAAAGAGAAAGAGAGAGAAATGGAGAAGTGATAGAAGAAATAAGATGTGGTTAGAAGCAGGTGAAAGAGGGTGGTTGAAATCATTGGGTGTGGCAGGAGCTGTCAGAAGGCAAGAGATAAATAAGACAGGCGTGTGTCTTATAGTGCAATCCTAAATGTGTTTACTTGAAAGAAATTTCCACTGTGCTCCGTGGTACTGAATCCCCAGTAGGAGTGTTTAGGAATGGATTAAAGATTTAGTGTCTGAACTTAATAACTCCCTATATTTGGGAGTGATTGTGATCATGGCCGATCCTTACTCTTGGGTATTATTTATGGACTTCCCCTCCCTTTTTCTGGACTCACTTGTGAAAGCAAAATAGAAAGATGTTCCTGATGCCTTGTCAATGCAGGTGTGTCTGTGAGGGGGCAGCAGCACTTTTTGATAAGTAAAAGTTATCTAATTTCTCTTCATCAAACCAGCTTATCCACCCTTGCAACATCCAAGAGCATTAAATATAGATCAATCTTGCCAGCTAGGATCTCTCTCTCTCTCTCTCTCTCTCTCTCTCTCTCTCTATATATATATATATATATATATTTGCCATGGAACAATCTCTTGTGACACCTCCTCTGGTACCCCGAATAGCAGGTTGCCAAACTGTTCCTTCGAACGGGTATGAGTAAGCCCATCTTTCCTTTGCTTCTCCTCTAGGTTCTTATCAGATCTCTCTTTTTGAGAGGTTGGTTACACAATCAGGGTGCATACCTTCCTCAACTTGGTGCCTTCTAGATGTTCTGGACATCGACCCTCATCAGCCCCAGCCAGCATGGCCAATAGTCAGGAATGCTGGGAGATAGACCAAAGGCCTACTGTCTAGTTCAGCATTCTGTCCATGCCATGGCCAACTAGCTGCCTGTGGGAAGCTCACAAGGAGGACACGAGTGCAACCGCAGCCTCTCATTGGAACATACTGGCTGTCCTGAGAGCATCCTTGAGGCACACGTAGCTGTGACATGCAGCATCCTGTAGCGTTCCCCTGAGCTCTCTCCCCCACCTTTAACAGAAAGCAGTCCTGGGAAGCTGCATGTTTGAGTGGAGGAATATGAAGCAGGGGAGCTGCTTAGACCTTTTCCTTCTAGCTGCTTTATTTGCTTAACATTCCCCCCTTTACCACAAGTTTTTTTCTCTCTCTGTGGGGAAAGAAGCTAGGGGGGGATTTCAAATAGGAAAGCGTGCATCTGGAACTCTGGGGGAAAGTAGCTACAGGAGGAGATGGTTGCAGGGGAAAAGAAATGAAGAAGGAGAAAGGTTACCATATGCACCTCTACTGCAAATCAACTCCTCCTGACACCACTTTGAAGTGGAATGTTGCACAAGATGAACCTTTGGGCCTGATCTTGCAAAGAAAAACCCCATTTTTTAAAAAAACCATCCAGGTGTGTTGGGACCACAACTCCCATCATCCCAGCCAACAAGGTTGGAGCACCAGGTTGTGGAAGGCTGGCTTATATGATGATGTAAACAGTGAACAAGATGGTTATATGGTAGGCAAAGGAACCTTCCTGCATACACAAGAGTTTGCGGCAAAGAAGACAAGACCTACAGATGATTGACCTTGGGACCCATTTCTTTAGCAGTGCCATCTTCCCACCCCACACAAAAGATTGTCTTCATTGGTTGCATCAGTCAAACAGGCAGCCCTGTAAATCCAAGAAGAGTCCCATTGAGTCCCACTTTTCTTGAAGTTCTGTCCCATGATAACCTGTAAACATTGAGACGAGGACGGAGGCGTGTTGTTTTGATGTTGCTCAAGTACCAAAGACTGACTTAGTCACTGTCACAGTACCAGTGATGGTGGTCATATAGGTATTTATATAGCTGTAATCCCTGATTATTTAAATTGTGGGATGACTAGAATAGTTACGGTATTGCTTTCATCCGTGATTTAAAAAGAATTACATCTTCTTGTTGCCTTAACGAGCATTATCTTATGACCAGACCTGTATGATGACACTACAGAAGGGCAGAAGTTAGTGTGGGATGCAGAATCCTCAAAATGAAAGCTTTCGTTCAAGAAGGGAACAAGCAACAACGACAACGAAACCCTCTAGCTCTTAGAAGCTGTAAAGATTGGTTTTAAGGCACACTTGTTAATATGCTCAGAAATGTTACTAGCTTGCTTTTTTTTCCTTTTTTTTAAACTAGCCTGCTTTCAGTCTAGTAGCCTGTATTATATACAGGCCTGTGGCTCACGCTGGCTCAGCTTGTCTGAGCGTGGAAAGCTAAGCAGGGTCAGGCCTGGTTATGACTTGGATGGGAGACCCCCTCCTCTAGTTTCCTGCATTGAGCAGGGGGTTGGACACAATGGCCTTGTAGGCCCCCTTCCAACTCTATTATTTATGAGATCTATGAAATCTATGATACTGGCTGAGGAGGAGGGGAAACCAGCATGGAAACACAGGCTATTTAAAAAACAAAACTAGAAAACAACCTTCTGCCAAGTGAACTGGTGGAGAGATCCATCCCTCCTCTGCCTGCCCGCCCAGTTGGCAGCGTGGAATTCCTTGTCACCTGTGGCAGCCAGGCAAGTTGTTTAATACAAGGCCCACAAACTGAGCCTCTCCCAAGTGGCCAGGCACCATAATAAAGTCGGTACTGCCTAGGAATGAGGGGTTTATGGTTATGGGAGCACATGCAGTCGGTTGTAGCTGAAGCATGACACCAAGAGAGTTGTAACATTAAAGCGGAGGTATGGAAGCTGTGACCCTCCATATGTTGTTGCGAGTGCAATTCCCATAATCCCTGACCATTGGCCATGCTGGCTGGGGCTGATGGGAGTTGGTAACCAACAACACCCGGGAGGAACAAGGTCAGGGGAGGCTGCTCTGAACCATTCTGTTGGTGCAGCTTGTGTTTCCTGATCAGTTCAATTTGGATTTTGCACACACATACAGGCTTTAATTTGCTTTGCATATTGCTTTGGGGGTGTTCTTGGCAGAAAAGCAGAGAGCCAGTGTGGTGTAGTGGTTAGAGTGTCGGACCTGGGACTCAGGAGATCCGGGTTCTAGTCCCTACTTGGCCATGAAACTCACTGGGCGACTTTGGGCCAGTCACTGACTCTCAGCCTAACCTACCTCACAGGGTTGTTGTGAGGATAAAATGGAGTGGAGGAGGAGGAGGATTATGTAAGCCGCCTTGGGTTCCTTGCAGGAAAAAAGGCGGGGTATAAATATAATAAATAAATAAATAAATAAAATAAATAAATATAAATTCAGTGAATACACGTGGAGCTTGCTTTGGGGTTTTTTCTTCACAAGAACAAAGAACTTGGCATGGACTTTTCTCCCCCCCCCCCCCATGCACACTCCACCTGCCTCACATGGACATTTGTTTTTTTGCTGTGATGTGATAATGGGAAAGCACTGTTGTCTACTTCAAACACCCAGAGAAACAAAAGATCTGTTGTCTTAGCTCTGTGCTTCGCCAGGAGAGAAAGATGTGGTTCCTCGGAATGTGCTGGGGTGGGCTTGGGAGTTCAGATAGCAGCTGTACGGGATAGAGACCTTGGGAAGGTATCTAAGGCCACCTGCTTGAAGCTCTGTCGCCTCTGTCTAGAGTGTGGTCTTCAAAAACCAGAGTGCGTGCTCCAGTGTGTGTATTCATGCCCTTGCCCCAGACTTACCTGGAGATAATTGTTCTTCAGCAGGGGTGACTGGGGAACAGCTGTTCATGCCACATCCCTGGTCACCTGTGGCGAAGAAAAGTTGCCTCCAGGCGGGGAGCCAAAGATAATTAGCTCTCTAACTTAGGTTGTTGATGTGCCTCATTGTTGTGTAGTGGGCTAATCAAAATAATGCTTGTGGGCTAGTAACCTGTGATTGATTGATCTGCAAGGCTGCCTTAGTCATACGTGATTGTAGGCTGTGTTTATGACATATTTTAACGTTGTGATGTAATGCTGTCTTAAGGTGTGGCGTTGGAGAAACTTTAGAAGGCTGCCTCCTTGGTTGTATGTAAATCGTTAGAAACTCAGCACACACTGGTTCAGGCAGCTGAACATTTGAAGGTCATACCAAGAAGGCAGAACATCTGGGTCATCAGTGCCCTCATTGAAAACACGATTTGCCTCTTAATGTGGAAGATTCTAATAAGGATCTCCCTCCCATGGTTGTTCTTTACTAATTAGCAGCCGCCCATGGCTGCTTTGGAGAACTGGGGTGGGAGGTGGGATTCACTCTCAACCTCTGCTCCTGAAGCTGCTAAGCTCCACGTGGAAAAACATTCAGGTCCCTGTGTGGACTGCTGGCATGTTACCAGGTTTCTGCATCTCTGTTTCACTTAATGCTGGGGTGGTCAGCTTGTGGCGCTCCAGATGTTGCTGGACTGCAACTTCCATCAGCCCTACCCAGCATCGGGTCATTCCATGTAAAATCAACCACCTCACCATCTGCGATTTTTAAAAAAACTGGCATACTGGTAGACCAGCATGAGAAGTGAACATACACCAAATTATAGGTCATTATACCTCACAGTTCAGAAGTACAGTGTGCTCAAAAAATGCCCCAAACACGATTTTTCAGCATTTGTGACTACACCAAAAGTATCATAACTTCCTTCAAAATTGACCTAGAAAGTAAATCATGGTGTCATATGAAAGCTCTCGAACTACCCTTTTATTTGATATGTAACAGGAAGCATGCATGTGAAAGAAAATATTCAAGGTCACAGTTTCTTTAATTTGACCTTGAATTCCAAAAAATCCAAAGGTTTTTTTCCCCCCTGATTTTTTTCCTGGGATAACCCATATTTACCTTGAGTATATGTACCGATTTCCAGAACGGGGTTCCGAACAGTTCTGAAGATGTGAATGTTCATATACATGCACAGTACCTCCCTACAATAACTCCATCCCCTATACACACTAACAGAACTTTTTGGAGGGAAATGAAACTTAAGCCCGCCCCCTCCCTTCAGGAGCTTCCTGGGCCTTCAGGCTGAAACCAAACCAGGCTTGGGTAGGCCTCAAACTTTCACAGAGATATATCTCTTTGGATGTCTAATTAAATCAAGCTTTATTCACAGATTACGATAAGAAAGAAAAAGGCAGGCCTGAAGCCATGACAAGTGCCTGACCCCACTTCTGCTGCACTTGTGTTCATGACTTTTCAAATTGTTGAACACAATGAGTGAGTCACTTTTTAGTCATTGGTGGTGCTGTAAGCCAGTGTTCTCCAGCCTTGGTTCCCCAGATGTTTTTCGCCTACAACTCCCAGCATGCCAGCTGGCTGGGGCGTGCTGGGAGTTGTAGGCCAAAAAAGTCTGGGGACCCAAGGTTGGAGAACACTGCTCTAACAGATTGCAGCAGTGATTCATCAGTTTATTCTAGCACTAGTACTCAAGAAAATGTTGATGCTGAACAAAACAGATGCTTGAATCAGAAGTTGCGTTAGAAACTTTGAATGAAAGTCTGATTGTGCTTAGTGAGTCCCCTGTTGTTAAAAAGAAAGTTACTCAGAAGAAGTATCCTGATGTAAAGCTAAGAAAAATAAGTTCTGCTGTAAAGAGGAATTACTAAAAATGGAATCCAGAAAAGAGACAGTGACTATTAAAGGAGGAGAACTGGAATTGCAAGAAATACGAGGATTTGTTACACGTGTTTATACCTCACAGTGGTGGTTAGGTTCCGTTTTACAAACATGATCCGAGAACAGAAGTGTTAGTGAGCTTTCTTCATCCAGCTGGACCAGCAAAATCATTTATGTATCCAGATAAACAAGATGTCCTATGGATACCGTCTTCAGATGTTTTGACAAAAGCTGATCCTTGTTGCCCAACAGGGCGCTTCTATACACTAACAGACAAAGAGTGTCAAGCAGCAACTTCAAGACTAGAAACTACTGTTATGAAAAGGTCCTTAATTTAGGACTTGTTAACTGTGGAGAAAAAGCGTCAGAGTTTCCTGCACCACACACACACACACACACACACACACACCTCATGTGTAAACAAGTATAATCCCAGCTGGGGGCTGGGAATGTCATGCAAAATGTACATACCGGTAGTTCCTCTGATGGCCTCAGAGGCCCCCATGTCTTTGATGTCTCTGTGCCCAAGTATTCGCTTGCAAATGTGCCCCAAGCACTCTAGTCATACTCCAGGAGCCACCCCTCTCGCTGCCTGGGCCAGATGAAGTTCATCCTGATTGGCTAAAGACACCTGGGCTACTGAAAGGGGGGGGGAGAATCTATACTGCCTGCCGTAGCATTTAGTTTTAGTTGTTGTTGTGTCTGCACACTTTCGCGGGAGGGGGGCTTTTGCTGAAGAAGACAAAAACCCCAGGTAAAGGAGAGTAAGGGCCTGGGTAGTGATATAGTAAAGGAACTAGCTTTGTTGTTTTATAGCTCTACTGTGTATACCAAAGTGTCTCCCCACCTTTTCTCCTTCCCTCATTTCCCACCTTTTGTTGTAATCTGTTTACCTTAAATAAACTTTCCTGGTTTTTACCCCACACACGTGTGTGTGGTTCCTCTGTGGTTCAGTGCTAAATCCAGTGTACAGTAATACCTTGGATTGCAAGTAACTTGGTTTGAGAGCGTTTTGCAAGACAAAGCATTTTTTTAAATATTTATTTAATTTTTTAAACTTGATATACAAGCGACGTCTTGCAATACAAGTACTGTAGTACGGCTTAAATTAAAAATCTCTGTACCAATTTTTTTGGGGGGATTTTGTTTTGATAGAAGAGTGTTTTGGATTACAAGCACGTTTCCGGAACGAATGATGCTCTCAATCCAAGGCATGACTGTATAGACCCAGGGCAAGGCCCTGAGAGAATCAGGTCAAGACGGCAGAGCTAAGGCTGGCAGTTTTGCACCTTTGATCTCTGGTCTTGAGTAAAGGACCGGTTGGCAGTCCTTTCACATTAACACAATGTGAGCAAGTAATATTTGAACTGCATAAAATCTGATCAGCATATATAAAAGTAAAATGGAAAATCTCATCTATGCACAGTAATGGTTTTTCAAGCCCACATCAAAGTAAATCAAAATAACTATGCTAGTAAGAGTCCCATTTTGAAATCGAGTACATGTTTCCAGGGATGTTAAACTTTATTTAAAACAAAATAGTTTTTTTTGGTCATTATTCAAGGTCAAACTTCTGTATATTTATTTTAAAAAATAAAATGAACATGTTTTCCCCAAGCATACTGGTGAGTACCTTTTCTAAAGTACATATTTTAAACTTCATTCTTCTGAAAACAATAGGCCCTGCAACTTAGTTTTTTAATAAGCAGAACAAGTTCACCAAATCGTAAGCAATTTGCTTTCAGTTGGAAAGATTCTTTGATTGATTTCATACCAGAATGACCACCCAGAGGAAGTATCATTATTCTACACAAAATGTCGGAAGTATGCGATTGCGAAGAAGAATACCTAATTTAGAACTGCACAATTATGACAGGGTAGCTTGTACTTGTGCACAATGTTTTATTCAAAACCTAAGTGATAATGCATATTTTCTTAAGATATGTACAGTGAGATAGCAATTCATATGAACTATGATGCATACACACAGAGCGCCCCAAAAGATGTAACTCGTTTTCTTTTAAGAACCCCATTTTGAAAATGGGTACATGTATTAAGCACTGTCAGATGAAATACTAAAACAAATATCATGGGGGGGGGGAAATTTAGTTTTTGCAGAATTCCAGGTCAAATTCTACTATTTGACCTTGAATATATATTTATTCCAAAAAACCACTTATATGTTACATATCAAATGAAAGGGCATTTCAAAGGATTTCCAACAACACCAAAATTAACTTTCTAAGTTCTGTAGAACTGGAATTACTGTAATTTTAATGTTGTCCGACACACAAAAATCAACGTTTTTCTTCATATTTTTGATTGCCATATCTCCAAAAGTTTTTGTCCCAGAACTCTAATTTTTGGAGCAGCTTATTTTCTCAGCAGAAAAAAAAAGAAAAAAAGAAAAGAAAATCAGGTTTCCAGTGTTCATGGAGACAATTTCAGTGCATGCTAGACATTGGCCCTACCTACAACTCAATTTTTTGTTGTTGCTGCTATTAATTTTATTTCTATACTGCCCAATAGCTGAAGCTCCCTGGGTGGTTTACAACAATATTCTGTATGTAGAATACATTATGCAAAATAAGAGCAATTATGCAAATAGGCACAACTTATCCAGGGTGCAAAACTTAGTGCTGGTGGAGGGCACAGAATTTGGATTGACTGAATGCAAAATTTTAATTCTTCTTTTTAAGTTTGGAGGACACACAGCCCTGATCATATTAAATGTACCTTCCAAGCTCTAATGACATAATTGGCCCTTCAGGTGGACTCTGAGTGAGCGTGTGTGTGTGTGTGTGTGTGTGTGTGTGTGTGTGTGTTGATTTATTTATAGTAGGGAATGCAGGATAGCTAATGAGACGGTGTGTCTGTCAGCCATTCAGAGTATAGTTTCAGTTATGCAATCTGTAGCTTTTTTGCATGAATCACTCCTAAGGCTGTGTACGGACTATTCAGTGGTGTAACAGGAATAACATCCCCATTGCCGTTACAGGAACTAGCCCTGGTCCTGCACTAGGAACTTGATGCGATCCGGTTCAGTTTGATGTATTTCAGAGAACTGGGACTGTGAATCCATTAAATGAAATACAGTAATACCTTGGATTGCAAGCATAATTTGTTCTGGAACCGTGCTTGTAATCCAAAACACTCTTATATCAAAGCGAGTCTCTGGCTGGCGTGAGCGGGGCCGATTTCGGCCCGCTATGCCTGCTCGAGGTGGGCGGTTACATCCCTACGACTTGTCTTGCAAGACCTTGCTCGTTTATCAAGTCAAAATTTTAAAAATTTTTTTGCTTGTCTTGCAAAACGCTCTCAGACCAAGTTACTTGCAATCCAAGGTATTACTGTAAATATCCTAACATGAAGTGTGAGTGTTGAGCGGATAGCTGTTTGTTTGCCCCCCCCCCCCCGATAAATCTCATTCAGCAATTTCTTGTGGCTTCTGAGGTTTCAGCAGCCACTGAGATTGTAAGGTTGTGGGAAGGGTTCTCTGTGTCTCTCCAATGTTTTGTACAAAACCTAGTGAACTTCAGATGCTTAATATCATGAGTGCTATCCAACCAAAATGGAAGCACCTTTAAATCCCATTTTTTTTCAGTGGGGAAGGTATTGGGGGGAAGTACGTAAGTATATTTCCTTTGGCTTTGCACATGTAGTCTGGAGGGCATCAGATTTGGGAAAGGCTGACCGAGTGCGTCTGCTTAAAAGGCTCTCCAGTAGCGGTACTGGGAGAGACCTCTGCCAGAGACTGTGGAAAGACATTGCCAGTTGGACTAGACCATGGGACCTACTGGTTTCTGATTCCCAATTGTCTAACAAAAGCAGCAGTGAATTATTTCCCCCTTCCCCGCACCTAAATTAGGCTGCTGCAAAGAAGAAAGCTTGGGGTGACCAGGGGTGGGCTTTTGTTTGAAAGGACTGTGAGCTCGGCTGAGTTGTGATAATGGAAACAAATTCCTACGCTCAGAATGTGTTCGGAGGCACCCTGTTCTTTAATTCCAAGCATACGTCTTTGGTACACAGCTCTGGCTGATGTATCTTGGGGTGGGTTCCAGTAACGACTAAGGTAGATCTCATACGGCTGAAGTCTGCCTACTCTTGGAATAGCTGACACCGGACTAGTGGCTTGAATCAGTATAATGCAGCTACATATGTTCATATGTTTGACTCTCCTATTGAAATCTAATCCTCTTAAAACTGCTTAATTTGGAACCAAATTGTGCCGTTAAAAAAACTGTTACTATCATTTTTATTTTTTTATTTATTATTTGTTACATTGATATCCCACTTTTCCTCTAAGGACCCCAAGGTGACATACATGATACCCCTTACAACAACCCTGTGAGGTAGGTCAGGCTGAGAGTTAGTGACTGGCCCAAAGTTCCCCAGTGAGCTTCATGGCTGAAGTGGGGACTAGAACCCGGATCTCCCGAGTCCCAGGCCAACACTCTCACCACTACACCACATCGAGTCTTATGATGCTTTTGTGCAGTAATCTATTAGGTTGACAGTATTTTTTTAATTGGACTTTTGAAAGTGTATTTCAAAGAACTCTTGGATAATACAGGAACTAAGTTGTTTCCTTTTTCTTTCAGGAGGACGCGCTCCTTGCATGGACCATGCCCGGTGACCACATTTGGACCAAAAGCCTGCATGCTGCAGAATCCCCAAACTATCATGTAAGTGGGAAAGTTCCTGATCTTATTCATCTGATTCATCTGCTGCTGAATAATTAAGCCTAATGATTAATTCCTGGATTTACACACACTTTCAACCTGTTCAGTTGAATACATTCATAAATGTGACTGCCCATTTATGGCAATACTCTGTGCTACCTTGAAATAGGGTAAGTCTGAGTGCTTGCTTGTTTGAGTTATTATAATTTAATTGCTTTAGTATGCCATAAAATCTCTTATTTCCTGATCTTACAGTAAGGCTTTCGGAGTAAGCGGTGTGCTTTATGGAATCTTTATTGCTTTGTAAACGATGAATGATTAGCAGGCTTACCTATTTTGGTGTAGCACAGTGCATTACCATAAATGGGCAGTCGAGTTGCAAGTCTTTGGGTACCATCGTGTTCTGAACCAATGGAGGGCAGCCATCTCAAAAGGTAGCAGGTGTGGCTTGTGAGCAGGCGATGACTATTTATTTTGTGGGGATCATAGGATGCTCTGATGTTACCATGGTTCAAAAGGTGTTCTGGAGATGTTGATCCAAGTTTGGCCTTCTCTTGCACTCCAAGAAAGGTAGGGTAATCTGCCTTTGGGTTTTAAATACAGGCTATGTGCTATCAAACTGTATCAGAGAATGATGTCTTTGAGCATCTCAAATTTGATGTTTGTGTGTGTGTTGTCTTTGTACGATTCAAATGGCACACTAATTGATTGTTGAACCCAAATTAAGAAAAGTCACATTTTCTTCTGATAGATTTCTTTCTCTTTACAGCAGCCTTTCCCAATCTTGCATCCCCAGGTGTTGTTGGACTTCAACTTCCAAAATCACTGACTGCTGGCCCTGCTTGCTTGGGGAAGTTGTAATCCAGTAACGTCACTATCCAGCAAAATTCAGAACAGTCTCCCAGGGAAAAAGAGACTTTAGGGATTGGCTTATCATTGCCTCACCTGTGCTCTCAGAAGGTTGCAGGGAGCAAGGGGAGAAGCCACCCTCACTCGCTGTACCTATAATTTGAAAGCACCCGTTCCTTATCTGGTCTGTCAGGTGCTGTCTTTGTCTAGTCTGGGGAGCTCAGCTGTTGCTGAAGCAAATGAGGAACTGGCTGCAGCCATAGTTGCTGAGGAAGAGAGGCTTGTGCGGGCAAACAGTGGCAGCTCCTGATCCGTTCTCCCCCTCTCTCGAGGGCACCAGTGAGGTGAAGTTAAGTCTGTCCTTCCCTGGGAGACTGTTTTGAATGTTGATGGATGGGAGCTGCCTCCCTTCCAAACAGCCAGAGGAATGACACCTATTCCATGCATTAGAGGAAAAGTGTGAAATAAAACTGAAGTCACATTTGTCACGTTCAGCATTTTAAACCTTTGTCCAATGAATGTGTCATCACATCTGTTACTCTAAAGCAGTGTTCTCCAACCTTGGGTCCCCAGATGTTTTTGGCCTACAACTCCCAGCATGCCCCAGCCAGCCATGCTGGCTGGGGCATGCTGGGAGTTGTAGGCCAAAAACATCTGGGGACCCAAGGTTGGAGAACACTGCTCTAAAGAGAGGTTTATATCAACACTTAGCTGGTCAAAACTGTAGGGCAGAGTTGTTGGTGTTCAGCCCTATTTTTATTATTTATTTTTTTGCTTGTGGATATCTTTCAAGGTGTAAAAACATTCTCTTCATGTTTTGCACCCAAAGATAATCTTTCATGTAGTGGGAAGCCAATGGTGTTGTATCTGTGTTTTAAAGCTCCTTTTAAAGTATGTCTGTGGCTTTCCACTTGGCGAATGGGTGGACTTTTCAACCATGATGACAAGGAATAGTAAAACATGCACTAGGAGAAGGACCTAGTGGTAGAACACCTCCTTTGCTTGCAGAAGGTCCCAGGTTCAGTCCCTGGCATCTTCAGTTAGGGCTGGAAAGTTCCCTGTCTGAAGCCCGGAAGTGCCACTGCCAGTCAGGGTAGACAATACTGAGCCAGATGGACCAGTGGTCCGACTCAGTGACTGGGTTTGCACAACATGGCAACCTATCACGGGTAACTAGTCACAATGGGTTGTCATGTCGTGCAAACCTGGACCGCTTTCCGCAGGGTGGCTTGTTTTAGGGCAACAAGCCACCCTGACAATCCATGGCTTGTTCTAGGGTTTGTTGGTGCCACGATGGGTTGTTGTGGCATCCAAATCCAGGAGACCAATCCCATCGCGGGTCCAGGGAAGTGACGGGCGAGCCGCTCGGCAAGGCCCCTTGCCGCTCTAGCCGAGCTTGCCCATGCCATTGTCAGTGACAGCCACTGCACCGATGCCCGAGCAACCATCACTAGCCTGCTCTTCCCATTCCACTCGTGAGGCCTTTTCCATCGCTGCTGCCAGCGCCTTTTCCTTCTTTCCTTTTATTTTCATGATGTCTCCCAGTTACAGCCCCTCCAAAGTGCCCAAGCAGCACATTGGCGTAGCTGTCACTGGTTTGCCACCTTTAAAAAAATACTTTTTGGGCGCCAGAAATGCGCACAAATATTTTCGTAATTTTTAAAATTATTATTTTGGGGGGTTGGTAGAGTAGCCAAAATGCAGTCTTGTCTGGTCGATGTCCTGGTAAGTGTCTCCTGTCAAAGTGCAGGAGGCAATGTTCAGGGACACTGAGAAAGCAAGGCTGCAAATAGGTTAATTTGTTACTTTGCTCTGGAAAGGCAAAATCTGCACACTCACACACCCCTTTTTGACAGCACTTTCTTTTGACAGCTGTCAAAAGAAAGGGTTTTTGTTTGAGCAGTGTTCTTGACAGGGCTAAATAGGGTTGTTTTGACAGATTGGGGTGTGTGTAAATCTTACCTTTCTGGAGTACCTAGAGGGTTGGGGAAGTGTGGAAAAGGTGGAGGGCACTGAGAACTGTTGGGGCAATACTACAAAACTAGAGGATCACACCTGCAATGGGGAGATGTAGTCACCACCCCTTTTGCAAACAAAGATCCCCTTGCGGCTTTGCTTTTCTCTTGACAGCTCGCCGCTTGACAGCTGTCAAGTGAAAAGCATAGTAACAAATTAACCGATTTGCAGCCTTGCTTTGTCAATGTCCCTGGATCTTGCCTCCTGCACTTTGACAGGAGACACTTACCAGGACATTGACCAGGCAAGACTTCTAATTTTGGCTAGCGCACCTCTGAACTACCAACCAATTTATTTTTTTTAATTATGAAAATATTTGTTCACAATTCTGGCGCCTATTTTTTTTTTTAAGGTGGGAAACCAGTGACGGCTGCTCCAATGTGCCGCTTGAGCACTTTGGAGGGACTGTCACTGGGAGACAACGAAAAGTAAAAAAAGTAGTGGGGGGGGGGGAGTGGTGGCAGTGACCGAAAAGGGGTCATGATCGGAGCAGGGAGAGGAGACAAGATGGGTTCAGCCGCCAAGTCCGCTGGGATGCCGGCAAGAGAACGAAGGGGAAAGGGTGGGGACAACCCATGGTGAGTCCGGTCGTCTGTTGGGTCCAGTCGTCCACGAACAGCCCACACTGAGAAGCTTATTTGCAGGGTGGGTTGCCGTGTCGTGCGAACTCACTTCCTATGTTACTATGTACCGCACGATGAAAGCTTGTTTTTATGAAATCTATGAAGACCTAATGGAAGCTGCTGTTCTCATGCACTCCAGGGACTGACAGGAATTATAATTCTGTAGCAGTCGTGTTTGAGCTGGTGTGAGTTGTTCAGGGTATGAGCTCTACATGGGAAGTTGGCCTGAAATCACCCTTTTCGTTCATAGCCTAGGCGAGATTCCAGCTAGGAACTTCCCTTTGCTGCCGGTTGGAGAATGTGATAACCAGAGAAAACCATTTTAACTCGCAGCAGGGCTGGAAAAAAATTCCCAGCACTCCTTAAAAAAATTAATCAATAATGGAACCTAGGGACTGGGATAGTTTCTCCAGCTGTGTATATTTGACGTTGGCTCCTTTAGTTAGTTAGTTGTTATGGTCTGGGAGCCAGGCAGATGCTAGGAGGCTCACAAATGAGGTTTCTCCTAGGCGAGAAATTCTGAGAAACAGGCTGGGGAAAGGGAGCCTTGCAAGAGATCTGGAAACTTGATGTTCCAAGAAGTTCCTGTCTGAAGGTTTAAGCACTCACAAGCATCGCCTTTCCCCCCAGCCTGCCCTGGTGAAGGCTGATACCAGGTCTCTGTTCCAGCAAAACTCCAGGTTTTGGTGGGCTGGCTCTTATTCTTTAAAAGCCAGACAACTAGCCACCGAATGGGGCACGTCCCTGCCTCTGCCCTCCCCACGTGGCGGTGGCAATCGGCAGAGCTGTGCTGGCAACCTGAGGGAGCTAGCAGGGGGGATCCTGCAGTGGCACCTTGCCTGTTGCACAGCTGGTGGTCTGGGTGATGTTTCTCATGGTCCAAACCCCATCTGGGTCCATTGGTAGTTCTCGGGATGAAGCCTTTGCTGCCCCCTGTGGGCTGGAGGGCCAGCAGCTGCCATTTCTTCTCTGAGCCCCTAGATCAGTGGTTTGTTCTCCAACCTTGGGTCCCCAGATGTTTTTGGCCTACAACTCCCAGTATGCCCCAGCCAGCTATGCTGGCTGGGGCATGCTGGGAGTTGTAGGCCAAAAACATCTGGGGGCCCAAGGTTGGAGAACACTGGCCTACATTGACTCAGGTTGGGTCTGATTCTGATACCAGTATTTGAAATCAGTTATTCCTCCTCCATAAAATGTTGGTCACCAGAAGACAAAAACGCACACACCACACCCTCCACCTTACTAATCCTGGTCCAGTGCAAAGGCAGAGAGGAACATAATACAGTGGGATTAAGCAACTTGGGCAATGCCACCTCGAACACAGCATGCCGAGAGACACTGTTAATATTTGATCAACGAAAGCCCTTATTGATCGAAGCAACCTGTGCTCTTGGATTTTTCCGAGACTTGATTTTTCTTCCTCTTCGGTGTACGTTAGGTATGGCTTAACTTTACGAAACAAAAGAAGTGTGAACGTAGGTCACTGCCCTTCTTCTGCCAGTTGCTTGGAGATCTGATTAAGGCAGTGATTCCAAAGAGGTTGGCCCTTCCTCCCAGGATTTGTCTACCTTCTGCTGACCCCTGCCCCCACACTGGCAGCCCGGCAACAGCTGTCTGTCCAGTGGCTGGCCACACCGTTTTTTTAGTGCAGCCGTCGCCAACGTGGTGCCCTCCAGAAGTGTTGACCTACAACTCCCAGAAGTCCTCAGCCAGCATAGCTGTGGCTTGGCTACATCTGGAGAGCGCCAAGTTGGGGGAGGCTGTTCTAGCAGCTCTGCGTGGGAATCTGTGCATTGTGATGAAGAGATATCGAAGGGTTGTGTTTTTTTTTTTAAGCAGGGACACACACACACACACACACACGCACACACACACCTTTCCTGCTCCAGTTCCCTCCCACCCACCCACCCACCCACTGAGTGAGGAAATGAAGCTGGTTGGCACCAGAATTGATGCCAGGTGAGGAGTCAGTAGTGCTGCTCATCTGGAACTTCTGGCAGGTGGGTGGAAGAAGAAGACGTTGCCCCATCCAGACAAGTGAGTTCTGCCAGGCTTGAGGGGGAGAGATTTCTGGGCTCTGAAGCTGCTTTAAAGCCACGACTCTCAGAGTGCGGGAACCGAGCTGCTTCTTCCTCCGAGCCCTGCTTGCTGAGTTCCTGTACCACGTACCTTGCCAACCCTGCCCCGCCCCCCAGCCACCCATGAAGAGCAGGGCCCTCCCACAGCTCTGGAGCCTATGGGTTAAGAGATGGTGGCTGCTTATTCAACTTTGGACTTGCATCATGCATTTTTATCACCAGACTCTTGGCAGCTGAGCTGTTGCTGCTCCTCCCCCTGGGCCGAGCTGGGACTGTACAATATAATGACAGTGTGTTGAGATTAGAGCAGCCCAGAGGCTCTTCAGGAGACACTTAGAGCTTAGACGGCAAACATAACCGGCATCCAGAATATCCAGCGAGGTGGACAAGTTCTTCTCACATCGGACGGGAAAGCAGCTGAGCATTTAAATTTCCCAAGAGAGCTTCAGCCTTCTTCAACAACTTTTTCTTTTCAATGTGTGTAGCGTCCAGAAATTATATTCTCTCCCTCCAGTAATTGAAAGCTGCCTGTTTAAGTAATTGAAAGCTGCTGGCACGCACTCTCCTTTTAATAAAAGGAATTTAACAAAATCCAAGATTAAACTCTGGATGGCGGCGGTTTGTTACATGAAGGCACACCAAGGCATCTGGTGTTGATTAAAGCTTTTTGTAAGCCGCTGTTATGCAAAAAGGCCGATAGGAACAATAGTAATATTTAACAAACATAACTGTGTGCGCTCCTCCTCTTTCTAATCGGGTAGTTTCTGCATCAGTTTGTTAGAAACATTTAGCCTCCTTTTTACAGTTGGCTTCTCAGTGAAATGGCAAAGCTGGTGTTCTTGTTAATTGGAGCACTTTGAAACAGGCTATCTGACTTGTGGGCGCAATGTGTTGTCTAAGGTAGCGGTTTGGCTTTTAAAAATATAATTTCGAGGCCTTTTCTGGTGTTGAGTGTGCCGTGTGTGCCTGACTTGTGAAGAACACGATGAAGATTATTCAACACATTAGTGATCGCCCGTTCAGCCGTGCTGCTTCGAAGTGGTGAGTAGGGTGATGGAAACAAAGAGAGTTCATCTACCTTGTATGTTATGAGTAAACTTTTTCTTAGCTTAGAGGTGGTTTTGGATTTCTTAAAGGGACACAGTAATCATGGAACAATCTGTGGTTCTAAAATCTGAGCAGATTGTGTTGAAATCCTAAATACCTTTCCTGGTTCCAGGTACAAGGAAGGGATGGTTTCTCTTCTGAAACCTACTTCATTGCAAAAATACAAGTCCCTTGCTGGTCAAACAAGCCTCTGAAATGGCAAAGTCCTTTCAGAGTGCATTTTTTCCCAGCAATTAAAAATTGAATCCGCAAAGGATTCCACTGAGTTTCTTTTTAGTTTTTTTCCTCTTAATGCATGGATTTTGAACTAGGATTAAATTTATTTTAAAATGTCTTCATATGGATTTCCCCTTTCACCTGTGCTATGGATTCTCTGGCATTCTACATGGAGGTATTCAGCAGTGCAAAAAACTGCCTATTATAGGGAGCATAAAAAGACAAAATCAAGCTTGCTTTCTCTGCCCTTGATGTTCTGGATTCAAGACAAAGTTGGATTTTTGTTTTGTTGTTGTTATTTGTTACTGTTGTAGCCTGCCCTTGCTCTATGGAGAGACAACAGCCCACAGCAATCCTTGTGAGGTTAAAACATATTGCTAATGCCATCCTGTCAGTTTCTTGGGCGGGGGGGGGGGGGCAAAGAATTTATGAGTCTTCCCACCTCCAACACTTACTGGCTTCTTAAGGTGCAGAGGTAAATTTGTGCTCAAGCTCAGTCCACTATTTGATTTCATTGCCAGAGGTGGACCTAGAATTGGACATTTGGACCCATCAAATATTGGCCAAACCATGGTCAAGTATTTTTAAAGCTTTGACTTGATTAGAACAACAAATATAATATGTTATCGACATTGACAGGGTTTGATACTTATGCTAAATTACAAAATCAAATTTCTTACCAGTTTTTTTAAAAAATTGTGATGAAATTACTGTAAATGTTTAACATCGTGCAGTAGGGTTTATAAGAATATTAATGATTCGCCAAGAAGTTTTGCTCTTTGGCTCGAACACCAGTTTTTTTTTAAGGGAAATGAAAACAGAAATAAAGGCAAGTAACAACAACTATTCAAAACCAAAGAGTCAGTTACCTGATTTGCACATAACAACAATCCAGAATACGGGCTACGTATGGGTGGTTATTAGAGTGCAGAGGAACAGAATAACATTGGTACATGAGTTGGTTGGAAGACACTTAAGGCACAGTCCTATGCAAGTTGACAGAAAAAAGGCCTACAACTCCCGGCATGCCCCAGCCAGCTATGCTGGCAGTTGTGGGCCTTTTTTCTGTCTAAACGTGCACAGGATAGTGCCCTTAGATGGTTCAGCTGAACTGAGTTTCTAAAGAGCACCTGTTCAGATCTACCTCATCAGCCAAATATGTCAGTGGTTGCCCTGGGCAAGTAATTGGTTCCTCTAAGCACCACAGCCCGGCTGCTTAGGTGATCCAGCGACACACTGCTGAGTGGGCAGGCAGGAATCCAGGGGTCAGTGGCACAAGAGATCGATCCAAAGGAAAGCTCAGGAAAGTGAGGTTGCAAGGTTCTGGGAACTGGAATAAGGTGTTGTTCCAGCAGGCCTTTTGCCTAGAACTGGGGCTTATATGCCGGAGCTTCCGGAGCCCCACCCGGGGCTCAACTGCAGTACATCAGACTCTTCTGGAAGAAGGTATCCTCTTGAGGAGGGCCCTACTCATGAGGAGGCCTTAACTCATGAGGAGCCTTCCTTTGCAAACGGGTACGCCTCCTCACAGGGGTTCTTCTGTCCTGCCCCTTGAGACACTGCTCCAGAAGTGGCGTTCCCCTCCTCTTGTGCAGATGGACCCACAGCCATCTTCTCGCAAAGGCCCAGGCTCCTCTTAGTCTTCTGGAATGGGCTGTTCCTCTAACTCTTCCTTTTCCTCCAGTGGGGGCATGACAAAGGGAGGGTTCACTTCTCCTACCTTCTTGCTCATGCTTTACACTGTAAAATCCCTACCAGAGCCACCCAACTTTAGAAGGAAATGGCCTGCTTTCTGAGGACTCAGGCAACTGATCCAATTCTGCGCCAGAGAATTGCTGGTTCCCCATTTAGTTTGGCCCTAAACTCTGTTCCCAAGAGCTCTGGGGTCCCTCTGGAGCTTTCAAGAACTTCATGCTGGCAAGGTCAGTATGGGCAGACATGCTTCCCTAAAAGATGGCTTGTTTGCTGTTGCCAATCTTCTCCTGTAACACACAGCCAAAGAAGAGCTTGTGGGGAGCTTGTAGGCCTGCCCAGTGCCGTGTATGAATGGAGTGGGCAGCCTAGGATCCTTTGCATTGCCAACGGGTTGCAGAGCAGATATGCAAGGGGGGTTGCTCAGGAATGTGCAAAGGGCTTCGTGAGGACAGGATTTTTTTTTTCTTTTTAAAGCCGTGGTTCCTATGCAAATAATCTTTAGAAATGCAGTCTTAATGTTAGCATCAAAGTAATCTTAGCGTGATGCTTTCCAAACTGTTCCGTTTTGGTATGCCAGAGGAAGAGGAAATTTAAAACAGGTTTTAACACTAGAAGTTTCCCACATTGCAGCAAAATGGGGAATGGAGCGGAAAACAAACAAGTGTATCATAGTCTTCATTGCATAATATTTGAATTTTTAAAAAATGCTGATATAAGTTCATCAGTCCAGAGAATTTGTTTCATTGGTTATACCTCTGGCTCTTGAGCAGAATCAAATTTATAAAAGCTTTTCCTGGAATACAGTAATACCTTGGATTACAAGTAACTTGGTTTGAGAGCATTTTGCAAGACAAGCAAAATTTTTAATATTTATTTAAATTTTTTTTACTTGATATACAAGCGTTGTCTTGCAATACAAGTACTGTAGTACGGCTTAAATTAAAAATCTCTGTACAAATTTTTTTGGGGGGATTTTGTTTTGATATAAGAGTGTTTTGGATTACAAGCACCTTTCCGGAACAAATTATGCTCTCAATCCAAGGCATGACTGTATGCCAGTTCAGACTACTGGTGAGGAATTCCATGTTTAATTTTTTCCCTGGGAAATCAATTCCCTGCCCAGCACATCAAGGAGTAGGCTACACTGAACATTTCCCCCCCATTGTGCTAGTTTTGCATGGCCATGGAGTTGGTTTTTTAGGTGATGGGTGGTGGTAATTTAAACACATGCGGACCTGCAGCTAAAGTGGTGCCCTCCAGCAAAATCTTAACCCCTCTTTATTCTGACAAATGCATAAAAACTGGCCCCACAACTCTCCCGAGGTGTGTTAACTTGGCAGTCTCAAAAATCGCAACCTGTTCCCTTGGCTTTGTGTTTGCAGGCACATACAGGACCCAGCAAGCCAGCGGTTGACCTGGAACAAACCTCCAAAGAGTGTCCTTGTTATCAAAAAAATCCGGGATGCCACCCTCCTGCAGCCCTTCAAAGACCTCTGCATCTATCTCACAGAGGTAAGCTGAACACCTCTGCCTTGAGAAGCTAGCGCCAGGACATTCATAAGAATCTTAGTTTTTTCTGTTACAAAAAAGAAAGGTGTCTAGTTCTTAGGGCTGCAAAGATGTACCTGGAATCTCATGGACGAAGCTGAAGAAGGCTTCTTTAGTCGCAGAACTTCCGAGGCCTCGTGAGTTCCTTGCCTCTTCCTGTGACTAATAAAAGCAGAAGAAGCTATGCAAACAAGAGGAATCTTACGTATTTATTTAACTTGCATCGTTTATTACAGGTTTCAGGAATCAGATTGTTGTAGAACTCGTTTTCCAGATGGGTGCCAAATTTTAATTTTTGTTTGCATAGAGTATGCACAGTCCAGCTTCCCTTCCTATCCCATTGAAGCCTAAACAGGCAGCACCTTGTGAAAGTATTTTACTTATTTTTTTGCCCAATAACATTGTTCTCTGGGCAGCTCACAAGCATAAAAATAATAAAATACAATATAGAAATACAACATCCTAAAACAACAAACTGCAGCATAAAAATTTTCAGCAGAGAGAGAAATAAAATTGGTTTCACAGCATGACAAAAAACACACTCCACATAAAACAGTAGATTAAAATTCAAGGTGTTAGTCACAGTTTTTAGAGGAACGGAACAACTAAAAGCCAAGTCTTCATCTGGCACTGAAATGGCCACCAGGTGAGCTGCTCTGGGGACAAGCATTCCAGAGCTGAGGTGCCACCACTAAGAAGGCTTTCTCCCTGGTAGCTGCCTGCTTCACTTCACTCGGGAGAGGCACCTGGGGCAGGGCGCCCAAAGAAGATCTCAAGGTTCAGGAATATGTGGGAGAAGGTGGTCCTTCAGGTACCCTGACCCCAGTCTGTTTAAGGTAGGGATGAGAACTTGTGGCCCTCCAGATGTTGCTGAATTGCCACTCCGTCATCCCTCACCATTGGCCAGGCTGGCTGAGGCTGATGGGAATTGGAGTCAAGGAACATCTGGAGGGCCACAGGTTCCCCAGCCCTGGTTTCAGGCTTTGAAAGTCAAAACCAGTGCTTTGAATTGCAAAATGTTTTATTTGCATGTAGTAGGTTTGGCTTTTCTTTGTTAGAACAGCCTGTTCCACTCCCCGCTCTCTCTTTCATACACATGGCAGGTCTACATTATAAATGGGTTCAGTTTGCCCTAGGGAATCTTGGGAAATTTGTTCCAGGCAAGAGAAGGAAAGAGGCAAGGGAAAAGAGGAGACATACAGACACCCCTGATTTTTGGTCTCCCTTGTTGACAAGACTACTAGGCTAGTGCTTAACACATGTATTACACAGAGCTCCTAACCATTCACTGGGAGGTCAGACTCTTTCCAGCCCCTGAGACTAGTATCTGGAGAATGTGGCAGCCCTTGGGAAACAGGGAAGTCAGCCCCACCCCGCAAGCCAAAACAGAATTTGTCAAAACGCACTTAACTGGGAAGGCTGGGAGGATCTCATAGCTCTCCCATATTTGCCAGATGAAAATAAGGGCACGTACATATTTGCGATACCTCAAATTCTCACTCTCCTCTTCTCCACCCCCATTTTTATACATTGCTTAAGGAATATTCAGCCCTGTGGCTCACGCTGGCTCAGCTTGTCTGAGCGTGGAAAGCTAAGCAGGGTCAAGCCTGGTTATGACTTGGATGGGAGACCCCTCCTCTAGTTTCCTGCATTGAGCAGGGGGTTGGACTCGATAGCCTTGTAGGCCCCTTCCAACTCGTATGCTCTATGAAATCATGTGTGACTGGGCTGGATGAGAAAGGAGGGGGGTGCGCTGTTCCCCCACCTGTGCCCAGCATAGAACCCAAGTGGGCTGCCAGAGGAAGGAAGCCCCCCTCTTCTGTGCCCAGCAGTGGGTTGCTGAAAGAGGGATGTTGCTCTGCCAGCCCTCGGCAGGCTAGTAAACCTGTTTTTTGCAGTAACTCTTGTGAGCTTATTTGTAAGGCTAATTTACAATAGTTGCTAAGGCTTTACAGGGCACCTGGTGCACAGATTGGTATGAGATTGCAGGTTTGGGGTGGATGGCTTGCAGAACCACCATGTAGTTCCAAAATAGCCCCTCAAGGTCCTCATTGCCTTATGAAACCGCAATATGGCCATAGTTTTACAGGAGATCTTCATGGGGAGACTTGGCTCATTGGGCTTGTTTCCATTGTGTTATGGAACTTCAAAATATTTTGGTGGCTTCTTCCCCTTCAGGTGAACAACATGATTGTTTATGTAGAAAAAAAGGTTCTGGAAGACCCAGCCATCATGAACGATGATAGTTTTGGACCAGTGAAGAAGAAATTTTGCACTTTCAGTGAAGGTAATTGCCACGTTAATATCTAAAACTGAAATCTCTCTGCTTTGAGAGAGGCACTGCTGGTCAGGCCTAAGAGAAAGGCCTGTCGTGTGCCTTGGAAGGATGCCCTTCTCCATTCTAAGTGTGTAGGTACAGGCTGCAGTTGCTCAGTGGTGGGGCAAAGGCACTCAGTACATGTTCGGAAGTACTCTTCTTTTTTAAATATCCTGTTGTGTCATATTTCTTTAAGAAAAGAGGTATGACCAGAAATGGTAGGGGTGGTGTTACAGGGGCATGGTTAAAGGAGGGGATCGAGCAGATACGGTAGATCTTTTTTTCTATTTACACCACTGCTGTTAAATCGATAGAACTGGAATTTAAAATAACCTCCCGGTTTGTTTTTAAATTCCTCCTTAGACTATGATGATATCTCCAATCAGATAGACTTTATCATCTGCCTGGGAGGAGACGGGACCTTGCTTTACGCTTCTTCACTTTTCCAGGTGAGCTTGTAATCAGCACCATGTCCTTGCCCAAGATCTTTTTGTTGTCAAGTCTGCCCACTGGCACAGCTTGGAACGCTATTGACATGTGTTTGGGTGTGTTTCCATTTTGCCCCAACGCCAACTCTTTGTATTTTTCCACACCAAGATATATTTGGTTCAGCCTTTTCCCTGCCCCTTTCCAAAACCTTGGGGTAGGTAACAGTGATTTAAATATAAAGTGTTGGGTGTTTGGGGCTGTTGTTTTTTTAAGTGTGTGATAAAATATACCACTTAAATTTTTAAAAAACAACATTTATTCTTTTTAACATATGGGGGGAAACCCCATGTAAAATTAAATGCAAGCAGATACACATAACTCTGGCTTGTCCACAGTCTACGTGCCTTTGGTGCGTAGGGGTTGCCTTGACTATGCAGTGAAGCAGCACCAAAGTTGGCTTTTATTTTTCCTTTTAGGCCACCAATTACCAACATAGATATGTGGGAGCAGGTGAGGTGGGATACAAGAAATGTGTTTGGGCTGGTAACATTTGGGGGTTGATCTGCAAGGCTGTCTAAACTGGCAGCGTTTATTCGGCCTGCACGATTTAGCGTGGAATTGTTAGATGAAACACGCCTCGGCCCTGGTGCCAAGGTGAAGCAGAAAAATTGACAAGGAGTGCAATGTCTGGGCACTTTTGAACCTCGTCTTCTTCTTACCAACAGGATAGCGTGCCTCCGGTTATGGCTTTCCATTTGGGGTCACTGGGCTTTCTTACCCCATTCAATTTTGAGAACTTTCAAGCCCAAGTCACTCAGGTTATAGAAGGTAAGTGTTTATGCCAAACGATTTACTATCACAACCTCCCACAAAGGTTGCGTAATGCTGGCATTTGCAGAAGCAAGCCCTATCAATTCCACATAGTCTCCCTTCCAGCTTTTGACCCAGCTTTCTCTGGGCCTGGCCTAACAATCTAACCCAGCCTTTCTCTACCTGGCGCCACCCAGATGTGCTGGACTGCAACTCCCAGCATTCCCATCCAGCTTGGAGGGCGATTCCCCAGTTGGAGAAGGCTGCTCTGGCTACTGCGCCACACAGGCTCTCTTGTTTTATTTATTTATGCATGCTAGTTCATCACCCCGACTAAAGAGGGTGCCGTTTAAATGTTGTTTCTTTTTTTAATTTCACCTTGTAGGCAACGCAGCACTTGTCCTCCGAAGCAGGCTCAAAGTGAAAGTTGTCAAGGAGCACAGGGAGAAAAAAACGATGATTCAGAACGGGATTGAGGAAAATGGAGTGATGTCTCCTAGTTTGGAGAAGGAGATGTTCAAGCAAGCCATTCACTATCAGGTTGGTGGGCGGAGTGGCTCACGCTTGGTTGTTCTTCCTCTTTAGATAGCAATACGATTGATATGGACGAGGTAGGAGGAGACAGTGGGGGAATCTTTGTTCCCTTCCTAAAGTGACATTCATTCCGAACTGCCTTGGGTTTTTTTTTTTTTTATTGGAATGAGTTTGTTCGGAGGCTTTTTCCCCCGCCTGTTTTTTTTTTCCTTTGATGGATAGGATAGGATATAGTATGATAAAAAAAAAAATCTAATATAACAGAGAGGAGGAGTGGGGAAAGAGAAATTAATGAAGTATTTGTAAAAATAAGTGTCTATTTAAAACACTTTTGACTGCTTTTCCCCATGTGCTGAACGTGGGTCAGAAATGATAAAACATCCAATTATATAGAATGACACATTTTCAAAACAAAACGACTCCGTGCAGAGTTCTAGTTGACTGCATCCAATATTTTAAACATTGAATTCCATAACGTGTTTCCTGCCTGTCGATAGGTCCTGAATGAAGTTGTAGTGGATCGAGGGCCTTCATCATACCTTTCGAACGTGGATGTGTTTCTAGACGGGCATCTTATAACCACAGTGCAAGGAGACGGTAAGTCAGTTCCCCGTTTGCCCCAAAGCAGAGATGCGGCCTGTCATCCGGAGAGCAGTGGCTTGACATTAAAAAAAACACCCACCAAACCATTTAGAAAATGAGGCATGCAAAAGGGAGATTGGATGTGGGCTCTTTGAAAGATTTTGATCTTCCTTTATATCAGTGTTCTCCAACCTTGGTTCCCCAGATGTTTTTGGCCTACAACTCTCAGCATGCCCCAGCCAGCTACGCTGGCTGGGGCATGCTGGGAGTTGTAGGCCAAAAACATCTGGGGAACCAAGGTTGGAGAACACTGCTTTAGATGATGATGATGATGATGATGATGATGATGTTTAGCATTCTTCAGCATTTCATAGAATCATAGAATAGTAGAGTTGGAAGGGGCCTATAAGGCCACCGAGTCCAACCCCCTGTGCAATGCAGGAATCCAAGTCAAAGCATCCCTGACCAGATGGCTGTCCAGCTGCACCTTGAATGTTGGAAGCTGCCCTGTAATGAGTCAAGCCATTGGCCCGTCTAGTTCAGTATTATTCACTCTGACTGGCAGCAGCTCTGACTTGACAAGGTTTCAGGCAGGGCTATTCCCTGGCCCTACGTAAACACGCCGGAGAATGAAACCTCCGGCATCTCTGGATAGCAAAGCCGCTGCTCTGCCACTGAGCTGCAGCCCCCCTCCCCCCCCCAGTGGCTCTTCAAAACAACTCTGCAAGGTAGATCAGTATTTTATCCCCCATATTGTATCTAGAGTGGGAAACTATGACTTTCCTAAGGCCACTGAGTTGTAGAGATGAGATTCAAACCAGAAACTTCATAGTTCAGTGGCTCTCTTGTGTTCTGGTTGCTTTACCCTTCATCTTGACTCTTTGGGACTTGGCTTGTGGTTTGGCATGGTCTTGCCTGTGGCATTAAACCCCCATGATTCTTTGCTCTCCATGTGAGTACTTCTGTTGAGTTGCTGACCCATCAAGCAAATCTCCCCCTCTCTTAGCTATGGTGCCACATCTGTATAATGGGAAAAGCAGTAACTCTGCCTGGCCCACATTCATTACAAGGCAAGCAGCTACAAGTTGTGAGCCAGCAAGCCAAACTCAACCCACCAGCCATACATATATCGTGGTCCGCTAGGAAATCCCCCCCCCACACACACACCAGTATTTGCAATTCTGGGCAAGCAGCAAAAACTGGAAGTATATCCACAGCTCTTGGGTTACAAGTCCTGTTACACGGAACGTCGCCTGTCCTAAGCCTAAAGAATGGGAGAGGCTGCAGATGTAACTGGCCCTTCTTCCCCTCGCTCAGGCGTCATCGTCTCCACTCCGACTGGCAGCACGGCGTATGCAGCCGCGGCGGGCGCTTCGATGATCCATCCAAACGTCCCTGCCATCATGATCACCCCGATCTGCCCTCACTCGCTGTCTTTCCGGCCCATCGTAGTTCCTGCTGGAGTGGAACTGAAGGTGCGTTCTTATTACTTCCCTTAAAAAAAATAAAAAATAAAATCTAACATACACGCAAACACAAGCCTAAGCTGTTCGTTATGTAACTCAACATAGAACGTGGTGTTATTTTTCTCTTCTCCCCACCCCCCAAAAAGAAACCCAGGAAGATTATAGCTTTCTTAAGTAATTTCCCAAAACATGTTGAAATTCTGGAGAGATTAAATTCCAGTGAAGCAATTAACGGCTTAGTTTGAAAGACTGCAGTTCTAGCCTCTGGCTGGCCACTTCTTCCACACTTCTCAATGTTGGCTATTGAAGGGGCCAAGCAATACCCTGGTTTCTGATTGATACACCTGTCCAAGGCACACGGAGAGCTATTTATTACATTTCTATACCACCCAATAGCCAGAGCTCTCTGGGCAGTTCACAAAACTTCAGCTGGTCCAAAATAGGGCAGCGAGATTATTAATGGGGACTGGCCGACGTGAACATATTATGCCAGTGCTTTCTCATCTGCACTGGCTGCCAGTCTGTTTCTGGGCCCAATTCAAAGTGCTGGTACTAACATTCAAAGCCCTAAACGGCTTGGGGCCAGGGTATCTGAAGGATCGTCTCCTCCCATATGTACCTGCCCGGACACAAAGATCTTCACCAGCAGTCCTTCTCCGAAAGCCCTTGCCAAAGGAAGTGAGGCAGGTGGCTACCAGGAGGAGGGCCTTTTCTGCTGTGGCACCCCGGTTGTGGAATGAACTCCCCAAAGGGGCTCGCCTGGTGCCTACATTGTACTCTTTCCGGCGCCAGGTGAAGACCTTTCTATTCTCCCAGGCATTTAAATCATTTTAATCTTGTATTTGTTTTAACTCTGTTATTGCAATTTGAACTACTGCTGCTAGCTTTGTTGTTGTTTTTAATCTGTAGTTTTAAATCCTATATTTATATTTTATTGTATTTTATGGTTTTAACTGTTGTGAACCGCCCAGAGAGCTTCGGCTATTGGGTGGTATAAAAATGTATTAAATAAATAAATAAAATAAAGCTTAAAACCATACAATATTTAAAAAATAATGTAAAAAACAAACAAACCCCAACCCCTAACAAACTTTAAAGCAACAACAGTAAAAACCAGCAGCAGGGCAAAATTTAAAAAGCATGAACATCAAACAATTGAATGACTAAAAAACCTAGGAGAATAAAAAGGTCTTCACCCGGTGCCAAAAAGGCCACGTCTCTCTGGAGAGGGCATTCCACAAATGGGGTGCCACTCCTGGAAAGGCCCTGTCACTGCCCCGTCTCATTTGGTGGGGGCACCCAGAGGAGGGCCTCTGAAGATGGTCATAGGGGGTCCGGACAGGTATATATATGGGAGTTGACAATCCTTCAGGTAACCTGCCCCCTATCATCTTTACATCCCTGTCATCTTTACATCTTGCATTGCTATCCCACCCTTCAAACAAAATGAGGCAGTGCATCGTTTAATTGGGCATAAGCTTATATATCTCCTTCTTGTTATGGTTTAAGACAACTGTTTCAGCAGATGCCTCAGTGATAAAGGACACAACTGTGCACGCCCCCAATTTGCACACCACTTAAAAGTTAATGGTAAACTTTTGAGTTACACGATCGTGGCTGCACTCTGGCGGTTTTCTTAGACTGCTGTATATCCATGACAAACTCTGTAGCGAGGAAAACACCTAAGGACATAAGAAGAGCCCCGCTGGATCAGGCCAAAGGCCTATTGAGGCCAGCATCCTGTTCCTCCAGTGGCCAACCAGATGCCTCCAGGAAGCTCCCAAGCAGGACACGAGCGCAACAGCTGCCTCCCGCTCGTGTTTCCCAGCAACTGGTATACAGAAGCATATACTGCCTCCGATACTGGAGGTGACGCACAGCCATTGTGGCTAGCAGCCCTTCTTCCTCTGCCTATCAGAGGTGCCTTCCTGTCGTGAGCGAAAGCTTTGAGGTCTTCGAACTCCTGTGCTTCTCTCCCTCTTCAGATCATGCTGTCTCCCGACGCCAGGAACACAGCGTGGGTTTCGTTTGACGGGCGGAAGAGGCAGGAAATCTGCCACGGGGACAGGTGAGCGTATTCGTCTGACAGTGCTGCCGTTTTGGAGTTCTGGAGAACATCCAGCACTCTCCACCGACACTAAATAGACGAGAAAGAGCAGCAAGGACGGATGCAGCAAACCTCTGCCTCATCTTTTTTTTTAAAAAAGAAGCTAGTTCCCAATATTCTCCACAATCCATCACACTTTAGTGCAACTAAGAAACGGATCCCAGAATTGGTTTACGAGCTGGCTGTATTCTTAGGAACTGGAAAGGGCAACGGCCGTGTGCAAGAACACCCCCACCCAGCCCCACAGTACCTCCACATCTCACTTGTTTCTGGCCACTGCCCTTGTAATGGGCAGCAGAATGAGGGCCAGAATCAGGCCAGCTCTTTTCCCTGGGGAATGGAAGTGGTAAGTTGGGCTGTCGGGAATAATTCTAACTCCCCATTCCTCTCCTGCCCATCGGTACTCGATGGGCTTTTAAACACCCAGCTCACCCAGTTCTTAGCGTTCTGTCGCACTCCAGCCCATCCTTCTCCATCCTAATGCCTTCCAGATGTGTTGGACTGCAACTGCCGTCACCTCCAGCCGGCCTGTAAGGGAGGCCAGTGTTATTCCCCAGATTACAGATTCTGTGTGCTCCTACGCTGAGTCTGAGAGCATAATTACCACCCAGTAATTTTGTGGTACAGGTGAGATCACAGCCCGGCCTTCCAACACCTCCACGCACTTCATTAGCTTTCGACGGCCAACTCTTATCCTTTACTAATGGAAGGCGATCCTTCTGTCTCTTGCAGTATCAGCATCACTACCTCTTGTTACCCTCTCCCTTCGATCTGTTTCCAAGACCCTGTGAGCGACTGGTTCGAAAGCCTGGCCGAGTGTTTGCACTGGAACGTTCGGAAGAAGCAAAACAACTTTGCTGTTGATGAGGAAGAAGAATTTTGAGTGTCGGTGCTAGCAGGAGCTCACGGGAGGAGCGAAGAAGTGGCACTATCCCTTGTGTACAAATGTATTTTAAGTCTGTAGCTACTGGGAGTAGACCAATATAATATATATATTATAATTTTTTTTAAAGACAGCGATGTACCTCATATCAGTCTGTTCTACTGATGACCAGATATCATGTTATTTTTCTGTCTGTCAGGAGGGCTTATGATGAGAGTAACGAGTGGAGGTGCTTTTTGTCAGGAAAAAAAGAAATGTTTCGTTTGTAAATGTTTGATGTGTTTTCTGAAACAACGTGTTTTCTAATAAGTTTTGCAGAAGCCTTATTAAAAAGAATGACATTCTTGGACTTGTTCCCAGTATTGGCAGTTCTACACATTTACTTATCAGCCACAATGTTTGTGGATCAGGCAAACATTAGTTCAAGAGACACTTGTAAATCTGCAGTTCTGAGATACAGAGTGTCCCATTTGCAAAGCAAGGAGGATTGAAAGTACATTTCCTGCTCACGACTTATTTTTCTGTCTTCAACTTAAAAGAAATGTGTTTTGATGGCTGCTTAGATTTTATTTTTTTATTTTTTACTGTCAGTCTTTTAAGTATCTCCCAGCTATTGTCATCTCCTTGATGATAATCAAAACAAGCCGGTCTTTTAAATTGTTTTTGGCATCGCGGAAAATCGTCCAGATGAACCTTCTTGCATCCACACCCTGGATGTAACAGCAGCATTAAGGATTGTAAGACAAGGGTGGCTTCTCCCGTTACATTTGAAAGATACTGGAGCGCTTTTGAGAGTTGGCTGGATCCGAAGATGTAGCCGGATGTAGCGCAGTAGGGAGTTCTGTGAATGTCTTGTTGCATAAATGCTGCTTGAAATGATGAGGACCATGCACAAATGCACTCATGCAGTCTTGGGGCAAGTCCCTTGCACTGGAGGTGTTTCTAGTGAATTGTACCAAATCCATGCGTGTGTGTGTGTGTGCGCGCATGCGAGCGAGCGAAAATATCACCCTAACATGGAAAATGTATTGGGATTCTTTTTTAAAAAAACAAAAAACACCCAACAGTTCTCACATGCACGCGTGCGCACACACGGATTTCAGCAATTTCCTTTCCCAACAGCAGCAGTTTTTGCTGTTAACAGTTGGCTCTTTCAAGGAGTCCCACAAATTCTGGGTGCTTCTTCAAGTGGCAATTAGGGATGCGGAGCAGAGGGGGGGGTGGCTCAGAAACCCCCTCTTTTTACAGCCCTCTTAGGTCATCTGCAAGGCCTCTTCCAGCTGGGGTGTCCACTTCCAGATCTTTTCTCCCGCTTGCTCTGCCATGCACGGAGGCATCCCTGTTATGCCAAAACTGGCCGGAGGGACGGGTTCCATGACGGCTGCTATCGTACGCTCCTGTTTGACCATATTATCATTCTGAAGCTCGGTTTGCGTGTGTGTGTCCTTAGAGCGAGGATGTTTTTTTCCCCCGTGTCATTAAAACGCAACACAAGAAGCAAGCACATTAATTAGTGACTCAACTGGCAGGGTCTGGCCTTCAGTCGTCCTCCCTTTTGGGATTAAAGGCTGGCCTGGCGCTTGTCTTCTGAACCATTGGAGCATTAATACAGCCGCTTGGGATGGGCCCCCATATGCCTCTTGACTCTAAACTGCACAATGCTGGAACAGGGGCCGTTGTGTTACAAGTGTCCAATCAGGATATTACACGAGTGTCCGATTGAAAGACTGGGAGACATTCCTAGCTTAATTGCTCTGGTGCCTTCTGCACACCCTTGTTTATTTTATTTTATTTAGATCTTTTTAAAAAACTCTTATGGATGTACATTTTTTTTTAACTGTACATGGCTTTTATGAAGGTAGATAAAAAGGGGATTGTCAAGAATACAGTCTGTTCAAACCCCTCTCCCCCCCCCCCATTTTTTGGGTGGGGTGGTTAAGATTTTGCTCCATCGTGACTCAGTCTGAGGTCTACACTTGCAGTGGAATGAGATTGTAAAATAGCTTTTAAGTGGACGACTGGTAGGGCATTCCAGTCTTGAATGCTTTCCACCTCATTAAAAAAAAGAAAAAAATCCCTGCATATAGGAAACTGACACAACAGGAGGAAAGTTGGTAATCCATCCCTGTTAACAGTGTTTTTCTGTATGAACCAAGTTCTTCTGTTTCAGTTTTTTAAAAAAAATATTCAAAAGTGTTGTCTCTGTTCATTCTGAAGGTGGAATAGTCCCATTCTACTGCCTCTTGACTATACCACTTCGTTGTGCTGCGTATGTGTAGACCAAGCCTTTGATGTTTACATCTATGTTGTTTGCGGTGTCACCTTCCCTTGTGTTCCTTACCCAAGCAACAGTTTGCTTCTTCAGAGAGCTTGAGATCTTGGCTAAGCTTTGTTGGTGGCACAGATTTGATGGAAAGGACGGACGGGACCCAGAGGCAGTCTGCATACCCTAAATAAATGAAATGGGAGTTCTGTTGATGTTTCGTGGTTGTTCATTGTTCAGTGACCGCGCCTCTGCTTCACCACAGCCCTGTTGATATTGCTCTTGTCTTGTTTTATTTTGCACGGAGCGAATCTTCCGCTCTTGGCAGTCATGTCAACTGCACTAAAAACCTGTGTGGGCATGTTGAATGTACTTGTGTAAAAGCAAGTCTTGTAAATATTTTTGTGTACTAGAATTGGGGTGTTGGTGGTGTTGGTTTGGGTTTATCTGGTTGCTCTTTAAATTCGGTCTGAATGAGCAAGATGTTGTGACCCCCAGCTTCCCCTTCCCCTCGGAAGGATGCTTAGACAGCTCTTTAGATACTTGTTTTCACTTGAATTGTATATCATGTTGTGTTCTCGCTGTTTTTAAAGTGACGGGTTTTCTAGCTGGCAAGAGTATTCTGTTTTCGAATAGCAGTCTTAATTCCTGAACACAAGGGATGGGGCTTTGCTTTAAAGCCCACAAAATTATTAGCCTGCAAAAAATTCTACTAGCCTGCTGGGAGCTGTCCGGGGAGGGACAGAGAACTGTATTTCTATGCTGGGCGTGGAGAAAAGGACCGCACACTCCTCCAACAGTCCACTTGGTTTCTATACTGGGCACAGAAGAGAGACTTTAGAGTGCTCCACCCCTCTTCTGCCAGCCTGCTCACTCGCCTGCATCCCCCCCCCTTAAATGCAATAATTAAGAAAAGGGGCAGGGTTAAAGCCTTTCATTTTTAGTGTTAATATGAAGTACTCTCTGATGTGGGCAGAAAGATTAGTAGGATAAGCAAAAACTCCTTTACAGATGAGGTGACAAGAAAAAGTGAGCCTTATTTAGAAGATTTGGGAGTTTTCTTTTTAGAAAACGTGACACACACACCCGAAAATTCAGCCCCTTTTTAAACTAGTAACATTCTTCAGGATATGCAGACATTCTGATATTTTTTGGGGGAAGTAAAGATTTTATATAATGTCTCCCTGAAAGATCTGTCATTACTTCCTCCAATCTAATTCAGTTTAAACCTTTTTATCATGCACAGATAAATTTCACTTATTGTTTCACTTGCCATGTCGGGGTCCTGGTTAAATGGCTTCTTTGGCCCAAAGGCAGTGAGGCTAGAGGAGCGAGAGCCAGGCCTATCGAAATGGCTTGTTGAATCATTTACAGACAGAGCTTTAGACTGTGCTGGTGCAATTCACGTGGTGATGGGGTATAGCGATTCTTCCTGGCTTCCAGTACTCTATTGCCCGGAGGCAGTTCACTCAGGCCTCTTCCGGTCTTTATGCACTGATGCTAGGGACAGTTTTCAGTCCCCAGTTCCGTGGGGATGACAGGCCGGTGACAGAGCCCAAGATCCCATTCAGTGGTCAGGCGCAGAGCCAGCAGACCTGTTCAATCTTGCCCTGATATTTAGACCCTCCCGCTTCCCCGGCAGTGCTGCGGGGTCACCACTGAAGCCCTGCTTGGTATATCCAGCAGGGGAAAGAGGGTAAGCAGAAGGATTAGGGCAGGAGCACGCACGAGGTGTAGAGGTTAAAGCCAGGTTCTGCTATTGCAGCCCGAACTCCACAGCACGCTTTTAATGGAGCAGTGAATTTGGTGTCATGCACACATGGCCTTTGCTTCCTCGAAGTTCTGGTACATTCTGCTAAATAGTCTGAGAGGCTTTGATTTTGGCCTGTTTGCTTCATCTGCTGTTAAGAGGCGTAACCTCTCCTTCTCTTGGCAGATGAATTAATGGCAGAACTATGCGCCCACAAATCAGCAGCTCCCAGAAAGTTGCAGTTTGGGAGACTGGAAGGCAGGAATACACTCAAATGAGGGCATGATTTGCAGAACGTCATCTTGTATGCTAGAAGCCGAGTGATCCTCTAGAACAGGGCTCTCCAACCTTGGGTCCCCAGGTATTTTTGGCCTACAACTCCCAGCATGCCCCAGCCAGCGTAGCTGGCATGCTGGGAGTTGTAGGCCAAAAACATCTGGGGGCCCAAGGTTGGAGAGCTCTGCTCTAGAAAGGGCATGTCATTGGCTTGTTGCTTAGAAGCTGCTCTAGCCCGTTCTTACTTGACTGTGGAGAGGTCTGTCCTAACACTCCAGTAGCTACCACCTTTTGCGTGCTTGCTTCTTGCTTCCAGCATTCCCTGGCCTAGCCACGATCTTTTCCTAATTATTACTGCACATGTGTGTGCCCATTCCCAGTATCGTAAAACATGGCAGCGGATGCAGGAGAGGAGGGGCTGGGTGGGATGCTGGTGGCGGGAAGTTATTTGGGCGAAGAATTTGGTAGGTCTGAGGCCCGTTCCATTGTGCATCAGGGATCTTGTGGATCAATATTCTTTTCCAATGCAGTACATCTTTTGTTGTTTTACTCAAACCTGGCCCCGCCCTGACTTCTGAACTTTATAAAGAAACTGCCTAACGTTTCATATTGTGAATGCTTTGAATACTTACTTGTTAAATATTGCTGAAAGCGTATGACTATTTTCCAGATCTTTTCAATAAATCTTTTTTCTTTTTTCAAAGTTGGTGTCGTGCAGTAGCGTGTTTTGCTTTGTTGGTGTGGTGGCGTGTCGCGTGTGTGTGTTGGTTTTGGCCATCCAAAGGGCATCGAAACATGGTGGATTGAAGTGTTGGACCTACAGGCAAAAGGAATGGAGCTCTTCTTGCTGAACCCAGCCCAGAGTATCAGTGCTCGTTAAAAAAAAAAAGAGAGAGAGAGAACCTAGGACTTGGCCCGGCTGGAGAAAAGAGCAACGGCCCCTTGGGTAGGCAACCTAATGTGCTGCAGATGTTCTGGACTATCTCTCTTCTCAATCACCCCAGTTTGCAGGACACGGAATAATGGGCTCAAGTGACAGGAACCCAGATTCCACCTGAACATCAGGAAAAAATTCCTGACAGAGCAATAAGACAATGGAACCAACTACCTAGGGAGGTGGTGGGCTCTCCCACTCTGGAGGCATTCAAGGTGCAGCTGGACAGCCACCTGTCAGGGATGCTTTGACCTGGATTCCTGCTTTGAGCGGGGGGTTGGACTCGATGGCCTGGTAGGCCCCTTCCAACTCTACTTTTCTATGATTCTATTACTACAACTCCCATCAGCTCCATGCAGCATGGTCGGGGACTATGGGATTTGTAGTCCAAAATATCTGGAGGGCGCCTCACCCGGTTGCCTACCCCTTGCTCTAGTCCCAACACTTTCCAGCTATAGTTAAACCAGTTGCTTCTGAGAAACATTCACCCTCGTAGTTTGTCCCTGCTCAACTGCCCGACACAACCCCGCCCGCAAGGGTCACAAGTCAAATATAAAGAGCAGGAACACTAAGAAACAGTCTTAACCTCCTGGACATGGTGCTGCATGTCTTTTGAGTTACTGTTTGTAGGTCAAATTGTGCAGATGCATAGAACACGAGTTGGAACAGGAGCTCATAAAGAAATTTGACTGTACTAATCGTGCTTAATTAAGAGATTAGGCAGGGCTTCTACACACATTATAAGGCTTCTGTGTAACTTCTACTAGTCCTTTTTAAGAAATGTAGAATGTTTCCTTTGGGCCAGCTTTTCACAGGTTTTACCGCTTGACTTTTGCCAGTTCCACCTCAGCAT
Organism: Shinisaurus crocodilurus; assembly: GCA_021292165.1. Lineage (NCBI taxonomy): Eukaryota > Metazoa > Chordata > Lepidosauria > Squamata > Shinisauridae > Shinisaurus > Shinisaurus crocodilurus. Next base: position 25,675,111 of record CM037886.1, on the reverse strand, counting down.
CTGACGAGAATCGGTTGTCACCTGTGACAGCATATGGTGTTTAGTAGTAATAAAAAGCTTCCTACGCGTTAGTTTCCGGGTGCCATCAAATATATTTCTTTTTCTCTGTTTTGTCATCTTAACATTGGAAGCTTGTGCCCATTGCCATATATTGAGATGTTGATTTTTCAGAAGACTTATGAAAGTAAAGTTTACGGGGTAGAAAATTGGGTTTCCTACAGCTGCAAAGCACTCTTCCTTCCGACTGGGAACTATGGTGTGTTGCCCATACCTTGAATAAAATGTGGTAGAGACTAACTCAGGGGTGGGGACCCTCCGGTTCGGGCCAAATCCAGCCCTCCTGGAGTCCCAATTCGTGCCTTGGGGTGTGTGTGTCCCCAATGACCACACCCCCTTTCCCCCAAGCCGTTGGGTTGCTTCCCAGCTTTTGTGCAGCCTTTCCCCCCCTTTCTAAAAGGTTGAAATGCCTCTCCTAAGGCTTAAGTTACTGGTAAGCCAACTCCCCCAACTTGCTGGCCTCCAAATGTGCTGGGACTACAACTACCACCATTCCCAGATTTGTTTGGCTAGGGCTGATGAAAGTTGTGGTTCAACACATCTGGACGGCACCAGATTGGCACACCCTGGGCTAGATCATAACGGCCGGTGGGCGGGGGAGAGGTTCACATGAATCTCGTAGTTCATGGTTTGCAGGTTGGCCACTCTGTTGTTTGAGATTAAGTGGAAAGTAAAATGTTATGGCAGAGGCTGTCTGTAAAGATTGAGGGCTGGGATCAAACTATTTATCCTTCTCCCACAACCTAAAAGGCAAAGGTTATCATAGCATTAATTTATCGCAAGCCTACCACGATGTTGTTGCTTCAAAAGAGTGATGTCTCTGCAGAGCTGCAGCTGTTTTGAGATATCACTGCTTTCGTGTGGTCTGAGAGGGAGTTGTTATAGCAAAGTAAACAAGTGAGAGATTTGGAAAGGTATCTTAAAAAAATAAATAGGTTGCATAATCTTTTCTGCAGAACTACTGGGGAGGGAAAGGGAGGAGACTTCTCTACCCAACCTGTTGGCTTTTAAGAAGAGCCAGTCAGCACCGATGAATGAGTATTGAGTAAGTCCTACAATTCAGCGACCATTCATGAAAGTAAAGACAGTATGCATATACCATTTCCTAAATATGAAAATGCCCGCTGCCTTAGAACAATATTTGTGTGGCTGCATGCGTAGCTATGGGATACAGGTGTTGCCTCTCTGGTACAATATTTATAAATATGTTACTCGAGATCACCAGGTTTTTTGGGTTCTTAAAAAAAAAAAAAAAAGGAACTGTCTTCTTTCTGGAGAGTTGTGGTAAAAAAAGAAAGAAAGTGCCAAATGGTGGCATTGACACTTTATTGAAAAATACAAGGCCAGTAACAAACCTCTTAACAAATTAACAAAGCGTTAAAATTACAGTATTAAATGTTTCTTTAAAAAAAACACCCCACTCTGCTGTGAAACAGCACTTCGGTTAAGACACTCACATAGCCGGGACTTGGTTATTTTGAAAGAATAGGACCAAAACAAAAAATAAAACAAAAAATTGGGAAGGTGGTCAGCTTTGGAGGCTGAGGATTTTTCTAACATAAGAAAAGTTATTTGGACTTAAGCAAGAAATCAGCCATGCTAATACAGACACAAGCAACTTGCTGTAGCTTTAGCTGGTGGGAGCTGGAGACGATGTCCCAGCGACTGGCGGTGAGCTGAGGCTCGAAGGAGAGCAATGCCCAGATCCATGTTTCCATACACGGGGGCACAAATACAGCCCATGCTTCCATGGGGTAAGTTGGGGGCAGCCTTGCTATGCGGATCGTGAGCAGACGAGGTTCTGAGCTACGGAATGATAGCGAGGCAGCCTAAGCAATTTGTTGCCTTTTCCAGGAAGGGCTGGGGGAGAGAGAGAAGACCACATGTCCAGTGCCAGAGGTAGGTAACAGTGGTTTGGAGAAAGGCCAGGATTCTACATCTGGGTAGAGGGCCACCAAGGCAACAGCCGCCAGGGAGATCGGAGCCAGCATGAGTCACTTGTGCAGCCCCAACCTCGTGAAATGGGAGTTCTGCCTCTGCCCCATGGCAGAGCAGGGCGGATTAAGCGCCCTCTTAACACGTCCACCCCATCTTTCTCTAGCCATTGTTCTCTAGGGCAGGGGTGAGCAGAAGGTAGATCTCCAGATTCTTGGGGACTTCAAGAAGGCCCTGCCAACATGGCCAATGGTCAGGGATGCTGGGAGTAGAAGTCTCCAAAACATCTGGAGATCCACCTTCTGCCCACCCCTGGCCTGAGGTCTTGATAGGTCTTGACTCAAGTGCTCCCAAAATTCTCAGGGGGCAGGCAGCTTCTCTCCATCTATCCTGCAGGGAATCTTGCATTTTCCGTTGTCTTCGCTGTTCATTTCTCTGGAGTCAGACACCCCTGGGGCATGGGCTGTTGTCTTGTGTGTCCCCACTCCACCCTGCCCTCCCAGAAGCTGGGGTGAGTTAATTATGGGGCGAAACTGGAAGGATAGGTAATCGTCTCTCTGATCCTCTCCACCAAAGAGACAGGATCAGAAGCAAGGGTGCAAGGTGAGTGAGAACACCACATCCTGCAAATCTGAAGGTATTCAGTAGTACCACTGAAGCCCAGTGCCTCTGTCGGTTCTTCGGTCACTCTTCTAAGGCTCCGGGAATCAGGCATGTGGAAGATGGCTGTCGCTGGATGTAGGCCAAAGAGGTCGCAGGCCCCTATGCAATTTAATCAGTGCTTCAAACTGAACACAGCCATCCGGGTGAAGATTAATACCAGGCCAATTGGGCCTGCAGCCATAGAGACGCAGGAATGCATCCATCTAGGCTTTTCACAGTTCCATGCGGGAGGCCTGAATCTGAACTCAAGTGGCTGCAAAGGGGCTTGCATCTTAAAACAGATACCCCCCCCTTTTTTTTTCTGAGCGAGCGGGCGACGAGGGGGGAAAAGAACATTGGCTCCTGGTTATGTGAGCATGGCGCCTTTTGGCCCGCTGTTGTCTAGGCCTACCAGGGTCAAAACGCCCAAGCCAAACTAATCTACATGCAGGATTATGGCAAAGGGGGGGAGAGAGAATTTATCACGAGCAGTGGCACCCAACACACGCCACGCCAAGAGGGCGTCACAGCGGCTGTTTTGAAGGCAGAACAATGGACGAGGTGGTCTCGAAACAGGAACAGTGTGATTTTAGGTTGGGAATCCTGATGGGGTTACGAGAATGAGCCGCTTGGCCAAGGGGACCCAACCGGACAGAGACAGAGCCCCAGAGACAAGCCCCAAACGTGGAGGGCCGTGCAGACTTGTCCTGGTTGAGCTTCGCGGTCGAGCCTTCTCCAGCCAGCATCTGCGCTTCAGCCTCGCTTTCCCAGGATAGGGGCGGGGAGCAGACCTTCCCAAGCACGCTTCCACTCTATAAGAGCACCGCTTCAGACCTGGCGAGGGAGATCCGCTTCACGAATCGATCCTTCCATAGGAAGAAAACACTGCGCAGAAGGAGATGGAGAGAGGAACGTTAAATGAAAGGAAGCAGAGTCCTCGCTAGATTGTTCTTTTTTTTTTTTTAACTTGCTAGAAAGCTATTTGGGAGCTACGCTGTCCATTCATACCACTCTGGGTGCTAGGAGGTGTAGTCTGCCTTGATTTTGCTGATTGGTGGCCTCTTCACCAATCAGAAGTCAGTGCACAGCCTCTGCCATTTTGATGGCTACCGCAGCATTTGTGGCTGGATGTCCGCTGTTGATATGAATCGCCCGGCTGCGTTTAGATTCCTCTCGCTCTGCCCAGCCAGATGGTCCAGCGCAAGCCATGCGCGGGCTGTAGATGATGCTGTTTTGTGTGTGTGTGTGTGTGTGTGTGTGTGTTTTGCTGGTACAGCCACATGCTATCTGCTGGTTCAGTTGCCTCAAATACTCACTTCTTTCTCTCAGCCCTTGCCCAAAGCTGCGGTAGACGTGGAAGAGTGCCCAGAACAGCACGCTCTTGATCATCACGGAGATGCAGGAACAGGTGATGACGGCAGCTTCCAGCGCATAAGAATTCCCACAGCCCCACTCCTTTGCGACCTAGGGAGGCGGGAGGGGAAATCCACATTTGACATGGAAGTTTACGCTTGCGGTAGAAAACCAGAGGAGGACGGGAAGAACTGATGTTCTCCAGTGTACCCAATGTTGCAACTTGAGACCTGGGGGAAACTGGACGTGCATGCGGGAGAAACAATGCTTGATGGGAGGTGGGGACTGGATTCCCCACAACCAGTGCGCATAAACAGATAATCCAGACAAGACTCCAGAGAGCAGTTTGTTGATGCCGGGGGAAGATTTCATAGAACATAGAGTTGGAAGGAGCCTACGAGGCCATCGAGTCCAACCCCCTGCTCAATGCAGGAAACTAGAGGAGGGGTCTCCCATCCAAGTAATAACCAGGCCTGACCCTGCTTAGCTTTCCACGCTCAGACAAGCTGAGCCAGCGTAAGCCACAGGCCCTGTTCATGATGCTGTTGCTAGGGTGGTCTAAGCTTGGACTAGGATGGGGTTCGAATCCCCACTTAAGCCATGAAGCAGGCGCTCTTCTGGAATCTAACCTACCCCATAGGGTGATCGTGAGGATAAAATGCCAGTTTAAAAGGTTGATGCTTAGCTCCTGTCGCTTTCTCCCGAGAACCACGCCAGTAATCCCTTGACCTCTCTGCACACCTTCTTGTCTTGTACACCCACTCAGGTTGCCCAAGTAGACCCGACTTCACCTCTCCCGTAATGCCAGGCTGATTTCTGCATGTAAGTGTTTTTGGAGGGGCTGACAGATGCTGGGATTAAAGCAAGAATCTTTTGGGATTCCCCCTGCGATGGCTGCCACTCTTTCTTGAGCCATCAAAATCCCTAATGTTGGGAGGGCCGGAGGGGATGCCAAAACACCTAGAGACAGGGCCTGCCCCAAAGAATTATGGAAATTCTTAGGGATGTGCAACACTAGAAAACTTGTTTTGTTTGAGCTCGAAGGACTTTTAACACATTTGAAACGGCCCAAAGCAGGCCAAGTTGGGGGAGGGGGGGGGTTGGCTTCTGCGAAATTGCTCGAAATATCGGCGCAAATTTGGAGCCGAGAACTGCGTATCTCTAGTAGTGCAATTTATGCAAATCGGGGCCGACTCGTTAGATTCGAGTCGTTCTTGTTGTAGCATTTAACCTGAGAAGTGTGGCAGCCCTCCTCCTCTCACTGCAGCGTGCACACCCTCCACGCTGGTCACCTTGAATTGTCTGACAGTTAATTTCAGATTCGTGCGAAATTCGGGGGGCCCCGCTCCACAATTCGCGCAGATTCACTACGCGATTTGCGCAAATCTGCATCGCGGAGGCTGGAATTCTGCCCAGATTTCCCCGGCTTTAAAAAAAACGAGTACGCAAATCACGGCCCATTTTTTAAAAATGGAAGTCCATGCGGCGGCTCAACTCAGCGTCAGATGAAGTCGCGGACGCCAGTGCAGGGCTTGACTGGAACGGAACCTGCGGGGCCCAGTTGAGAAAATCCAGTATCAGATTCCTCACACATTCCAACTGGGCTACTTTTGGGTTGGCTAGCAGTGCAACGATGCCTCCTTCTGGTCTCATGTGAAAAGGCATTGCGGTGAGGAGGGGGGGTCGCCATGCTTGCCCTGTACTGCCATCACCTTAGACTGGGCCTCAGACGTGAAAGGGGAACGGGGTAAAGCGCCCGTTTCCTTTCTTGTCACGTTCTCTTTCGCCCTCAACTCTCCCTCTGGGCCACCAGGGAGCTCTGCAGCTGATCTTCCTTCCCTGGCTTCTGGCTGGTGCTCAACCAGCTGGCTTACGGGCTTGACAGGAAGCCTGCTCCGTGAGAGCCAGCATGGCGTAGTGGTTAGTGCTGGACCGGGACTCCGGAGATCCGGGTTCTAGTCCCCCACTCGGCCATGACACTCACTGTGTGACTTTGGGCCAGCCACTGACTCTCAGCCTGACCTACCTGGCAGGGTTGTTGTGAGGATAAAATGGAAAGGAGGAAGAGGATTATGTAAGCCGCCTTGGGCTCCTTGCAGGAAAAAAAAGGCAGGATATAAATATAATAATAAATAAATGATCACCGTTCTCCCCACAAGCAGATCCGTGCTTTCTACCAGGAGAGGAGGCATCTCTGTCACCCACGGAAGCTCTCCATCTTGGCTGAATTGCCAAGGGAACCAGGCCCTTGTTATGTCTCAGTGGGTCATGAGAGTGGCCTGCCACAAAGGAGTATGCGAATCTCATGACTGGGCTACGTTTGGGATTTTTGCCCGATTGTATGGTCCTGGATTGGGGGCAACACCATCATCGCCACCCCCCCTCCCCTGAGTAGCATTAACTCTATCAAAGTCTCTGTTTTGAAAATGAACTGTCGAGTGCACTGCTCATGAAGCTGTTTTCTTAGATTTTAGCCTTGAACATGTGATTTCACTGGAAGGGAAGAAACTAGTCTTTCACTGAAAGGGAAGAAACATGCTGATACCTCCTCCTTGTCTCCGAGTAGCCCTGTTTTGGTTCCATTCCTGTTGGCACTCACCAGTTGAGTTCCCTATTAGTATATACATCTTGTTCTTTTTCCTTCTTTTTTTTAAAGGACGGGGATTGTAAGAGGAGGCTGTTGGTTCCGACGTCAGCAGGGCTGTGCATCCACTCCGGATTTTACTCTGAACATTAAAGGATTTTGGGGATGGGGCTCAGCACCATTGAAAGTTCAGACTAAAATCCGGAGCGGATACACTGGAGCCACCAGCCTAACGGTGTCAGGGGTGCTATGGGACCGGCAGGGAAGTGAAACCTCTGTAGCATGTTCAGGAGGGCTCTTCCTAGTTTCCATGCCTTTTGCGGAAACTACTGATGGGTGAACGACTGTGCTACTTCCCTTCTGTCGGAGCAGAACCGCCTTCTCTAGTTTCCTCCTGCTGATACTGATAGCTGCCTGAGTGCCACCTTTGCAACGCCTTAAAAAACGAAAAGGAAGGGGTTGTTGTGTCTGAATTTTATCCATCTTGTCTTGCCCAGCAGAAAAAAATCCTGGGGCACTGTGACACTGAGGCCTTGCAGCTTCTTCCTAGAAGCCTCTCGGATGCTCTGACCTGCCTAGCCCTGGATATCTGGCACGAGCCGGTACAGGGGAGAGTTTGGCAGGCAACGAAATCCACGCTCCTGGAATGTTATGAGACAGAGTGGCTAATGTTAACTCCTTCAAAGGAGTTACCTCAAAGGTAACTGAAAGCAATCAGAAACGCACACGAGACACAGACAGGCAGTTTGACACATTTATCTCAAGGACGTTTGAATCAAAGGAATCTTTTTTTCAAGTTTATTTCAACAGGGTTTGTACAAGATTTATAACTAGCCCCATTATTTTAGTACGACATTACATTTGGCGTCTCTATGGCCCAGCTCAGGTGATCACTGAAACCATGTTTTTAGGTGACTGGGAATGAGCTGTGGGCTTTTGCGCTCCCTGTGACCGCTTTTGTAGAGAAAGAGGAGGAGAAGGAAAGCATCCACTTTCACTTCAGAACAAACCACAGTTCCCTGTAGTGTAGGGATTCGGGGAACTGTGGTTTGTTCTAACCAAAGTTAGTCAACAGGCCAAGATCTGAAACCACACTTTGATCCTGGCTTGTTTTAAGTAGCTGAAGTTAGAAACCACCGTTTCCCCAAGTTTGCACACAATCGTTTAAGCAAGATGAAAGCAGACTTGCTTATGGCGGGAAAGAGGATTGTGTGAGCCCAAAGCTGGCTGCGGCTCATTCGCTTTCAACGAAGCAATTGTCTGGACCTGACCTATGTTTGATTTCTTAGGGCACAATCCAGCTGAATTTAATCACAACTACATTCCATTGAAAGCCAGGGAATGGGACCGAGTCCTAGTCACAACAACAAACTGGAGCCCCTCGAATTTCAATAAGAATGAATTCTGACTCATTTTTGCCGAATTTTGCTCTGCGTTGTTTGTGTACGTTAAGCTCCTTTATGTGTCGATTTCCTGCGTTTAAGATGAGGTTTGTTTTTAAAAAAGCTGAAATACTTGTGCAGTCTGACATTTGGGCTCAGAAAAATGTAAGAATATTAAATGACAAGATGATCTAGGCTTTCCTTTTTTCTGTTAAACTAACCACCCCAGAGCACTTTTTAAGGCAGGGGCGGGCGGCGTGTGGCTCCCCCAGGTATTTTGGCCTTCAACTCCCAGCAGCCAATGGTGAGGCATGATGGGAGTTTTGCCCTACAAGTTACCCAACCCCTATTTCAAGGTCACTCTGTACATGCCTTAAAACAAAACAAAACCTCTTCTATGGAAGTACGGTAACTGATTCAAATGGCACAGCTTGACCTCAAGATAGGCTAGGTACTGCTTTTCCTTAGCTGAAACTCTTAACGGTGCGGGACTGACTCTCTGTGGTTTGTTCTGGAAATCCATCCTCCCACAATATGTGCTTAAGAGGATCCCCCCCAGCTGATATCTGAATCTGGCTCAGCAGCGGCTCCTGGAATCCTGAACTCATTTCTTTATTTAATTAAGAGTTCCACTGAATCAGACCACCTGTCTATTTAATGCAGCACCCTGTTTCCAACAGTGGACAGCCAGATCCTCCGGGAAGCCCACAAGCAAGGGCACACACGCAACACTCCTCCCCTGTAGTTTGTCCCGCGGTATTCGGTATTCGAAGTACACTGCCTCTGAACATGGAGGTTCTATTTAGCCATCGCCATCATAATTAATAGCTCTTTGAACTATATTTCCCCTCCATTTACTTCCCAGTCATGAAATTTGTGTATATTTCCCAGTAAAATAAAAGCACAAATTCTCCATTGTTGTTGTTGTTTTTTAAACACCTTAGAGGTGGCAGAACGGGACAGAGCAAATGGGGCACCAGCACCAGCAGGACTTACGCCCGCTCCCCCACCCCCCAATGTGGCCCCATTTACTCCATCCCATTTAGACACCTTCTCAGGTTTGTTTTTTTTTAAGAACTGCCAGGTAACCGCAGTAGTAAGTGCTCCAAAAATGAGCCGCAAAAGGGGGTGTGTGTGTTAATATTTCCCCTTTCTGGAGTAGCTAGAGACCCCAGGCAGTGTCGAAAATGTGGAAGGCACGAAGAACTGTCAGTTCAGCACTTGAAATTGAGAGGATTACACTGCTAAGGGGAGATCTTGTCACCACCCCCTTTTTGGTGCACCTACTTCCCCCCCCCCTTTACCGGAGATTTTCAACTGACAGCTCAGCAACTGTGCACAAATCAGCCTATGTGCACTCTCGCCTTGTCAATTTCCATCGATGTTACCAACTGCACTTAGCTCCCTTTGACAGCTGAAACTTACAAGGACATCGACCAGGAAAGACTACATATGTCGGACAGCCGTAAGCGCGCACTTGCGCAAGACCAAAAACAACAACAACAATTTTAAAAATTAGAAAGACATTTGCGCACATTTCTGGGAACAAAAAAATAATTTTAAAAAATGGTGGCAAACCAGGGATGGTCACTCCAAAGTGCCGCTGGGGCATCTGGCACAGGCAGTGGCACAGGCAAGGTCGCAAAGGCGTTGCTGCTGCTCTTGCTGAGCGGCTTGCTTGCCACTTCCCGCAACCCACAGTGGAATCGGTCTCCTGGGTTCGGACGACCCGACGACCCACTGTGGGTTCAACAACCCCTAGAACAAGCCACGGGTTGTCAGGGTGGCTGGTTGCCCCAAAACAAGCCACCCTGCGGGAAACGGTTTGGGTTTGGACTATACAGCAACCCACCGTGGCTAGTTACCTACGGTGGGTTGCCTGTCGTGCAAACCCAGTCCCTATCTTGGCTCTTCGCCAATCCAACTGCAAGTTTGGCACAAACGCCTTACACAGAAAACTTGCTTGCTTTTTCATACTACAAGCCAGCCTTTCCCAACCCGCTGCCCTCCACGTGTTGGACTACAACTCCCATCATCTGCTGCTTTGAGATCAGATCTTCCACATCAAGCTCCCCCCCCCGCCCCCACTTTGCTTCACCTTCCCTCAAGGAAGTCTTCTGAATTTAGTGAACCAAAGCAAAGCACTGAAGCAGCAGCACAGTCCAAAGTAGGATTCTTTTGCTAAACCCAAAGCGATCGCGATCTCAAGTCTTCCAGCCCCCAGCTGCAGGTTTGGCAAAAAATGTCTTACGCAGCGCAATCCTATGTGTGTCTACTCAGAAGTAAGCCCTATTGGGATCAGTGGGACTTAACTCCCAGGTGAGTGAATATAGGACTGCAGGTTTAATTTGTCAGCAGTGTCTTAGCAGGAAATGCCTAAGTTACTATTTACAGAGTACTGTTTCTTATTTTTTAAATCTATTTGTCTACTGTGCAGCCCTGAAATCATAGGGGCTAGCAACTCTCTTTTTAGAGTGTCAATTTACACAACCATCCTTATATGGTGTGTTGACATGTGGCAAACAGGGTGTTAGCTTTTCAGGCGAGGTGGCAAAGGCGGCCCTTTTGCTTCTGGAAAACCCCTACAAACGCTCAACTAAACACAGCTTGGGGCAGCGCCTTGAGGACAGAAGAATCCTCTCTGCCCTTCTCATTAAATCAACAAGTCCTTTGGCGTGACTTACTGTGTATAGCAGGTAGATGAGATAAGCCACTTCAGGTAAATTCTGAGCCAGAAAAATCCAGGCTAGAGGTTTTAACTCTTTTAAGATCTGCAAAAGGAGAACATAAAAGCCACACTGAGTAACGGCAGAGTCACGGATTGGATCAGTGGAGCCATTTCATAGAAGGGTGTTCCACATATTTTCGCTATGGACATCTGCCTTCTTGTTAAAGTAGCATATGATCCTCTTCCAAGTGTTATCATATTTACCCTATCGTACTTCCACGGGGGCAGAGCCTGGACAGCCCCTCCAGGTACGGGTGGAACAGGGGCAGAAGCAGCAGGGGCGGTGCCGGGAACCAAAAAGATCTGGGGCTCAGGCCCACAGCCCCCCCCCAAAAGCACAAATTTGCATATGCCAATTTACACATGCTCTAAAGTCTCTGAGTATGTGTGTGTCTTTAAAGGACCCTGTCTCCTAAGGACACCCCTATTTGTAAAAAGGGATGTATGGACAGGGGAGAGGAGGGCATTTGATTTCAGAAGAAAACCTCAGGCGGAAAGATTCAAGGGGGGGCAGCAGGAGGTGAAGCACTTGTGGGCAATAAGCCAGCTAGTCCAGGGGGATCAGATGCAGCAGAGATCTTCAGGGACCCTGGACCTTTCTTTCAGCGGGTTCCCATGGATGGCAGGGTGGTGGGGCCGATGGCCTCCCAGAGATCCGGGGGTCCAGCCCTAGTGGGCCGCCCCCTAACGCTGCCTCTGCGATAGGAGGCAGAGCTCCACACAGGTGGAACAAGAGCAGAGCCCCACACAGGTTTCTACGAGGAAGAGAAGGGTCCCCGGGCCCTCCGAAATGCCCTTTGGAGCGCAACAGTCTCTTCAGGAGACACTCACCGCGACGATGCCGCAGGTGACTTTTAGGAAAGCCCAGAGAATCCCGATGGCCAGGAAGACGCTGTGCAGGACTGAGATCTCCCGGATGGTGGTAAGCAGCAGAACACACAAGCAGAGCTGAAAGGCAGAAGACGGAAGTCAAAGAAGCCGCAGGTGGGGACTGGTGGGGGGCATCTCGTTCCCCACCCCCCGTTAACCAGGTAAGGTTCGTGGATCGTTATAATGGATACGCTGTCTTCCTTTTCAACAAAGTTAATCGTTTCATGATTAATTCCAAGGTTTTTGATAGAAGGAACGCAAAATGTTCCGGTGCACAGTGGTCCTGTTCAGGGTTCCAGCTAGCCAGCCACATCCTGCTTTTGGAAACTCCTTTCCATTCCACCCTCCCTGATATTCCAACACAACACACATACCAACTATCACCCAGCATTCTGTGGCCACTAATGTGCCTCCCCCCACCACACTTTTAAGGGGGTTTTTTTCCCTCAAGATTTTTGGTACTTCTGCAAACCTTTGGGTTCCCCTTTATTTCACTGGTTTTCTAGCTCTGCGTGAGTTGCCACGAGTATACCTTGTCTGTAGAAAGGCAGTCAATGAATCCCAAGAAAAATAACATTAATCATTCTTATATACTTGGTAATTCCATTGTTAGATCGATAGGCTGAATCTAATGTTAGTCCTACTTAGAGTAGACCCACTGAAATGAATGGGACTTAGGTTACTCATGACTAACTTAAGTCTCATTCGTTTCAATGGGTCTACTCCAGGTAGGACTAGGGATGTGCAAGGAATCTGCTTGGTGGTGGTGGTGGTGGTGGGTGTCAAAACTGGAGGATTGGCCCAGCTTGGCCTCCCAGATTCCGGCCCGTCTACCCAGCGCTGGTGCCGACTCACTCTGACACAAGTTGAGACAACATGCGTTCTTCCGCTTCTAAAGCAGGCTGCTATTTGCGGGTTTTTTTTTCTTTTTAAAGCCAAAGAAATTCGTAAAATACGGCCACAATTTACGTAAATAGGGACGCAATTTCCCCTGCCTTTAAAAAAAAAAAAACAACACCCGCAAATCACGGCCTGCTTTAAAAGTGGAAGCCACACACACCCCGCCCCAAGTCGGCCCGCTTTCTGCTCTCGAGTCGGCAAGGTGCGCTGAAGTCCGCCGAGCACAAGCGGGTCGGGTTCTTCAGTGCTGCCCATCCCTAGGTAGGATGACCACTGGATTCAACTCAATGCGGTTGACGTAGTTAAGACAAGAGATGGGGGAACGGGTATCTTAGCCAGTGCTTTGGCTTGAGGCCTCGGCCTACCTGAGCCTGGAGGTCAAAGGTCAGCATGGAAAAGCAGAGGTTCAGCATGAAATACTGCGCCTGGAGGGTCTCCAAGGCCCCGCCCACCCGGAAGGCCATCATGCTTTCACTCTGGATCAGGATGATGGCGCAGATCACGTCGAAGGCGCCAACCAAGAAGATCAGGACAAAGCGGGCCTGGCCCGGGGGAGAAAGGGGAAGCAGGTGGTCAGAACGGGCCATCCTCCCCACCCCTGCGGTGGCTGAAACAACCCCCCCCCCCCGTCATTCTAAATGTGCTCGAGGAGGAAGCAGAGGCCAAGCACGGGTATGCCGCTTGTTTGGGGAGAAGTGAAAAGGAGACGGGAGAAGGAAGCTGGCAGGATTTATTGGAACACCCTAGATCCAGCGCGGCAGTCTTAGCCAGCCGCTTGGAAGGCGGTGATGAGGTCCTGTCGGAATGGAAGCCGGAATTCAAATCCCACGCGGGTGAGATCACGGGCAGGGCTTTCGACGGGGGAAGAATCAAGATCGGCCCTTCTCCGGAATAACGTGCTCCTCCATTCTCCCTGCTACTCCCAGCATGCACTAGGCTAGCCTTCCCCCCAGCATGGTTCCCTCCAGATGCAGTTGGGACCGCAAATCCCATCCCCGGGCATGCTGGCTGGGGGTGATGGGGGCTGTAGTCCAAAGCTCTCTGGAGGGAGCCAGGTTGGGGAAGACTGCACGGTGTCCTCATTCTCCATTTTGCCCTCTGGGAGGAAGTTGATCCTTCCAGCAAAGGTGAACCTGGAAGTGACTGGGAATTTATTTTATTTATTTATTTATTTTATTTTATTTATTTATTTATTATATTTATACCATGAAACTCACTGGGTGACTTTGGGCCAGTCACTGACTCTCAGCCTGACCTACCTCACAGGGTTGTTGTGAGGATAAAATGGAGAGGAGGAGGAGGATTATGTAAGCCGCCTTGGGTTCCTTGAAGGAAAAAAGGCGGGGTATAAATATAATAAATAAATTATTATATTTATTAATCGCCCATCTGGCCGGTCACCCGAATGAACGAATACTTCACTAGCCACACTTTCTCTTTCCTTCCCAGTCCAAATTTATCATGCATCCTTCTTAAAACAGTGGTGGCCATCTTCTTAAGACTCGAGGGTGGTGGTGCGGAGGAGTTCATTACAAGTGATGTCCAAGTATAGATCTGGATTTCTACCTCTTTGCTACAGGTGACTTCCTGACTCCAGTCTTGCTGAAAGACTTATAGGATGATGGAAGGTTCTGCCGACGTTTGCTGTCTATTATTAAAGTCTGCTTTAGGGGGTTTGCAAAAAAAAATATATTAGCCTATGATTCCCAGGAACGGGATCGGCCTAGCTAGAGGTGGTGAGACTACTTGTTAAGAAACTGAGATACTGGCCTGATCCAGACATAATAGGAAATCATGTTTTCCCATTATGACAACATGCTGTGGCAAGAGTTAGGCAGCCCCATTTCAGAGAAGGGCACAACGGGAGGAAGTTCAAAGCTTCAATCTGTGGTTTGCAACCACAGTTTCCCATTACATTGGAACGTGGGAAACTGTGGTTTGTACAAACCACGGTTAGTTACAACCAACCAGGATCAAACTGTGGTTTCCAATCCTGGTTTAACTATTTGTGGTTTGAACAAACCACCGTTTCCCATGTTTGGATGTAAACAGGAATCTGTGGGTTGTTCCAAGCTGCAGATGTATAAGCTATATGGCGCAACTCTATAACAGATCTACTCAGAAGAAAGCCCCATTCAGTTCAATGAAACTTACTTCTAGGTAAGTGCGTAATGGGATTGCAGCCTAAAACATTCTCCCCTTGGGCATGTAAGGAGGGGGAGCGTGCAGGGCTAAGGCTTGCCATGGCATATTCTCATAAGAGGAAACCATAGCTATGTGGTTTATACAAAATTAAGCTTCATTTTGGTCTGATGAAGAGGAGAATTATTATTAAATCTGGATTTGTTAATGTGAAATGGAAGGGAGCAATTTCGTGTGTGTGTGTGTGTGTGCACGCACACTGATAGGAAAGTATATTACCCTTGCCTTCACTTTTCCTTTCTTCCTTCTTCCTTGCTTTTTGTCAAAACCTGGAGTGTAAGCTCCTTGGGGCAGGGACCTTCTCTGTTTTGCTCGTGTTACTCTGCAAAATGCCATGTACGTTAACGGGGGTCCAACAAAAAACAGAGATAATCATAGTAATCTCACACTCATGACCCTGCACTGGGCTATACTGGCAATGGTGTCTGACATGACCATGCGGCATATAAGAGGTTCCCCCAGGATTTTGGTTCGAGGCGAAGAGCTGACGGCTGGACACTCACAAGCAGCTTCGGCTTCTCCTCGGCGGACAGCACCGTGAAGTTGACGACGGAGCGCAGCACGACCATCGAGACGGAGAGGACGAAGACTATGAGCTCCTGGCGGTTCTCCTGCAGGATCCCCCGGCTCACGTAATATATGCAGAAGACTGCCAAGGGAGAGACAAATCCATCAGTGGCCATCCACGCGCGGGGGATGAACGGGAAGCTTGAGCGCTGACGTCAAGCGAGGTATTTCTTCATTTTTATGATATTTAGAGTTTTGTCAGGATTGATGGCGTTCCTTTATCTCCGAGGTACAGGGTAGAGAGAACATCCCTCCCTCGGCTCATCCATTACTCATAACAACAAGCCTGTAAGGTAGAAAGCTATTCCTCGCGTAAAGACCGGGAGCGGAGGATGGGTGATAGACAGAGGCCTGCCCAGGGTATCCACAGAGGACAGTTTTGCGTGGGAACGTAAGCAGAGCCGTGCTGGGTCAGGCCAAGGGGTCCAGCATTCCGTTCACACAGTGGCCAACCAGCTGCCCCAGTGGGAAACCCACAAGCAGGGCGTGAGTGTGACAGCACCCCAGTATATTGCAGCTTAAAGCTCTGATTGCCACAATGCCACAGGAGAGGCACTTCTGCCTTTTAGAACGGTGTGTGTGTGGCAGTGGTGGGAACGGCACGAAAGCCAGGAAACCACCATCCGACTGGTGGTCGGGGGGGGGGGAAAGGATTGTGGCTATCTAGGGAACGCCAGAGGGGCCGGAGTGGGCCCTTCGGCCTGAGGTAGTGCACCCCTTGCTACAGGTTTGTGCTACAACCAGGTGTGTTGATGGCTGCCAACTTGGAAGCCTTTAAGAGGGGATTAGCCAAATTCATGGAGGAGAAGGCTATCAAAGGCTCCTGGTCCTAATGGCTATACGTTACCTACGGTATTGGAGACAGAATGTACACCAGTTACTGGAGAACACGGGTGGGAGGGTGCATTTACACTCATGTCCTGCTTGTGGGGTTCCGAGAGGTATCTCTTTGGCCACTGTAGGAAGAGACGGGCCTGTGGCTCACGCCGGCTCAGCTTGTCTGGGCGTGGAAAGCTAAGCAGGGTCAAGCCTGGTTATGACTTGGACGGGAGACCCCCTCCTCTAGTTTCCTGCATTGACCAGGGGTTTGGACTCGATGGCCTTGTAGGCTCCTTCCAACTCTATGATCTATGAATCTATGAGACTGCTGGACTAGAGATAGACCTTTAAGACCGTAAGAGGAGCCCCGCTGGATCAGACCAAGGGGTCCGTCTAGTCCAGCATTCTGTTCACACAGTGGCCAACCAGCTGCCCACAGGAAGCCCATAAGCAGGACAGGAGTGCAACAACACCCTCCCGCCCATGTTCCCCAGCAACTTGTGCACACAGGCATACTTCCTCTGATACTGGAAGAAGCATATAGCCAATCAAGACTGATAGCCATGGATCGCCTTCTCCTCCATGAATCTGTCCAATCCCCCTTTTAAAGCCTGACCAAATTGGTGGCCATCACCACATCTTGTGGAAGCGGATTCCACTGTTTAACTCTGCGCTGAGTGAAGAAGTCCTTCCTTTTATCTGTCCTGAATCTCCCACCAATCTGTGTCATGGGACGACCCCGTTGGGGTTCTAGTATGATGAGAGAGGGAGAAAAATGCCTCCCTGTCCACTTTCTCCACACCAGGCATAATTCTGTACACCTCTGTCATGTCTCCCCGTACTCCCTTTTTTCTAAGCTAAACAATCCCAGCTGCTGCAACCTTTCCTCATGGGGGAGTTGCTCCAGCCCCTTGGTCAGTTTCGTTGCCCCTTTCTGCACTTTCCCCAACTCTACAATATCCTTTTTTTAGGCGCGGTGACCAGAACTGTAGACAGCATTCTAAGTGTGGTCGCCCCATGGATTTGGTCTGATCCCTGCCTTGGCTTCCCTTTCCCCGCAAGCAGCAGCCAATGATGTGGAGCAGGGACACCCAGAGCGCAGTGACATCACACCGCTCATGGAGTCAGTGTTATGGGAGAAGAGGGAGACACGGGGCTGCCGTTTTCAGGGGCGGCCCTGTGTCTGAAAGCTGCGAAAATGCACCGTGAGACAGGAGAGTCTTCTGTTCGCGAGCAAATAATGCCAAACGTTTCGCTGGGCGCATGCAAACCCCCAGGTAAGTATCTCTATGGATACTGGCCCCTTCGTCTGTCTGTCCTCTTGCTATATCAAGCTTCAAAGTGATCTCTTTATCCATTTTCCAGGGTTGCACAGCCTGTTATTCGGGGAGAGGAGCTCTTGCTTGGTGATAACAAGAAATGTTTGCCTTCCTGAGGTTCAGCCAAAATCATATCACTCCCATATCTCGTTATTGCTGCTCTCAAATCTATCGAAATGTAATTAACACTTAGCCTGGATAATGCTAAAAGTTGACATCCGGTTATTTACCAAGTTACAGTACCTGTGGTGGTAATCGTTTGCTCTTAAGACAGACCTGTACTTTGCCCGCGTTGTTGGGGCGCATTTCTGGTATTATTTGTATTATCTACTGTAGCCTCCCTCAACCTGCGTTGGACTACAATACAAAGCCTCGCCCAGATGTCTTGGACTACAACTGCCAGCATGGCCGTGGCCAGGGCTGTTGGCATGCAGCGATGCCATGAGAATTGCAGAAAAAGCCCAAACCATGGCCACGTTAATTCAGTTAACAGAGAATCTCAGCTCCTGTGTTTCTGGAAGCTTTTATTATTATTATTATTATTTTTTAGGGCCAAGTTTCCAGCCTCCTAGCCAGATGTGCCTGAAACATGTGGGAACCGCCTGCTAGGATCTCAGAAGCCAAGGCGGTGGCTAAGCAAGGACTGCTTTCCCGTTCCTCGGGATCAGCAGAACCAGAAACAGATGACGACGGAGATGAAACAAGGTGAGCGCGATATTGTGCAAGGTACGTTATGCAAAATGAGAGAAATCATGCACATGATTTCCGGGTTGCGGAATTCCTGATCCAGGTTGTCGAATCCAGCTTCTCTCAGCAGAGAACCTGAAATTACTTGGCGCAGGATTATAGTTGTTCTAGCACACGCGGCCTTCTCTGTGGCTTGTAGCTTGAAGCAATAAATATATCTTTATCAGAGCCAGATCACTGCCTACTCCAACTGTCTGTTCCTATGGCCACAGGTGTTTGATCCTGGGCCTGACACCAGTTGCAGGTGAAGTAATTTATAGATGTATTCATTTTTTTTATCAATCTATCAGACGGAGGGAATGATCCGAAGGCCCCTAGACACTGTCTGGGGGGGGAGGGGCATAGGATAGTTCGGATTCCCAGCTCCGAGGTGGGAGGTAGCACTGTGTTGCTAGACGGCCGAAAATGGTTGTCTAGCAAAAATGCAGAGCGGGAGGCCAAGATCTACACTGGATGAGCGTGAGCCTCCGAGTTTGCAGGTTCCCGCTCATCTCGATTGGACTGTGCCCTAAAACATGTACAGTAATACCTTGGATTGCAAGTAACTTGGTTTGAGAGTGTTTTGCAAGACGAGCAAATGTTTAAATATTTATTTATTTATTATTAACATTTATTAATCGCCCATCTGGCTGGCAACCGGCCACCCTGGGCGATGTACATAGGCTAAAAACAAGATAAAATACAATTAAAACATTATAAAAAATTTTTTTTTAAAAAAAAAATCTTAACCCACCCCATATTCCCGCCTGAACAGCCAGGTTTTTAATGAACGGCGGAAGCTCAGCAGAGAGGGGGCATGGCGGAGGTCACTCGGGAGAGAGTTCCACAGTACGGGGGCCGCCACAGAAAAGGCCCTCTTCCTCGTCCCCACCAGTCTAGCTGCTCTGGCTGAAGGGACAAGGAGAAGGCCATCTGTGGCACTTGGTGTTGCTGGAGACGCTCCTTGAGATAGACTGGACCGGAGCCGTATAGGGTTTTAAAGGTCAAAACCAACACCTTTAATTCGGCTCAGCAAACACTGGTAGCCAGTGCAACTCTTTGAGCACTGGAGTTATGTGATCATGCCGGCGGCAATTTTTAACCAGGCGAGCCGCTGCATTCTGTACCAGCTGCAACTTCCGAACCGTCTTCCAGGGTAGCCCCACATAGAGCGCATTACAGTAGTCTAGACGAGAGGAGACCAAGGCATGAACCACTGATGGGAGCAGATGATTAGGAAGGTGCATCTGCCGCATCAGATGGAGTTGATACAGTGCCGCCCGGCTCACAGCTGACACCTGAGCCTCCATGGACAGCTGGGAGTCTAGAATGACTCCCAAGCTGCGGACCTGGTCTTTCAGGGGTAGATGTACCCCATTCAGCACCAGGTCAACATCCCCTAACCTTCCCTTGTCTCCCACCAGAAGTACCTTGGTCTTGTCAGGGTTCAGTTTCAGCATGTTCCTTCCCATCCATCCAGCCACTGCCTCCAGGCACTTGGACAGGGTTTCTAAAGCCAACCTTGGAGAGGACTTGAAGGAGAGGTAGAGCTGCGTGTCATCCGCATATTGATGACAGCGCATCCCAAACCTCCTGATGATAGCTCCCAGTGGCTTTAGGTAGATGTTAAATAACATTGGGGAGAGGATGGAACCCTGCGGCACCCCACAAGTGAGCGGCCGAGGGTCTGAAGCCTCCCCCCCGAGAACTACCCTCTGGTACCTTCCAGAGAGGAAGGACCGGAACCACTGCAATACAGTGCCTCCCAAGCCCAAGCCCTCCAGGCGGTCCAGGAGGATACCGTGGTCAACGGTATCAAAAGCCGCCGAGAGATCGAGGAGGACTAGAAAGGAGTATTCGCCCCTATCCAAGGCCCTCCTCATATCATCCACCAAGGCGACCAAGGCCGTCTCCGTCCCATGTCCAGGCCTGAAGCCCGACTGGCATGGATCTAAATACCGTATATACTCGAGTATAAGCCGAGTTTTTCAGCACATTTTTTGTGCTGAAAAATGCCCCCCCCGGCTTATACTCGAGTCAGCGTCTCCCCTCCCTGCTCGCTGAGTCACGAACAGCAAAATCTTTGCTTGAAGTTGAAGCTCGCTTGAGAGATAGCTGCCAGAAACTCAAGCTTTTGTCTCTTAATTGGTGGTACATCTACATAAACTTTCTCCTTCTAACTCCAACTGAGGAAAACCAAAACCTCTATGCACTTATGCTAATCCTACTAACAAACACCAGGATTTGTAATGCTAATTTAACAGCCTCTGCCTCTATCTTTATTTTTTAAATTTACCAGTAGCTGCTGCATTTCCCACCCTAGGCTTATACTCGAGTCAATAAGTTTTCCCAGTTTTTTGTGGTAAAATTAGGTGCCTCGGCTTATGTTCGGGTCGGCTTATACTCGAGTATATACGGCTTCATCCAAGTGTGCCTTCAACTGAGCACCCACCACCCGCTCGATCACCTTGCCCAGAAATGGTAAATTGGAGACCAGGCGAAAGTTGTTTAAATCCTGGGGATCCAAGGAGGGCTTCTTTAGAAGCGGTCTTATTACTGCCCTCCTTGAGGGCTGATGGCATCACTCCCTCCTCGAGGGAGGCATTCACCACCGCCTTGATCCCCTCACCCAGTCTCTCCCTGCAGCTCATTATGAGCCAGGACGGGCAAGGATCAAGCAAGCAGGTGGTCGGCCTCACAGATGAAAGCACCTTGTCCACTTCATCAGAAGGAAGAAGCCGGAACCGATCCCACAAAACCGGTCTGCCATTGGCCTCCTCCCGCTCACTCCCTGTGTCCACGACGTACGATATCCCACTCCTAATCCGATCGATTTTATCTGCGAAGTGCTTCGCTAAAGCCTCACAGGAGGCTTTTGACTGTTCCAGTGGGTCCGGAGCGACTGGACAGACCAGACTCCGGACCACTTGGAACAGCCTCCTGGGGCAGCACTCCACAGACGCAATGGAGGCAGCATAGAAATTCTTTTTTGCTGCCTTCACCGCCACCCGGTAGGCTGAAGATGCAGCTCTAACCTGTGATCGATCGTCTTCGGAGCGGGAATTACCCCATCGGCGCTCTAGCCTTCTCACCTCTTGTTTCAGAGCTCGCAGCGACGGAGTGAACCATGGTGCCGCGCGAGCTCTGTTTAGGCGAAGAGGGTGCTTCGGGGCAACTCGGTCTAATGCCCTGGTGATTGCAGCATTCCAGTCGTCCACCAGGGTCTCGACCGAGCTACCGTTTGTGTGCTCCAATTCCCCAAGCGCGTTCAGGAATCCATCCGGATCCATAAGACGCCTGGGGCGGACCATCCTAATAGGTCCATCACCCCTGCAGAGGGGTTGTGGCACCGAGAAATCCAACCCCACCAGATAGTGATCTGACCATGACAAGGGGGTGGTGGATATACCCCCGATTTCCAGATCATTTCCCCCCTCTCCAGAAACAAAAACCAAGTCCAGTGCATGACCGGCTACATGGGTAGGTCCAGTTAATACAGGGTGCAGCTCCCAGGAAGCCATGGTCTCCATGAAGTCCCGAGGTGCCCCCGTGAGGGCAGCCCCCGAATGCACGTTGAAGTCCCCCAGCACCAATAGCCTGGGGGACAACACACGCACATCAGAGACCACCTCCAGCCAGCACCTCGGCCAGGGAGTCTGTCGTGCAGCGGGGTGGACGGTACACGAGCAGAATCCCCAGACTGCCCTTTGGACCCAACCTCCAGTACATGCACTCAATAAACTTGGTCTCCCGGAGAGGGAGTCTGGTAAGGACCAAGGACTCCCGGTAGATAACAGCCACTCCCCCTCCCCGTCCCCCAACCCTTGGCTGCTGGGCATACGAGAAACCAGCCGGACACAAGGCCGCCAGAGTTGGAGCAGCGGCCTCGTCCAGCCAGGTTTCCGTAATACATGCCAGGTCCGCACCCTCATCCAGGATCAAGTCATGGATGAAAGATGTTTTTTGGGTAACGGACCTGGCATTGCACAACAGCAAACGCAAGGCGGGGGAAGGAGCCACACATCCCCCAGTTATCCCTTGGCTCTGGGCAGGCCCGGGACAAGGGATAGGTATTACGCATCGATCCCTTGTCCCCCTTAATTGGCGTGGCCTGCCCCTAGCGTTCTGCCAGCGTCTGCCGCTCAACAGTGGTATAATTTGCCCCCCAGAACTCCCTCCATCATTGCCCTGGGAGAGGCACATGCCCCCTCGCTTCCACCGATCAGGCGGGAGACCCACCCCTAAAATCAACCCCTAAAAAACCCCCAGCCCTTCAAAAAGAAGGGCTTCTTAAAACCTCCAGCCCCACCTATATCCCCATCAGCAGGGGTACAGGCCCTATTTAATTTTTTTTGGCTTGATATACAAGCGACGTCTTGCAATACAAGTACTGTAGTACGGCTTAAATTAAAAATCTCTGTACAAATTTTTTTGGGGGGATTTCATTTTGATATAAGAGTGTTTTGGATTACAAGCACGTTTCCGGAACGAATTATGCTCTCAATCCAAGGCATGACTGTATACCCTACCCTTCCACCTTGCAAGGGTGCAATCCATAAAAAAAAAACTGTTACGCCTACTCCATGTTAAGGAGTATTAGCTGTCTGGAAACAGACAGTACAACAAACGGAACCAGCAGCACTGTTAAGACAGCAAGAGGGCAGATGATCACTTGCCAAAAATACGGTAAAATAAAGCAGTTTTGACTTGACCCTGAAAAGATAAAAGAGTAGACTGTCTGATGGATATTTCTGGGAAGGGGTGCTCAAGAGTGCAGGTGCCACCACCAAGAAGGCTCTCTCTCGAGTCCCCACCTGCCTATACTCCAGTGAACGTGGGAAGCTGTCTTGGAGTAGGTCAGGCTTGCTGCATAAGGATTTAGTAACATTCTTCTGCACTGCGGCAAGAATGGAAGTTGCGTCAGTCTGGACATCTACAAGCGGACCATCAGTTGAACGCTGGGAAAGGAGACCTTGGGATATTACCTTACTAGAAAAATTAACCAAAGAGCTAAGGGCCATATGCAATAATGAATTTTACCTCATGCTGGCAACCCTGAATTTCTTTAGCCAACCACAGCAATGGGGGGTTGAAACTTCCGCAATCACATGGTGGTTCCATATGGGCCTATGGCTCGATTGGAGTCCACCTGGAGAAGAGCCTTCAGCGTGGTGGCCCCCTTTCTGTGGAACTCCCTGCCTCTGGAGGTCAAGCAGGCTTTGACACTGTGTTGTTTTCGGTGCCTGCTGAAGACCTCTTTGTTTTGGGAAGCCTTCCTTGACCGCCCAGCCACAGTTTTATTGATATCCCGTTTTTAACATATTGTTTTATTCTTTTATCTGTTTTTATCTTTTTATGGTTCACCGCTCCGGAATCTGTTTAGACGTGGAGTGGTGTATAAACGTTGTAAATAAATAAATAAATAACCATTTGGAAAGACCTAATTCATACCCCCCCGGCTAAATCTAGATCGGTAGACCCTCCAGAGGAAGTTTAGCACTGCAGTTTTATTGATCTGTATTGCTATTTGCAGGTCATTGTTGATAGGTTATTTCATGCTTGGTGTCAGTTATGTTGTATTGTTTGTTGATCAAATAATAATTTAAAAAAATATTATTATTATTATTTTTTAAAAAGATTGGGTCAGACTATTTGTCCATCTAGCCCAGAATTGTCAGGCTGGCAATGGCTTTCCGGGGTCTCAGGTCTCTGAAGGGTATTTCCCATCACATCCTACCTGACCCTTTTTAAAATGGGAGATGCTGGGGATTGCATCTGGGGCCTTCTGCATGCCGCACAGGTGCCATGCCACGAAGTTTTCTTTCTGTTTTTAATTAACAGACTCTGCCAGGCTCCTCCTTGGCCCTGACACAATCTGTGCCGATACCAGACAGCAACTGACGCTTCTCTCCGATCTGTTCCTCGGCAGCTGACGGCATTAGAGTCCAATTGCCAAACACCTTGGAAGGGCAGCGCCTATGAAATATAAACCCATCAAAGCCCCGAGCGTCCGATTCATGGTTTGATTAAAGAAAGCAGGCAGGGAAATAACTCACAATGTGCCGAGGGAGGTGGAACGGTCGGCATGGGAAAGATGAAGAGTTGGGCGTTCCTCAACTGCCCAACTGCATCTTAGCACGGCCCTTTGCTGAAAGGGCCCGAAGGGTGCAGTAGATTAGAGCAAAGAAAAGCCTCTAGACGTAGGGACGGAGGAGAATTTCATTTGGGCCACATTTTTAAGCAAACCAACCTAATTCACAGTTCCCGGACTAACATGCAGATCGGAACACAGTTATCCTTTGGACTGTACACGTCTCTGAATTTTGCAATGCAATTCTTGGCTCAAAAAAAATGCATTCAAGAATGCATATATTAGAGAAGGTTGCACTGAAGAATGCACATATCATGGAAATTGCATATGAAAATAAATGAATTTTTGTGCTTTTTTAAAAAAAAAAATCACAGACCAATGTGGATAGGAATATGACTGAGCACGTGCAAAACTGACAGAGAGTTGGAAATAAGTCTGATTTGTCCATTTCTAACTAGACTGACACACAGTATAGGGCTGGTGGGGACAAAAGATAGGGCATTCTTGGTGGTGGCACCTGAACTCTTGAACACCACGGAACACAGCCCTGAACTTTGGGAACTAAATGGAAAGCCAAGACTTTGTATGGATAGAGACATGGTACAGCTCTATCTTTCAGTCTCCATGGCAGGGGTCCCCAATATTTTTGGCTGGTGGGCACATCTGGAATTTTGAGAGAGTGTTGTGGACACACTCACAAAATGGCTGCCATGGTTTAATTGTGATTTTATACTGATGTCTTGTTTTTATTGTATGCCATCCTGATATGGTTTACTGAAGGACAGCCTAAAACTTGGTATTGTACAAATTTTGTGTGTCTCTTGTCTGTTGACTTACTGTTTATGCTGGTCTTGGACCGTACTAAAGATTTGTTGTTGTTGGCTGCCATGGTGGGCATGGCTGGTCAAAAAACCCTAATTTCCCAGAAGGCAAACTGGTGAGACTAAACTAAAACTAACTTATGGCACAATCCTATGCAAGTTTGGACAAAAAAGACCTACAACTCCCAGCATGCTGGGAGTTGTAGGACTTTTTTTCTGTCTAAACTTGCATAGGATTGTGCTCTTAGGTAAGAAGAAACCACGTACAAGGCAGAGGTGGGATCTGAGCTCCAAAACACAAAACCACCCTTTTGAACCAAAATAAAGATGGCGCTGGAAGGAAGAACTTCACTTTGCAGCATGCCAGCCTCCCAGTTATTCTTTTTTTAATTAAAAAAACAACCCTTAAATAAAATTAAAATCAGGAGGGGCAGGGCGCCTGGCAGACTCCAAGAGAGCTGTCTGTGGGCACTTTGGTGCCCACGGGCCCCACCTTGGAGACCCCAAACTCTTTGGTTAAAGCCCTATATATGCCTAGCATCGGAAATGGCTGTTTGTTCAATTTACTAGCAGAAGTTCCAGTGTGTCCAGACTTTGGGTGCAGTAACTCGACTGACAGGTTTGGATGCTGCGGAAGGGGGGGGGGGGGATTGGATTTATTTATTTTATTTCATACATTTTTATACTGCCAATAGCCGAAGCTCGAAATCAAAGAATTTTCCTACTAAGAAAATGTTTGGGCTGAAGATGCCACCTGCTGGCTGTATACGGTATTGCCCACAACAGTTCAGAGCAAGCGTCCCCAACCGGGCGCCCTCCAGACGTGCGACTCCCAGCATTTGACTGGGAATGATGGGAGTTGCAGTCCAGCACTTCGGGTTGGGGAAGGCTGATCCGGAGACGCAAGCTGTTTGCGTGAGCCTGGTCAGATCTTGGCCTGAGCTCCGGGTACGGCAGGAAGATAAACAGCTATTTTTCCGGACTCGGTTTCCTGGTTGCAGAACGGAAATCACAATGAGCTGAGTCACAGCACTGATGGGAAGGCAAAGGATATAAAGATGGTAAAGAATGGCACGGCAACTCCATCCAGATGGTCTGTGGGGTGGGGAGAGACCGTGCTCTGTGCCACAACACCCCAAGACTTGGACTGGGCCCCTGCAGGTGGTCAATATAAGAGGTTTATATTTATATAAGAGGTTTATATTTATTGGTGGTCAATATAAGAGGTTTAAAGATGTTCATAAGGCTAATCTAAAAAAATGCAATATAAGCATCGAAAACTGGGAAGCTCTGGCACATGAACAACCTAAATGGAGGTTGGCCTTTCACAAAGGTTCCATGGACTTTGAAGAAGCCCGAGTGCAAGGTGAAAGGGAGAAACGTGCTAAGCGAAAAGCACGTCAAACGAATCCTTCACAGGACCATCTTCCATCTGGCAACCTGTGTCCTCACTGTGGGAAGCTGTGCGGATCTAGAATTGGCCTCCACAGTCACTTACGGACCCATCGCTAGAGTCTACACAATCTTCCTTTAGAATTTCCTCCTTTTATCCTGGAAGACAATCTTACTCGGTCACGAGTGATTGCCTGATGGTGATGATGCATGCCTTGACATGTGCCCAATCATTCTAACCCCTGGTGCCAGCCCTGGCTGGGACACAAAGGTGGGATAAAACTTGACCTGTGCCACCAGGTCACCTGTGCCACCAGGTCACCTGTGCCACCAGCCAACAGTGTCGGGGACAAGGGAGAGATTATGCCCCACTCATCGCTCTGCGCATCTGTGGTCCAATTATTTTTCCTACTAAACTACACGGAACAGAGCAACTGGTCTTGCATTGCTGGGGTGGGGCAAAGTCTTTCTCCTTCCCTCTCTCCCCCTTGTACAGGGGTCAGTTCATTGCAGGCTTAGCCCCCACCGCCAGGAGGCCACCAAACGTACCTCTTGACCGTCTCCCCTTAAAGGAATGGCTGCCATTTCTTGGATTACGAGGTTCTTGTGAGTTCGGAGAGGGTGCAGAACGTGGGATTGGCACAGCCTCCTGCGAGTGTGTGCCAAAAGCGTTTCCACGCACAGAGATACACCTTTCCTTCCCCTAACCCCGCAAAATTATAGGCCTTCTTCCTCCCACCAGTTGTAAGATTGGAGATTCTGGTGGAGAGATGGTTATTCCTTACCGACTCCGATTAACTGAATGAGCGACACGGTGAAGTTTTCATCTTTTTGCGGGACGAGGCTCTCTATGGTCAGTCCGATGACACTCAACAGCGAGAGGATGGTGACGCAGAAATAGATCTTGACAGGCGAGGACAGTTCCGACCATGGCTTGATCTGTGATATTTTATTTATTTATTTATTATTTGCATTTATTTATCGCCCATCTGGCCGGCAAACCGGCCACCCTGGGCGATGTACATAGGATAAAAACAGAATAAAATACATTAAAACAGTATAAAATTTTAAAATCTTCGCCCACCCCATATTCCCGCCTGAACAGCCAAGTTTTTCGTGAGCGGCGGAAGCTCAGCAGAGAGGGGGCATGGCGGAGGTCACTCGGGAGAGAGTTCCACAGTACGGGGGCCGCCACAGAGAAGGCCCTCTTCCTCGTCCCGACCAGTCTAGCTGCTCTGGCTGAAGGGACAAGGAGAAGGCCGTCTGTGGCAGATCTTGTTGAGCGGCCCACTTGGGTGTTGCTGGAGACGCTCCTTGAGATAGACTGGACCATAGGAGCAAAGATATAGGCTCTCCAAGCAGCTTTGCAACTAGGCAAGACCGGGGGTGTTTACAGCCAGGGTGTTCAACCTCTTTCGGCCCAAGGGCCAAATTCAATCTAGGAGAAGCTGTTAGAGGCCGTAATCCAGTGGTGGGCAGGGGCACCACCAGGCAGAGAGCTGGTGAGCAAGTAGGCCATGGCATCTGCTGCTGCTCACCAACACAATTGTCTGGGCCAGAGCAAGAGGCAGGTGAACAAGCAGGTTGTGATGGCGAAGAGGAGGAGAAACTCCAGGGGGCTTTTGTCGGTGCTGCTAAGGTGTGGGCCCTTGGCAGGTGCACAACCATGCCTACCCTTTGGCCAGGGCCAAAATGCTAAAAAAAATATATAGCAGCATGTTATAGCTTAAAGTTCTAACTACCAGGGACTAAACCTTAGGAGAGGCATTTCGACCTTTCATAATGGGGGGAAAAACTGCACAAAATCCAGGAAACAACCAAACACTTGGCATTTGGGAGGAAGGCGTATTTAAAGGAAACAAATCGTGCCGTTTCTACGATTTTGAGCTGGGCGTTCTGCAGGAAGGAGAGCCGCTTACTTGTGTACAGACATGCAGAGAGGCTTGGTAGACCGATTCTGTATACCGTACATGGGTTTAGAAAGAATAGGTTTGACAGGTCCCTGCCCCAAGGGGCTTACCATTTAAAACTGACACAGGGAAAGAAATGAAGAAAGGTAAATGGAAGCAGGGTAAACAGGGGAATAATATGTGATCGCTGCAACTTGAGTGAGCAAGATCCAGCAGTTGCTCCATGTATGATATAAACAATTGAAATTAATAGAAATCTATAAAGCTCAAGCACTTACAGGGCCGCAAGGGGTCGGGATGAGTTCCTGATGCCTCGGCGTTAGATTTGGCAGTGGAGAGTTTAAAGCCTCGTTTGGCAATGGAGGGTTTGGAGTCTCTTCAGGAGGGGAAAGGAGAACCCTGTGGGGGGGGGGGGAGAAAAAGAGAGAGAAAATATCTGGAGGCAAAACCAAGTGAGATACAGTGGCTAGAGAATACTGTGAACAGATTTGGGAAACCTACCAGGTTCACCGGACAGCCGAGGACAAATTGGGGTTGCCACCAAGCCTGACTTCAATTCTGACTTCAACCCTTCTGAAAGACCTCCCCCATGGAGCCTCTGTCGTGAACTATCACCACCAGCAGTCATTAAGAACACAGGAAGAGCCCTGCTGGATCAGACCAAGGGCCCATCTAGTCCAGCATTCTGTTCACACAGTGGCCAACCAGCTGCCCACGGGAATCCCACAAGCAGGACATGAGTGCAACAGCACCCTCCCACCCATGTTCCCCAGCAACTGGTGCACATAGGCACACTGCTTCTGATACTGGAGGTGGCATATAGCCATCAGGACACTGACAGCCTTCTCCTCCATGAATTTGTCTAATCCCCTTCTAAAGACATCGCTATATTCCGGCAGATAGTACAAAGGGAGATGAGAGAGGGGAAGGAGGGCCATTCCACCAGCTCTGCTGGAAAACTATTTAATTTCCCCCCTCTTCCCTCCCCATCCCCCTTTCCTTGTGTGTCGTGTCTTTTTAGACCATAAGCCTGCAGGCAGGGTCTGTCTTCTTTCTTGATTGCGATGGGAAGCCACTCTGGGAGCCTTTGGGTGAATTTCAGCCTGTCACTGATTCTCAGCCTAACCTACCTCACAGGGTTATTGTGAGGATAAAATGAAGAGGATCCTCACATATGCCGCCTTGGGCTCCTTGGAGAAAAGGCGGGATATAAATGTAACAAATAGCCAATTGCGGCACTCAATTTGCACAGGCAAGCGCCTAACGACCTTTTGTGTCATTAGGATGACAGATTGGTGACAAGGAAAACAAGAGGTTGAACAACCCCATTCCTACACTTAAATCAATAGCTAAGTTCCTAGTCCTGCAGAGGTGGCAGCAACCCGGCCTATTTATTTATTTATTATTTGCATTTATTTATCGCCCATCTGGCTGGCAAACCGGCCACCCTGGGCGATGTACAGAAGATAAAAAAAAGAATAAAATGCATTTAAAACAGTATAAAATTTTTAAAATCTTAACCCACCCCCATATTCCCGCCTGAACAGCCAGGTTTTTAATGAGCGGCGGAAGCTCAGCAGAGAGGGGGCATGGCGGAGGTCACTCGGGAGAGAGTTCCACAGTACGGGGGCCGCCACAGAAAAGGCCCTCTTCCTCGTCCCCACCAGTCTAGCTGCTCTGGCTTAAGGGGCAAGGAGAAGGCCGTCTGTGGCAGATCTTGTTGAGCGGCCCACCACTTGGTGTTGCTGGAGACGCTCCTTGAGATAGACTGGACCGGATCCGTATAGGGTTTTAAAGGTCAAAACCAACACCTTGAAATACTTAAATACTTCTAAGGCCTAAATACTTCTAAGGGCGTGTCCCTCGAGTTTGGGCTTAAAAGAAAATCCAACTTTCCAAAAGGTCTGTAGCTGAGATATTAAAATGTTTTGGAGCGGTAAAGGCGAAGATGACGTCAGCTGGGCGTGATGACGCCAGGCAGCGGCGGCGTGACGCAACACTGACGTCACGCAGCGGGGCGAGAGGTGGGGGCTCTGCCAGGGAGGCAGGAGGCTTCCCCGTTACTCGCCCGCCCCGCTAGCCAGCCCCGCCCGCCCCGCCCCGGGCTGGCTACGGGTCCCCGCGAGGCGCGAAGCGGCAGCTACCTCGTGTCGGGCGGCTCCATGGCGACGGCGGCCGTTACATGGCCCAGCGCAGAAGCGGGCGGGCGCCAACTTCGCCTCCGGGTCTGAGGCGCACTTGCGGGCCGAGACCATAGAGAGCAGGGCAAAGGCTAGAGCGACGCTACTTCCCGTAAACCTGGAAAGCCGCCATTTTGCGTCACCGTCGCCCTGTTTGCGGCGAAAAGCCATAGAGGTAGAAAAGGGTAGAGTAATACGCACGCACACACCGGCTAAAGAAGGAGGGGGGGGACAACAACAACGTAGACTTATAAAAGTCTTTAAATAAGTTTGTACAGTATATTGTTTTAAAAAGGGGGGAACCGCCATTTTGGCCGTTACTCTCTATGGATGAAGAGCCGCGTCTCTCTATGCTTCGACATCTCTGTGGTAAAATCGCCCCTCTATGGTTCGTATTGGGAGTGGAAAAGCCGCAGAGCTAATAAGTAGGATGACATACACAAACTGCATGATTTCTGAGGGGAAGGGGGGGGGAACCAACCAGTTTTAAAGGCTTTTTTTTTTTTAAGCGGAATAACCCGTCATGTTTTGTCCATGCAACTAAAAAAAAAAGGAAATCCGCCATTTTGACTTTTAACTCTGTGGGTGAGGAGAGGTGCCGCTCTATACTTAGACATCTCTATGATGAAACCCTCTATCCAGTTTACATATATGCAAAACTAGTTCCGTTTTAGGCCAGTGGTGTGGTGGTTTAATGTTGACTTTACACTCTTAGTGCGTCTATGCTAGCAAGGAACCGTTGTCACGTCACTTCCTGCCGCGTCTGCTTTCTGTCCTCCCCTTGCTTAGGATTGGGGGAGTAAACTTGCTTGGTGCTTCAACTGGACTAGAAGCTGGGGTTTACCTATAAATTGGAACATGGACTATCGCCACTACCACGGTGATTAGTGCTAACTCAACTGGGCTTTAAGCCTGCCTGCCTGCCTTCCTTTTGATTTAAATGTAGCGACTTCAACCCCTAGCAGCAGCGAGGGCCTGGCTTGTTGCTACCTCAACAGGACTGGAAACTTGTTTATGTATTTATTTTAAAACTTGAGTGTTTGCGGGTGGGCAGCTCACACACGGCCACATGGCTCATCTCAGAGGAGCCCTTCCTCTCCCTTTAAGCAAAACATTGGTAAACTCTAAAAAATGAAAACATTTATTTATTTATTTATTTCCAAACTGCCCAATAGCCGAAGCCCTCTGGGCGGTTAACCATTCAATGCAATAAAATACAACACAAATGCAGTAACCGCAGCATAAAATTTCAATACAAAATTTAAAACAATTTGTCTAGTTCAGTACAACAAAGACCTGTTAAAAAGAATAAAACAGCTGATATAAGCTCCCCCATATGCCATTAAATGCCTGGACTTAGAGGGCAGCCTTAACCAGGCTCCGAAAGGATAACAAGAGTTGGTGCCAGGCAGGCCTTAAGTGGGAAGATCGGTCCAAAATCAGGGGGCCACCACGGAAAAGGCCCTCTTGTCGCCACCTTCCGAGCCTCCCTCGGAGGTGGCACTTGGTAGAAGGCCTCCGATGTTGAGTGTAGTGTCCAGGTAGATTTAGGTTGGGGGGGGGGCTCTGATAGGTATTGCGCCCCCAAGCCACATAAGGAAGAAAATACTAGTGGGGGGGGGAGATTATAAATATATAAACTGATATAACCAATCGGCTCCTCCCAGCCTTCTTTCCAGCAGGACACGTCTCAAAAGAAAATCGCCCACACGTGTGTGCGCATGCATAACGGCTTCTCCCAAAAAAAGGGAAAAAAAGAAAAAAAAAAGAGGGAGGCCCGGGATGAAGCGCGAATCGCGCTTTGCACGCGCCCAGAGGCATAGCCAACGGTGCCAGGTTTGCAGTGCGGAGGAGCAAGAGGTGGCCACGAGCCCGTCTCAGACACTTTTTAAAAATAACAATAGCCCTTTAACAGCAACAAAATAATCTCTCTCTTGCCCTCCCCTCGCTCCACTTTGTTTCATTTTTATTTTTTTTTTGCCCCGCCCGATCAGAGGAGGAGCCCGTTGCGCATCGGGCGGGCCTCCCTGGTCGGCGTCCGGGGCCGCAATCATGGCTGCGGAGGAAGAGGACGAGACCTGTTCGGGGGCAGAGGCAGGTGGGTGTGTCGGGGGCTGCGACCATGCCGTTGCATTGCCTTATATTGCAATCGGAGGGGGGTGAAGAGGGATGTTTTGCAAAGAGGTCGTGCAAGGGAGGGGTTTTTTTTGTTTTTTGCTGGAGTCATTTGGAAAGCTTAGCCCCGGCACCTCTTCTTCCTTTCCGTTTTTTTTTTTTTAATTTATTTAGCGCCAGGATTGCGGGAAAAGCATTTGTATCTGTTCAGAAACCGGGTTTGTTGGAGAAGGATGACCTTTGGATTATTAATTTTTTATTATTATTATTAAGGAACGGTGCCTGGAATCATTTCTGAATTCTTGCCGGGGCTCATCCGATCTGGATCCAGTGCCCGTATTGCTGATGTGTCTGTCTGGAGAGCAGACAGTTTTATAGAGCTGGGGGTGGAGGGGCGGGGGGAGACTTGAATTCTTGAATTCTCCTCCGTTTTAACTGGGTGGGGATCATCAACCATCCCGGTAGTTTGGAAGGGGCTTTCCTTGACTTAATCCTAAAATTGAGACTAGACGATTTTTGCTTCTCTGCATGGGACAAACAGATTCATTCTCTCATAAGCTTTTGTGAACTAGAGTCCACCTCACTGGTTGCACGTGTGTGTGTGTGTGTGTGTGTGTGTGTGTGTGTGTGTGTATTATCAGCAGAGGGAGTGCTGGAGCCTCAAATCTTTCATTTGGAAACCCAGATCTCTGGGGGGCCCCTCTGCCCCACCACCTTGCTGTCCAGGGGCACTTGCTGAAAGAAAGGTCCAGGGGCCCTGAGGATCTCTGTTGCATCTGATCCCCCTGGATGAGCTGCCTTTTGGCCCACATGTGCTTCACCTCCCTTGAATCTTTCTGCCTGAAGTTTCTTTATGAAATTAAATGCCCCCGCCCTCTGCCCTGTCCATACATCCCATTTTACAAATGGACACGCACACAGGGACTTTGGAGCATATGCAAATGAGCATATGCAAATTTGTGCTTTTTTTTTGGTCCTGTGTGTCCCGTCCCCCCAATCTTTTGGTACCTAGCAGCACCCCTGATTATCAGCCCACCTTGGTCACTATCTAAATTATATATATGGACCCATGTCCAGTCTGACTATTCTATATAAACCTTAAAGGTATACAAGGTTATTGGTAATATGTTAATAAGTTAATAAGATGTTAATAAGCCAGCGTGGCATAGTGGTGAGAGTGTTGGACTGGGACTCGGGAGATCCGGGTTCTAGTCCCTGCTCGGCCATGAAACTCACTGGGTGACTTTGGGCCAGTCACGGACTCTCAGCCTAACCTACCTCACAGGGTTGTTGTGAGGATAAAATGGAGAGGAGGATTATGTAAGCCGCCTTGGGTTCCTTGCAGGAAAAAAGGCGGGGTATAAATTTAATTAATTAATTAATTAACCCCAATAGAGGGACCCCCCCAAAAAAAATAAAAATCCGAAAGCACAGTCTAGGTTCAAGCTTAAACAAATAGAACCAAACTTCTTGATAAATTCTGTTTCAGCGAAGGGGGTCCCCCTTTGTAACTCCTTTGTCACAGAACAAACAATGCGTGCACCTTAAATACCAGCAGGTTTATTGTTCAGTTTTCGTGAAGTTCTGCTTCATCAGATACTTGAAGTGTTATCTTCAGTTGGCATACACCCTGACATGGAGAAAAAGACTGTAAACTATAGGCTCGACTGGCATTGAACTTTGGAAAATATAGTCTGTGTCAATTAAACCTGAAATTATGCAAAATAGGCACAATGACCTTGCACAACAGCAGTAACTGGCGACGACTTGTTCTTAATTTTGCTGTGTGTGATGTTTTAAAGTTCTTAATTTGTTTTAAAGTTCCTAATTTGGTTTAAAGTTTTACATTGTAAGTCACGTTGCGGGCCTTCCCCGGGCCGAAAGGCAACTCAGAATTTTCTTTAAAAAATGAAGATAAATCATCCTATGTCAATTAACTCTTGCAGTGGGATGGAAAACTTCTGTCTCTATTCAGGCTTAAACAAATGGAATCAAACCTGGCTACATTCTCATTTCATGCTAGAATCTCCCTTTGCAATTTCTCCCTTGGAGAATGGCAACGTTTTAGATCAGAAGTATTTATTTTATTTTATCCATTTATTATATTTATATCCCACCTTTTTTCCAGCAAGGAACCCAAGGCGGCTTATATAATCCTCCTCCTCCTCTCCATTTTATCCTTACAACAACCCTGTGAGGTAGGTGAGGCTGAGAGTCAGTGACCGGCCCAAAGTCACCCAGTGAGTTTCATGGCCGAGCGGGGACTAGAACCCGGATCTCCCGAGTCCCAGTCCAGCACTCTAACCACTACACCACACTCACCCTCTGTAGAGTGTCTCACATCTCACAGATTAAAATATTCTCCCACTAGTTTCTGAATGTGACAATTTCTGATGTCAGATTTGTGTCCATTTATTTATTTATTTAAAATATTTATTCACCGCCCATCAACCAAAAGGCTCCCTGGGCGGTTTACAAAAAGAGATAGGATTAAAAACAGTTATCTTAAAAACAAAATAACATAAAATAAAATACAGAACAACATAAAATTACACAATAAAACCAAGCAGTATTTCTGTGTGTGCGCGTGCACACAGAGCGAGAGACTGACCTGTTTGTCCTATGCAAAAAGCAGAAGGGCGTTGCAGGCAATCGATTTCCTACATCACCTTGAAAGCTGACACAGGTGTTAATTAACAGCATAAAACCAGAGTGATCACAAACTGGCGATCAATTGGTCACCCTGTGAACTGTAGTAAACAACACTGTGCTGATCTTGTACACAGTACGTTTAAGCTTTACATAGAATTGTCACAGACTGGACCTCTTGTGCTCCGTGCTGTTGGCCATGCTCTTTGCAATTATTATTTTTTTCTCTATATTAAGCAGACTTCAGACTTGTGGGATCTACTTTGTTTTTGGGTGTTTTTTTTAACAGAACCCCAAGACCCACCAACTGGAGGGTAATAAAATTAATAAGTAATAAAATTAGAATTAAGCCAGTGTGGCCTAGTGGTTAGAGTGTTGGACTGGGTCTCTGGAGATCCGGGTTCTAGTCCCCACTCGGCCGCGAAGCTCACGGCCGCGAAGCTTTGGGCTAGTCACTGACTCTCAGCCTAGCCTACCTCGCAGTGAGAATTAAATGGAGAGGAGGAGGACCATGTGAGCCGGCTTGGGTTCCTTGCAAGAGGGGGAAAGGCAGGGGGAAATTGCCAATGTGGTGTAGTGGTTAGAGCAGTGATGGCGAACCTTTTTGAGCCCGAGTGCCCAAACTGCAACACAAAACCAACTTATTTATTTCAAAGTGCCAACACTGCAATTAAACCTGAATACCGAGGTTTTAGTTTTAGAAAAACAACTCATACAGTTGTCCGAATTAATTAACATCTTTTGTATTAAAAGAAAAACACAGTAACAGAGCTTTCAATGATACAAACAGTTTTTTGTTGGGAAAAAAATCAACTCAAAAAATTATTATAGTACTACATTGTACACATAGCCTGAAGGGAATTTATACAAACTTTTTAAATACTCAGGTCAACTGTCAGGGCTTTACATCCAAGCCATGCTCTGTGCATCATTCTTCAAAATCTTTTAAATGTGATAACAATGTAGAAAAGAATTTGTAAGAGGAATTCTAGAATAAAATCATTCTGTTCCACACTGTGAGAAAGAACAAAATCATTAGTGTTTTGCAGAAGGGGACAGTCTTTTTGCGATCTGGTGACCAATGGCTCAAGTGCCCACAGAGAGGTCCCTGCGTGCCAGCTGTGCCACCCGTGCCATAGGTTCGCCATCACTGGGTTAGAGTGTTGGACTGGGACTCGGGAGATCTGGGTTCTAGTCCCCACTCAGCCATGAAGCTCCTTAGGTGACTTTGGGCCAGCCACTGACTCTCAGCCGCACAGGGTTGTTGTGAGAGCCAGCATGGCGTAGTGTTAGGGGGTTGGACTGGGATTCTGGAGATCCGGGTCCTAATCCCCACTCGGCCATGAAGCTCACTGGGTGACTTTGGGCCAGTCACAGACTCTCTCAGCCTAACCTACATTGCAGGGTTGTTGTGAGGATAAGATGGAAAGGAAGAGGACTGTGTAGGTTCCTTGCAAGAGGAAAAAAGTGGGATATAAATGTAATAATAATAATGATAATATACAATGGCATTACAACAACAATAAATATAACAATTAAAAACAACACAATACAAATTAGTCTGCAATAAACCCACACACTGTACTGTGTGCCGCAGACCATAGCTGGTCGGGTCACACTTCAGGGAAAGCCTCTGTAAAGAGATGAGTTTTAAGAAGACGCCTGGACATCAGCGTCCCAGAGGGCGGGCGCTGCAACACTAAATGCTGTACCGCAAGTGCTCCAAGGGCGAACCTCCGGAAATGTGGCGCCCTCAAAAGTGCTCCCTCTGAAGATCGCAGAGATCGTGCAGGGGCGTAAGGGGTGAGGCGGTCCCTAAGGTGCAGTTGGATCTGCCCCATAATCTTTTCCCAGGGTCAGCATTGTCTCTCTCTGTGTGTGTATGCCTGTAGCGTGTTCTTTCTTACTGTCAGGGAGGTTAGGCCGAAAAGGCATGGCCAAAGTTCACGTAGCAGGGGAGGTGCTAGATATCGAAAAGATCAAGAAGTTTGATTCTATTTGTTTAGGCTTGAACCTAGGTTGTGCTTTCGGGATTTATTTATTTTTTGGTCCCTCTAGCATAGCAAAGCTAGGACACCGGTGTCATTACCAATTACCTTGTATACGTACATTTTAAGATTTAAATAAAATAGTCATAGACTGGGCATGTGTTCATGTATATAATTTAGATAGTGACAAAGGTGGGCTGATCATCGGGTGGTGCTAGGTACAGAAAAGATCCTGGGGCTCAGGCCCACAGGACCAAAAAAAATATGCACATGTTTGCATAAGCTAGCCAATGCTCTAAAGTGTGTGTGTGTGTGTGTGTGTAAAGGACCCTGTCTCCTAAGGACACCCCTTTTTGTCAAAAGGGATGTATGGACAGGGGAGAGGAGGGCATTTGATTTCAGAAGAAAACCTCAGGCGGAAAGTTGTGGGGGGGGCAGCAGGAGGTGAAGCCCATGTGGGCCAAAAGCCAGCTCGTCCAGGGGGATCCGATGCAACAGAGATCATCAAGACCTCTTCACGTTTATTTCAGCAAGTGCCCCTGGACAGCAGGGTGGTGGGGCAGATGACACACACACCCCGAGCTTCGGGGCTGCAAAAGAAAGATTCAGAGCTCCAGCCCTAGCTGGGCTGCCCCCTAACACCGCCTCTGTCACATAGTCAGCTTTGTACCTGAGTGGGGATTCAAACACAATCTTTCCAGTTTTCGTCCGACACTCTCTAACCGCTACACCACAGTGTCTCTCAGAGTCTCAGTGGAGTTAAAGGAGGGAGGTGACTTATTATTTTGTCAAAGCAGCTTGGCAGATCGCTTCAAACTAGCACCAGTTTCGCTTATGACTTTTCTGAGCTCCCCCCCCCCAATTGTATATGGAGGGGTGATGTGGCAGTGTTCCTAAAAGGAGCGCTTGCTTATTGTGCATGTACAAAGTCCCATTTGTGGGCAGGGAAGTGGCCAAAGAATTGAGAAACTGGGGGTCACCCCCTTGTTGCCATAAAAATCAACCCCATTGGATGGGACCCAGGTCAAAGCAGCCAGGCAGAGTTACCCCTGGGAAACTGACAGGCAGGGCCATGAAGACCATGACTTGTTTGTTGCCAGTATCTGGTATGCACAGGTATGCTGCCTCTGAATGTGGAGGTTCCATTTAGCTGTCAGGGCGAATTGCATCATGCTGATAGGTGTGTCCACCACGGCTTGTTCAGAGGTTGCCATCGATTTGATCTCCTGCCTTTTTTTGTCCCTTACTTCAGACCTTTCCCATGTCACTCTTGCTTGAAAAGAGGAGAGGGAGGTAGAGCACTTTAACAGAATTTCCTTCTCTTTTTCTGTTTCCAGTTGTTTCTAATTTTCCCTGATCCGTCAAGGTCGGTTTGGTTTGAAATGTTCCTTTTTTGGGTTAGAATCGTCTTCTGCAGCGTGGTGGCCACAAAGTGTTGCCTTTGACTTCTCTCGTTCTTGTTTTTTTTAAAAAAAAACACCCACAGATACCACGGGTTCCAAAAGACGTGGCATCAATTCCCTGGCTTATCTCTCTCTCTCTCTCTCTGTCCCAGTGCCAGTTTTAGGAGCTCAATAAACAGATTTAAAGTTCTGCAGGCAGCTGGCTTCCCCATTCTGTTTGTGTGGTTTGCAGAACAGCCAAAGATGTTAGAGGGTAAATATTTCACTGTGTTAACTCTTTTAATTCGTTTTGTCTGGAGGCCAGTTTTAATCGACCTGCTGCGGTTTCCTTGTGTAGAGCCTCGAAAATAGCATCTGGGCCAAAAGGTTATAATTGGTGACGTGCGTTTTCTGGATGGCTGTGAGTCAAAACATTGTCTTATGTCCTATATCTCAAAAAAGGGTGTTTCCCCCCTCCCTTCCCAATAGCCAAAAGTATTTGAATTTAAATATTTGATTGGTGGTGGTGGTACACTCTCAATAAAACATACTTACAGTGCAATCCTACACATGTCTACTCGGATGTAAACCCCAGTGAATTGAAGGGGGCTTACTCCCCAGGTCCGTGTGTATAGGATTGCAGCTTTAGACTGCAATACTGTATTTATTATTATTATATTATACCCTGCCTTTTTTTCCTGCAAGGAACCCAAGGCGGCTTACATAATCCTCCTCTCTGTTTTATCCTCACAACAACCCTGTGAGGTAGGTTAGGCTGAGAGTCCGTGACTGGCCCAAAGTCACCCAGTGAGTTTCATGGCTGAGCGGGGACTAGAACCCGGATCTCCCGAGTCCCAACCCAACAAGTCCCAATTGAATTCATTGGAACAACTTCTAAATCAGATTGCACTGTTAGTGTGGTTTAAATGATACCTTCGAACAAATGCAAAGTTTTACTTGGAGATGCATATTTTCCAGAATATTTTAAGATGATGACTCAACAACAAAGACTTCCCTTGTTTAAATGTTAAAAGATATTTTTTGAGGGCACTGAAGAGGCACTTGCTGAGTTTAGCAGAGCTGAAGAAGCTGTGGGTGTGTGCATTTTTGCTGAATCCTATATATGTGTACATTACAATTTTGAAACTGCCCAATTTGGCTGGCATTGTATCCATCCCTTATGTTGCTAGTTGAGGATTGGACAATTTCCCATGGAGATATTCTAGAAGCGGAAGATTTTCCGTTAGGAAGTGTTTCCCACTCTGCACCACATCATTAGGGCCGAGTTGAATTTTTCTGGGCGAATGTTTTGCCAGGAGAGGGAGTTTCAGGGCCCCCAGAATGTTCTCTGAAAGATCCCTCCCAAAAGCTGTACCCCTTTTCAGCACCATTTCCACCTCCAGCCGGGCCAAAGGGCCATGTGGAACCACCGGGAGAATGTCCTCCGATGACCTCAGTGACCGGGCAGGTAGGCAAGGGAGAAGTCGCTCTCTCTCAGGTATCCTGGTCCCAAATTGTTCAGGGCTTTGTACACTAGTGCCAGAATCTTAAACCTGGCCTGGTAGCGAATAGGCAGCCAGTGCAGTTCCCCCAGCAAAGGAGTTGCCTTCTGGAAAGGGGCAGCTCCCCAAAACAGCTGAGCTGCTGCATCCTGCACTGGTTCCAGCTTCCGGAGCAGCCTTAAGGGCAGCCCCACATAGAACGCATTGCAGTAATCCAGTCTTTGGGTTACTAGCATCCGAACCACTGTGGCCAAGCTATCTTTGTCCAGGAGAGGCCGTAGCTGGCGAACCAGTCGAAGATGGTAAAAGGCACTTCGAGACGCCGTTGTCACTTGGGACTCTAGCGGCAATGATGGATCTAGGAGCACCCCCAGATATATAACATAAGACCGTAAGAAGAAGAGCCCTGCTGGATCAGACCAAGCGTCCATTCAGTCCGGCTTTCTGTTGACGCAGTGGCCTACCAGCTGCCCACAGGAAACCCACAAGCAGGAGACGGAGGATGCAACAGCACCCGCCTGCCAATGTTCCCCACAACTTAAGGTGTGGGATATACCTTCCCATACCTTAAGATCTTCAGTAGTGGGCCTTCTGTGGGTACCTTCACTGTCTGAGGTGAGGCAGGTGGTTACCAGGTGGAGCATGCCTTCTCAGTAGTGGCACCCCAGTTACGGAATGCTTCACCCAGAGAAACACTGCCTAGCACCGGCTTTGCTTTCATTACAGTGCCAGGCAAAGTCCACTTTATTTCCCAAGCCTTTTTTTTTTTTTTTTTTTGGTGGCAGGAAAAGGTCCTGTTTTATGCTACTTGAGGTTTACTGCCTCATTCGGGGTTGTTTTCTAGCACCCTTCCCCAACTTGGGGCCCTCGGGGGTGGTGGTGTTGGACTGCAGTTCCCATTATCCTCAGCAATGCTGGCTGGGAATGATGGGGCTCGGGGAAGGCTGCTTTATAGTTATTTTAGCTACATTGCGGTTGTTTTTAAATGAATTTTACTGCCCTGAGAATTTTATTAAAGCCAGTGTGGCATAGTGGTGAGAGTATTGGACTGGGACTCAGGAGATCCGAGTTCTAGTCCCCGCTCGGCCACGAAGCTCACTGGGTGACTTTGGGACAGTCACGGACTCTCAGCCTAACCTACCTCACAGGGTTGTTGTGAGGATAAAATGGAGAGGAGGAGGACCGTGTGAGCCATTTTGGGTTCCTTGGAGGAAAAAAGGTGGGATGTAAATGTAGTTGTAGTAGTAGTAGTAGTCGTAGTCGTAGTTGTAGTCGTAGTAGTAGTAGTAGTAGTAATAATAATAATAATAATAATAATAATAATAATAATAATAATAATACCCATAATAAATAAATGAAATAAACAGAATCTAATGGCACTAGGAGGTCTCAAAAATCCAAATACCCTTTTCCTGTTTCTTACGTTTGCTCAATAACAGATTTTGTTTATGTGGGGTTGCAGAGGGTGAATTTCTGAAAGTGCAGGCCCGACAAACCACGAAGGATCTTGCGTGCCTTTGCAGTGATTTATTTATATATCAAGTTTTTTCTTTCTTTTTTTTAAATACTAGGGAATGGAACAATACTCGGGCAAAAGCATCTAAACTTACCTGCGAGCGAGGGGCCCCTTGGAGGGCCCCCTGTGGACTGCCGGAGCTAAAGGATTCATCGCACTGAAGCCGAGTTCTATACCCGGTTGATGCTCGTCGGTTTCGGGGCCGAACGCTGATCTCGTCCCCCAAGATGGCCGCCCTCACGAGCGGCCAGAGTTTGGAGAACGTAGGTGATGTTGCCGCCTCCTCGCCTCTCCTCCCAGAGGAAAAGCCCAAACACAAAGGCCTTCTCCAGCTAGGCTCCCTCTTCGGTCCCCGGAGCGAAAAGTTCGTCATTGCCAGGAGCGACAGCGTGCCAGAAGAGAACGTTTTGAAGATCACCATAACTGAGACCACGGTCATTGAGTCGGACTTGGGCATCTGGAACTCCCACGCGCTCATCTACCTCACTTTGTGGTTCTTCTTCAGCTTTTGTACCCTTTTTCTTAATAAGTATATCCTTTCGCTGCTAGAGGGGGAGCCGAGCATGCTGGGTAACTATATTATCATTCTTTTTTCCTAACAAAATAACAAAAAGCGACATTCTGGCTTTTGGTCAGGGTTCTGTTTCACCGAGGTTTAAAAACAAACAAATTGACTGGGTTCAGACAACACGATAACCCATGCTCAAGGGTTGAGTGTGGGCTGTCGTTGAACCGTGGGTTGTTGCTGAAATGTGGGTTATTGTGTTGTCTGAACCCAGCTCAGATAACTAACCATGGTGAACAACCCACAGTTCATAACCCAACAACAGACCATGGGTTCTCTTCATGGGTTGTTCGTGGTTAACAACCCATGGCTTGTTCGCGCAGCTGGGTTCAGACAACACGGCGGCAACCCACGGTTCAACAACAACCCACACTCAACCCTTGAGTGTCAGTTATCGTGTTGTCTGAACCCAGTCATTGTGTGATGATTGGGTGTTAGCCTCTCTCTCTCCTCAGAGAGAATCTAACTCCACACTCTCACGAAAGGTTTGGGATCTTTGGCTGGAGTAAAGATGCGTGCAGTTGGATGAAGTATGCGCTTCGCCCTTTAACACTTAAGCATAGACTCGACAAACTAACACTAAACTGAGACACGGCGCGTACAGAAGGAAAGAAGAGCTGTT
Organism: Shinisaurus crocodilurus; assembly: GCA_021292165.1. Lineage (NCBI taxonomy): Eukaryota > Metazoa > Chordata > Lepidosauria > Squamata > Shinisauridae > Shinisaurus > Shinisaurus crocodilurus. The sequence continues at coordinate 25,632,294 of CM037886.1, read as the reverse complement.
TATTGAAGAAGAAATGTAGAGCAGGTACAGTGTCTTAGCTCCTGGTCTGACAATGTCTTGCACAATAATTCAGGCAGCAAAATATACCCACTGCATCTCCAATCGTACTCTATAATCTAGATAGAAAACGATCCCTGTTGCTTTGGTAGCCTATAGACAGCCAGGGCGGGGCGGGGGGGAGAAGGGCCCCACCCCACGCTGGGAAGGAAAGGAAAGAAGAAGGCAAGAATCCGTAGCTACCTGACTTGTTGTTGGTCTCGTGCTGGAAGGGCTCCTGCATGGCAGAGGGGAGCAAGAGGTGCGCGCATTCCTGCGTGTTGACTTCTGTGGGCTAAGCTTGAGGTCTTATACTTTTCCTCTGAACTTCTTGCTCCATGGAGGGGAAAGGGCTGTCCTTGGCTCCCTGATGTCCTTCAATCCCTGTTCTTTTGTGTGCTTATGGTGGCTTCATGGATGTCATAGGAAGACCTTTTGTGGGTCCTCCTACCTTGATGGGTTTAAGATTCTGATGTAATCTCACCCTTGGGTGGAGGCCATCCTTCTGCCCGGATTATTTTTAATTCCTTTTCAGGAGAGTCACTCCTGTGCCTTTAGGCCCTGTAGCTGTTCCTTCTTTGGCCGATGTATGGGGTCCGGCAGATCTCCTCCTTGCCGTGATGTTAATTAATCCTGGGAGGCATGGGGTTCAGACTCCCAGTGGCCCTCGGTTCTCTGGCCGATGGATGAGGCCAGAACCTGCTGCCCCAGGGAACTGTCATCATGTGTCTCTTCCTCTGAACTTTGCCGCCGTCCTCGCAGTAGCTGGGGAGAAACGAATTCTCCCAGCGACAATATGTTGTTCCCTGCCGTGATGCAGAGTATTTGGGGCTCCGTCTTGAACGGGCAAGTTGGACCCATGAGCTTTACGACAGACCTGCTCCCACCGGAGATAAAAAACCTCTAGAACTGCTTTGTTGATATGGATCAACACCGCTGCCTGTGATTTTGGACTCTCCTTGGGGGGCTTGGCTATGGGGACACCCGTGATGGGGGCTTCCGCGTCACGATGTCCCACTAGGGCCACCGGGAGCAGGTGAGTGCCGTCCTCTTGCTGGATGTGGAGAAGGGCAGGTAAGGATGCCCTGCAGAGCCTTGCCTCATCCCGGCTGCCTTTGTTTGCCTTCTTCCTCCCAGGCGCCGTACAGATGCTATCAACCACGTTCATCGGCTGCATCAAGATGTTCATCCCCTGCTGCTTGTACCAGCACAAGACACGCCTCTCGTACCCCCCCAATTTCATCATGATCATGTTGTTCGTCGGGCTGATGAGGTGAGGGGCTGGCCGTCTTTCGGAGAGTTCCGAGTGTCGCTTGTTTGCTCGTTGCTTGATTTCATTATATTAAAAGAAAAAAGTACAGTGTTTCCCCTGCCGTCGAGCAGAGAGACCTTTCCCAGCCTAGTGTGCTCAGAGCCTTTCACCAGAGACACCTGGTACACCTTGCATGCAAAACATGTTCCCTACCACTGAGGACCGGGGGGCCGGGCGGGCGATGGAAGTATGTGTGGGTTTTTTTTTTTTAAAGGAAAAAATGTTTGGTTTTAAGCTGTAATATCCCCTTTCCCTCCCCAGGTTTGCCACAGTGGTCTTGGGCCTGGTCAGCCTGAAGAACGTTGCGGTTTCCTTTGCTGAGACAGTGAAAAGCTCCGCCCCCATTTTTACCGTCATCATGTCCCGCATGATATTAGGAGAATATACTGGTAGGTATTGCCTGCAACAAGTGCCTATCCTTTAAGACAGTGCCTGTCCTTCAAGACAGTGTTCATGCTGGGAGTTGTAGGCCAAAAACATCTGGGGACCCAAGGTTGGAGAACACTGCTTTAAGAACATCAGAAGAGCCCTGCTGGATCAGACCAAGGGTCCATCTAGTCCAGCATTCTGTTCACACAGTGGCCAACCAGCTGCCCACAGGAAGAAACCCACAAGCAGGACATGAGTGCAACAGCACCCTCCCGCCCATGTTCCCCAACGACTGCTGTACAAAGGCACACTGCCTCTGATACTGGAGGAAGTATACAGTAAAACCTTGGATTGCAAGTAACTTGGGCTGCAAGTGTTTTGCAAGACACGCACATTTTTAAAATAAATTTTAACTTGATAAACAAGCGACGACGTCTTGCAATACAAGTACTGTAGTACGGTCAAGAAAAATGAAGACTTTACACATTCACTATCATTCTTTATTGCAGCTTAAATTAAAAATATGTGTACAAATTTCTTATGGGGAATTTCACTTTGATATACAAGTGCTTTGGATTACAAGCACGTTTCCGGAACGAATTATGCTTGCAATCCAAGGTATTCCTGTATAGCCAATCGGGACTAGAAGCCACGGATAGCCTTCTCCTCCATGGATTTGTCCAATCCCCTTTTAAGCCCTCCAAATTGGTGGCCGCCACTCCATCTTGTGGAAGCGAGATCCATAGTTTAACTCTGCGCTGTGTGAAGAAGTCCTTCCTTTTATCCTGATTTTTTCCCACCAGCCAGCTTCATGGGATGATCCCACTGAGGTTCTAGTATTATGAGAGAGGGAGAGAAATGGATTGTTTTATGTATGTATGGTTGTATCGTCCCTTCTATTTCCAGCGTTCGGGCAGGGGTGCAGTTGCTTCTGCATCCAAAATGGGCGGGAGGGTGCTGTCGCACTCCTGTCCCGCTTGTGGGTTTCTCGTGGGCAGCTGGTTGGCCACTGTGTGAACAGAATGCTGGGCCAGATGGACCCTAACAGTAGATGTTGCCTCGTGACAGCAGTGGTCTTTCTGATATTGGAACCCGGGCTCCCACCCACCAACTTCCATCTATGCTCAGGTCTCCAGCCTCTTCTAAAATGTCTGACTGGCATCCGGTTGCCGGCACACCTGTCCCAATCTCGTGAAGGCGGGCGGATCTAAGCCGCGGATCTAAGCCACTGGCCTTCGCCACATCTCGCTGCAGCAAATGCCACACGCCTGCCTTCCCTGGCGTCTTGCCCTCTGGATGTTTTGGACTACAACCCTCAGCCTTCCTGACCGTTGGCCATGCTAGCTGGGGGACGCTGGGAGGTGTAGTCCGACGCACCTCGAGGGCGCCAGGTTGGGGGAGGCTGCTGTGTGTGAACAAGGAGCCCCTCTTGTCTGTCCTCGGCCTTCACAAACGGGCGAGCCAAACTTGCGACGCCTCGGCACTGAGCCGATGTGGAAACACAAAAAGCGGGGATGTGTGTCCGGCCGCAGGAGCCCGGCCCAGTCTAGAAATGCCACTGTTTGAAATCTTGGTTGTTGTCTTTTCTCCCTCCGCCTCCGGCCGGCCCCAGGATTGCTAGTGAACCTCTCTCTTCTTCCCGTTATGGGAGGGCTCGCTCTGTGCACCGCAACCGAGTTGAGCTTCAACATTCTCGGCTTCTCGGCAGCTTTGTCCACAAACATTATGGACTGGTAGGTACTCCAGAGGCTGTGCATGGAGGTGTGTGTGTGTGTGTGTGTGTGAGAGAGAGAGAGAGAGAGAGAGAAGGGAATTCTACACATTAAAGTTGTATCAGTGGTAGAGCCCCTGCTTTGCGCACAAAAGGTCCCAGGTTCAATCCCCGCCATCTCCAGGTAAGGCTGGGAAAGTCCCCTCCCTGTGAAAACCCGGAGAATCACGTGCTGGTCATTTTGACAGGAATCGTGAGGGGGGGGTAGGGAGCCACCCTTGTTCCCTCCCACGCATTCTCAGGGCTGCAGACTCTGAGCCGGCACCGTTACGTTTCTCTTGAGAGCCGTTTCATCTATAAAGGGGGTGGGGAACCTCCCCCCCCACTGCAGAGGGCCACATTTCCCTGGGGGGTAATTTGTCGGGTGCTGCATGCTGGCAGCGGGTGGGGCCAAAGCCACTGGTGGGTGGAGCCAAAGTCAGAAGTGGGTGGGGCCACCTCCCCTCTCTCTCTCTCTCTCTCTCTCTCTCTCTGCCACCCCCATTTTTCTCTCTCTGTGCCACCCTCCTTTCTCTCTCTCTCTCTCTCTCTCTCTCTCTCTGACACCCTCATTTCTTTCTCTCTCTCTGCCACCCTCATTTCTTTCTCTGTCACCCCCATTTCTCTCTCTCTCTCTCTCTGTGCCATGCCGCCCATTTCTTTCTTGCTCTCTCTCTGCCACCCTCCTTTATTTATTTATTCTCCCTCTCTGCCACCCCATTTCTTTCTCTCTCTGCCACCCCATTTCTTTCTCTCTCTCTGCCACCCTCCTCTCTCTCTCTCTCTCTCTTTGACACCCTAATTTCTTTCTCTCTCTCTCTCTCTCTCTCTCTCTGCCACCCTCATTTCTCTCTCCTTCTGCCACCCCCATTCTCCCCCCCCTTTTTGACACCCTGTTTTCACTCTCCCTCTTCCTGCTCACCCTCGTGGGCTGCTGGGGGAGGGAGCGATCGCTCTTGCCAGAGCTCTCCACTAGTCACTTGCGGAGGGCTTTTGAAATTGGGCCAAGGGCCTCCGCTTGCCACCCCCCACCCCGATCTGCAAGAACGAGCAGGTGAGGATAACCTTCCGCTCCCCGCCAGGAAAAAGCACCGCCTGCTGATTTCTGTGTATCAGACCTCTGCCGAGGGTGACAGGAGCCAGACAGGCTGCTGATGCCGTGGTCGTGGTTGCTCTCCATCCCGTTGGCATCCTCTTACCCACCCAGCCCCAGACAGGGCCACACCGTGCTTCCCTGGCATGGCTAGCAAGCTTGAGCCTCAGTAAAGCAGGCCAGCTAGCAACACCCCCACCTGCCCTTTGGGAACTGCCAGACCTCCCCCATCCGGGGGCAAACTTAACTCCTGGCTTCCCTCCGTCTTTTTAAAAATTCCTTTTGCCCAAACCCGTAACAGCTGTCGAAGTCGGCTTCTCTTTCTGAGGCCGTTTCCCACTGTCTCCTGGTCACCAACGTGCTCTCTCGTCGCTACTTAAAATCAGGGTGGGGAGGGGTAGATCTCGAGTAGTGCAGCTGAAATAAGTACGTGTGTGTGTGCGTGTTACTTGTTTCTTGTTCTATCTGAACCGGGATCGATCTCTGCCACGTTGCTCTCCTGACAAGCCGGAGTCATATAAGCCAAGAACCAGCCCTTCGCTCGTGATTCTGGCTTGTTAGGAGACAAACAAGCCTGAGATCTCTCGGTTCAGACATGACGCTAAAAAAAAATACTGGGTTGTTGTTGTTGTTTTACTGGTGTGCCCATTGAATGGATAGAGCCGTTGATCCATCATGTGGGTTTTTCAATCCATTAATTAACTGAAGGCGCAATTTTTAAAACAATATAATTACAACAATAATAATACACAGCAGTACAAGAGCAGTAAAATAGGACAGCATGGAAAATCTAATGTTTCGACGGAAAAAAACATGGGAGTTGTAGGGGTTTTCCCCCCCTGTCGAAACGTGCGTAGGATTGCGCCCCAAGATTTCCTTTATCAAGTGATAGCCCTAGAAATTTGCCGTTACAGTGATTTCTTCCCCCGCCCCCCTTGTTTCTTCCCCATGAAATTTAACAAATAAATGTGATTTCCTCCTCCCCTCCCCTTTGTAGCTTGCAGAACGTTTTCTCCAAGAAGCTGCTCAGCGGAGACAAGTACCGGTTCTCGTAAGTAGCCGCGCCATGTTACAGAAACAGACATTCTCTCTCTCTCTCTCTCTCCCATTTGGCGAACGGCCCTTGGGGTTGGCCATTGCGCAACATGGCTGGCTTCACAGCACAGCCCTCAACATACTTACCGTACTCAGAAAGACGTCTCACTTTGTCCAGTGGCACTTACTCCCACGTAAATGAGTGTAGGGTTGCAGCCTTCGCCATCCAAAACTCTTCTTCTCCCAGAAATGATTCATTGCTGCGTGAAACTGCCTCCCAGGGCGGCTGCCCAGCGCCCCACCTCCTCTGCCTTCAAATTCCTCCCCAAATCCTACCTTTTACTTTTAAGCCTTACTCTATTGCAGCCTTCCCCAAGCTGGTGCCCTCCAGATGTGTTTTGGACCACAACTCCCATAATCCCCGGCCGTGCTGGCTGGGGCTGATGGGACTTGTAGTTGCGGGGAGGCCGCTGTAACTAAAACTAAGATCATGCAACTGAAATAATCACATTTTCCCCCGTTTACCCCTGCTTCCATTTCTCTCCTCTTCTGGTGTTGAAGTCGATAGCCTTGTAGGCTCTTCATCATGGCCTGTGGCTCACGCTGGCTCAGCTTGTCTGAGCGTGGAAAGCTAAGCAGGGTCAGGCCTGGTTATTACTTGGATGGGAGACCCCTCCTCTAGTTTCCTGCGTTGAGCAGGGGGTTGGACTCGATAGCCTTGTAGGCCCCTTCCAACTCTATAGGAGATCTATGAAACTATGACTTCCTTATGTCAGATTTTAGCATGTAAGCCCCCTTGGGGCAGACTGCTTTTGTAAATAGCAGACCCATTCGCCACGTGCCTGTAATGCCGCAGCCAAAACGTACGAGCTGGAAAGCAAACCGGGAAGTCCATGAATGACAGTTTCCCATTTTTCTCCAAACAGGGAAACGGTGGTTTGTGGCTTTGGAACAAGCTGGGATATTAAGCTATGGCTTGAAGTGGGCTTCATTTCCTGGCTTGTTGCAAAGCCACAAACCACAGTTGCCCAGTTAGGATGACTCAGGAAACAATATTTATTTATTTATTTATTTGTACCATTTCTGTTGTACAAATAAATAAATAACGTATAGCATAGCTGTTTCCATATGAATATTAAAATCACATTTAAAATACGTACAATTTTTAAAACAATATTGTGAAGGATCACCAACAGGATCCTTTGCGCGAGTTCGGCGCTTAACGGGTTAATCGGTACTGAATTACAGCCCGTACGAGCGCTAGCGACCACCCACGAGGCTTTCGCACACAAGAGGAAACCGCAGCCCTTTCAATGACCAAATAAGGCTTTTATTTGTTTGTACAATAACACAGAACGGAACTAACAGCTCTTCAGGAATACTATACTGTCAACACAACCTTAGTTGACCCCCGCCTTACCCAATGAACAGGCTCCCAGACTAGCGGACTGAATCTAGTCGATTACCTCAGACCAAAGACTATACGCCTAGTCAGTTTCAGCCTGGCTCCGGGTCGGCGATCCGTGGATGAGAATGGTGTACTCGGACTGCTTGGTTTGAGGTGGATCTGGCCCCGAAGTACCCGTGGTTCCCAACAACCCTCTACCGGAAGGGAGAGGGGTTTTCTACCCCGGAGTTCCCGCTCTCCCCGCCCTCCAGGTCAGGTGGGGGCTTATGCCTGCCCCTTCGTTTCATAGATTTCATAGATCATAGAGTTGGAAGGAGCCTACAAGGCTATCGAGTCCAACCCCCTGCTCAATGCAGGAAACTAGAGGAGGGGTCTCCCATCCAAGTAATAACCAGGCTTGACCCTGCTTAGCTTTCCACACTCAGGCAAGCTGAGCCAGCGTAAGCCACAGGTGGGCTTATTCCTGCCCGGGAAGAAGGTGACGTCCTGGTACTTTGCAGCTCTTTGAGACTGCCCTGCTAGTTTGATGATCCTTGATGGTCCTTCCTGGACTTTTGTGGATCTCCACCCCACCGAGACCCTCCTTTGTTGGGGCTGACGACCTGTCTGGTTGCTTCTCCGGTGATCTCCTCCCTCCTCCCTCGCCCCCTCCCTTAGGGGAAAATTGTGTGTGTGTGAGTGCAGACTTGTGTTTTGGGCTTTCTCCACAAATATAATTACAACAATAATAATACACAGCAGTACAAGAGCAGTAAAATAGGACAGCATGGAAAATTTAATTATGGGCCAGGAAAAGCCTGGGTGAACAGGTGCATTTTCAGGGGCCGTTTAAAAGATGCCAAATTTTCTGCCACCCGAACTGCACGAGGGAGTTTTTTTCCCCCCCACAGGGTGGGTGCCGCTACCGAGAAGGCCCGCCGTCGTGGTATTGCACAGAGACGTTCCGATTATCTTGGAATGACCAGCAAGGCCTCCTCTGATGGTCTTAATGATTGGTTGGGTGTATATATAAGGGAAGGCAGTCTGCTAGGTATCCTGATCCTAAGTCGTTTAGGGCTTTGTATGACAATACCATAACTTTGAACGTGGCTCAGTAGCTAATAGGCACCCAGTGCAGTTCTGTTAACACAGATCTTACGTGAGCACAGCTGGGTGTCCCTGGGAGCACCCCGGCTGCTGCATTCTGCACTAGCTGCAGCTTCCGAACCAGGTCCAGGGGCAGCCCCACATAGAGCGCATTGCAGTAGTCTAACCATGAGGTTACCAGGACATGGATCACCGTGGCTAGATTATCCCTATCCAAGAATGGGCGTAGTTGGCATTAACTATTAACAATAGTTAACGGAAGACCTCCTGGTTTGTTTGCTAGCTCTCGCAATAGGAGGAACAAAGCAGCTGCTGCACGGCCAAGAGGTTCATTCATACCTCAGCTTATTAAGCCAAAGTCCAAACAAACCACTGTCTGATATTTTTTTCCCCCCACGGAGTAAAGCTTCGTCCTCGGCTCTAAGCTGGTCCACCGACCAAGATACCGGTAGTTGCTGATCATTGCTGACAGAAGCCCTTAACCCAGCCTTCCCCAACCTGGCGCCCTCCAGATGTGTGTGGGACTACAACTCCCACCATCCCCAGCCAGTATGGGCATTGTAGTCCAACACATTTGGAGGGCGCCAGGCTGGGGAAGGCTGATTCGGCTGTATGGTGGTTGGTGGTTTTTATTTTAAATATCACCCTCCTCATTTCAATAGTTGTGCTGCCAAAGGCAGTGGTTCTTTCTCGGATCCAGAGACAATGGGCACACTTATGGGTGAAGGTTAAAAAGCTTTATTAGCAAACTACAGAAAAGAGATTACAGAAGCAAGATAGAGTAGAATGCTTGCCTCCCTTCTGTTGTTGGGAACCCCTCAAAGCAACAACAACGGACAGACTCATTGGGCAGCACACAGCACCTCCTGCAGCTAGGTCTGGGTCGAGGTTCTGCCCTCCTAAGGATTCCCTAATCTTACATAGATTTTCTGTGTTTACAATAATTGCACCTGTTCTCATTAAGTTGGACAAGTTTAATGTATTTTACACAGCGTGGCCGGGTACTGGCTAGACGGGCCATTTAAAAATACAATAAATAAATAAATAAATGGGAAAGAATCTTAATAAATGATGGCACATACATTGTAGGCACTCCTATACCAGGTTCCCAGGCCATCCGATGGTAAACGACACTTCTAAGTTGGCCAAGAGGCCACCTAGAGCCAGTTCCCAGGTCATCTGAGCCCATCCAGATGACGAACACTGGTTACCTAAGCCATTGAAGTCTGGCCAGCAGATAACCACGCTCTCTTCCAATTATAAGCCATTGAAATCAGGCCCCCTGATAACCAAGTGCTCTTCCAATTATTAGTTGGCATCCTTATCAGGTTTACGTCTGTCCGAAAGCAGCTTTTAATTGACAGTCTTCTCAGGGCAAACTCTAAACATTATGATGAGCTCACTGGTACTAAACACTAAATAGTGAGAGATAGCAAGAAACAGCAAATTCAGGCCTGCCGGAGACACAAAGAGCAGGTATATTCATACAATAGAGACCCAGACAATGATGGTCATCCACCACTGTCTCCTTGAAATCACAATGGTCTTCCGGCCTTTTCCGCTACAATAGTATCTCAAGCTCTGTTGTTTCGTGCTTCATCTTTGTGACCTTATTTTTATCACAGCCCATACAAATTGCTAATTTTGCTTGATTAAATCATTCTCTTCTTCCCCCCCCCCCCACCCTCCACTTTTATAGTGCCCCAGAGCTTCAGTTCTACACAAGCGCAGCAGCGGTGATCATGCTTATTCCAGCTTGGATATTCTTCATGGTGAGTTGAGACTTGCGTTTCCCTCCCACTTTTTGTTCATGAGGGGAGCTGGTGGTTTGTCACGGAACTTGCTGTACTGCCATGATACGAGCAGCCCAGCCAAAAGCTAATAATCAACCTTGGACTGTATAAGGCAGGGATGGGGAACCTTTTTATCCATCAAGGGCTGCATTTTCTCTGGGGCAGTCTGTCAGGGTCCGGAGTACAACAACTTTATTGTATCACAGCAATTTGCCATTATACACGATCAGAGCTTAGTTAATAGATCTTCAGAAATTAAATAATTTCCTTTATAACCTTAAGTTTACAGTATACCTTTGTAAAACATTTACACGGAATTTGGATGTTCTATAGGATATATATATACTTGTCAACATTAGACAACAGGAAACATACCTTTGCAATTGATGACCTTCTCTTCAATGGTTTTATCAATGGAGAAATATATTTAATTCTAAGATCATTATAAATATTATCAATGGAGAAATATATTTAATTCTAAGATCATTATAAATTGAACCTCTAAAGTTGATTATAGTAGAATTGCATCACTACGATTGTATATAAAGCCCCATGTTAAGACGCCCCCCCAGCGTTTCGAACCGAGGTCTCTCCTGCTACGGTATAGACGACCTCAATTTTTGTCTACAATTAGGAAAAAGAAGTCTTAACTGGAAAAATACTGATCTATCTTAGAATCCTTCAGCCAAAGGAAAACATTAACTTGCAGCGAGTAAAGGCTACCCTCATTTTAATGTTTGGCAAGTCTACCAAATATTTTGGGAGGGATAAATATGATGGAATAAAAGAGGCATAAAAAGTGTTTGATTGACAGACCATAATCCCAGCAATCGCTTCTCGGCCTTTTGGCTAAGATCAAGTGTAGTATCTGTCAGGGTCCATATTCTGGCAGTGGCAGTGCTGGAGTCAGATTTGGGTGGGCCATCCTGTCTGTCTGTTCTGTCTGACTGGATTCACACGACACGACAACCCGTCGTAGCTTGCGACTCACGATGGGTGGTTGTGTCATGCGAACCCGCACCAGTTTCCCCAGGCTGGGTTGTGCATGAACAACAAGCCTCCCCGACAACCCTTAGCTTGTTCTAGGGGTTGTCGTCCCACGATGGGTGATCATGTCATCCCAAACCAGAAGACTGACCCCCATCGTGGGTACGGGGAATCGGCTGGCAAGCCCCATGGCAAGAGGGGGGAAATACTCTTGCCGCGGGGCTCCTGGGTGAGCGCCAGTGCCAGCCACCCTCAAAAGTGCCCAAGCGGGCCATGGGGCTCGCCAGCTGATTCCCCCTATCCACTGAGGGGGCCGGTAGTCCAGATCCGGACGGCACGAGAACCCATCGTGGGTAGAACAACCCCTACAACAACCCATGGGTTGTTGCGGATGGCTTGTTGTGCATGCAGAAGCCACCCTGGGGAGATTGGTCTTGGTTTGCACGACACAACCCACGATGGGTTGCCGTGTCATGCGAACCCAGTCTCCTGTCTTTCCCGCACCCTCTTCCTCCCCACCCAGCAGGCTGCCGGGCGGATCCCTCTTGCCAGAGGTCTGAACTCATCACTTGCAGACCACATTTCCCCCTCCCCCTCCTTCCCTCCCTCCCTCCGACTCCCGCTCCCTCTTTTTCTCCTTCTGGTCTTCCCCCGCCTGCATGAAATTAGGGTTGCCACCCCTGGTATAAAGAAAGGTGGGATATTATTGCTATTATTATTGGAGCGAGTTTCCGAGTTCGGAGCTCGGACTCCAAAAAATCCTATGTCCATTTAGCCGCCATTATAGGATTGCGCCGTTAGGGCTTTAAATGTTTGAACCAACACCTTGAATTGTGCCTAGAACACCCGGAAAGCAACTGGCAAGCGGTGCAGGCCTTTCAGGACCGCCGTAATATAGCCCCAATACCGTGCTGCTGCATTTTGCACCCGTTGAAGCTTCCAAACAGTCTTCAGGGGGAGCCTCGCATTGAGCGCACTGCAGGAGTCTAAACGTTATGTAACCAAGGCCTGGATAACTCTTGCCAAGTCAGACCAACTCAGGAAGGGTGGCAGCTGGCGCGCCAAGCGTAGTTGGGCAGACGCACTCCGCGCTGTGGCGGCCACCTGAAGTTCCAGCGACAGCGTAGTAGGATCAAGGAGCACTCGACGAACCGGATTCCTCAAGGGAGCACAGTTCCTTCCAGAATTGGAGCAGACCTTCGTTTCTCCTCATCGGTCTTACGCTTTCTTTCCTTTCGCTCTTGTTTTTTTTTTTTTTTTTTTAAAGGATGTGCCAGTAATTGGGAAGAGCGGGAAGAGCTTTGAGTACAACCAAGACGTGGTCGTGCTGCTCCTGATAGATGGAGTCCTGTTCCACCTTCAAAGTGTCACGGCCTACGCCTTGATGGGCAAGATTTCCCCTGTAACTTTCAGGTAAAAACTCCCATTTGGTCTTGGGTAGAGATAAGATTTGTTTATATCTAACAGCAGTTGGGGACCATGCTGGGGCATGCTGGGGGAGTTGTAGGCCTTTTTTTTTTCCTGTCTAAATTTATTTATTTTATTTTATTATATTTATTTATTAATCGCCCATCTGGCCAGACATCCGGCCACTCTGAGCGATGTACAATCCAATAAAATACAAGGGGGGGAGGTAACACACACACATACACAGTATAAAACACAATTAAAAACAGAACAAAACTTAAAAATCCTAACCCACCCCATATTCCCGCCTGAAAAGCCACGTTTTAAATGCACGGCGGAAGCTAATCAAAGAAGGGGCATGGCGGAGGTCACTGGAGAGAGTGTTCCATAAATTGGGGGCTGCCACAGAAAAGGCCCTCCTCCTAGTCCCCACCAGCCTGGTTTCTCTGGCTGATGGGACAGGGAGAAGGCCATCTGTGGCAGATCTTGTTGAGCAGCCTACTTGATGTTGCTGGAGGCGCTCCTTGAGATATATTGGACCGGAGCCATACAGGGTTTTAAAGGTCAACGCCAACACCTTGAATTCGGCTCGGCAAACAACTGGTAGCCAGTGCAACTCTTTGAGCGCCGGAGTGATGTGATCATGCCGGCAGCAGCCTTTAATCAGGCGAGCTGCTGCATTCTGTACCAGCTGCAACTTCCGAACCGTCTTCCAGGGTAACCCCACGTAGAGCGCATTACAGTAGTCTAGGTGAGAGGAGACCAAGGCATGAACCACTAAAATTTGCATAGGATTGTGCGTTTAATGGTCTGGGAAAATAAAAAGGTCTTCACCCAGTGCCGGAAAGACCACACAGTAGGCACCAGGTGAGCCTCTCTGGGGAGAGCATTCCATAGTCATGTTGCCACCACCAAGAGGTGGTTCCCATTAGATTCAGCAGGGCTGAATCTTGTAACTTCCCATTTGAGATTGATTCAGGTTACTTTTATAAATTAAAAAGATTGTTGTGAAAAGATTGAAAGGCTATTTTTATTTACTTTATTTATTTACAGTATTTGTATACCACTCCATATCTAGGCAATTCTTCATGGTGTCTGTGCATCACACACATGGGCTCTGCGCATGCACGGAGCCTCGTTTTGGTGAACAATAAACGGATAAAAGAAAAACAATGTGTTAAAAAAAAGGATAGCGCTAAGACCGTAGGTGGTCAGCAAGGAAGGCTTCCCGGAACAAAGACGTCTTCAGCAGGTGCCGGAAACAACAGTGTCGGAGCCTGCCTGACCTCCAGAGGCAGGGAGTTCCACGGAAAGGGGGCCACCACGCTGAAGGCTCTTCTCCTGGTGGACTCCAACCGGGCCATACATCCATGTGGAACCACCAGGAGAATGTCCTGTGATAACCTCAGTGACCAGGCAGGTTGGTAAGGGAGAAGGCGCTCTCTCTCTCATGCTTGCTATAATGTGAGAATGCATAACGTTTGTTCATGTAAGCAGGTCTTGTTGGAGGGACTGGTGCTGACAGTATTATTGGAGTGTGCTGTATTGGCAAGGTGTCAGACTAAGGACCTGGAGAGCCTCCCACCCGAAGCCAGTCTGCCAACCGCTCAAGGCCTCTAGCCCTGCCTTCTCACTCGCTTCATTTCCTTGTCCGTTTCAGTGTTGCCAGCACAGTGAAGCACGCCCTCTCCATCTGGCTAAGTATCATTGTCTTTGGTAACAAGATCACCAGCCTCTCGGCCGTCGGGACGGTTCTCGTGACGATTGGGGTTCTCCTCTATAACAAGGCGAAGCAGCATCAACAGGAAACTATACAGAGCCTCGCAGCTGCAGCGTCGTCTCTGCCCCCATCCCAGAGTGGAGATACTGAGCCTCTAATTTCCAAGGATCTAAAGCCGTACGAATGAGACGACTCTTCTGTCCCACTGCTGCAACTTTACCCACAGTGAAGCTCGCGTTTTGCTTGGAGGTCCTCCATCACGGCACTCGGCAGCTCCTGAGGCCCATTACAGTTACAGGGCAGGGTATGTTTCACAGTCGAGAAAAATAGGAGACAGGCCAGCGAAAAACTCCCTGAGAATTGGAAGACTAGAACGAAGAGTCATGGATAAGTTGGCTTTATGCTTTGCTCTTGACTCTTATCTCAAAATAAAATGCAAACAGGTAAGGAGGCCGCGTTGGGGTTCGGCCTCTGCCAAAGCAGCATGAAATATGGCGAGTCCCCCCTCCCCCCCCCCGTGGTCGGCGTGAGCACAGCAGGCCAAAAACGTGTCCGGTGCAGGCAGACGTCTTTCACGGCATCCGTGAGCTGGTGCAGCTGTGTTTTGAAAGGCCCAAAGCAGCACTCAATGTTGTTATGCGCGTTGGCTGATATGGAATGCCATCACGGGTCCACAATTCCAAGAGAATTGGTGTGCTGACTTGTGGGGAGACTCAAACCAGGAAAGGGGATCAGCCGGGGGCGCACAGCGTCATAACCACTACCATGCTGCGTGTTGAATCTGCACCCGTAAACCCCCAAACCGAAATACACACTTAGATGGACCAAAACTGGGAACGGATACCACTATCGTCTCTCTAGGGGACCCCCTCTTGAGATGTTTGGCCATCGAAGACATGACATCAGCAATTTTGACAGCAATCCTACACACACACGCACGCACACACCAAGTTTAAATGTCAGTTTCTGCCTAAACTGAAATTTATAAAGTGCTCTTAGGCCCACAGTTGAGGGATATTTTGCACCAGGGATTGGGCAGGAGAAGAATTTCAACCTTTTTTTCATTTTCGATACTATACAGGAGGGCAGTAAATAGTTGACTCTTGGAAATGTGAGTTTCCTGTTTAATATAAGTCAATGAGGCGTTCCTCTGGGAGGGTGTACCAAAACAGAATCAGGGGAGGAAGGGGGAGGGGCTCTCTCTCTCTCTCTCTCTGACTGGGTTCACACAACACAATAAGCCACGGTTTGTTTCAGAGTGGCTTGTCGTGTTGTCCGTCTGAACCTGGCCAGAGTGGTTTGCGCGTGGTTAACAAACCATGCTGCTGGGTTCAGACAACACGACAAGCCGCTCTGAAACAAATGTGGCTTATAAACCACCATGGCTTCTCATTTTGCGCAAACCCAGCCCCCCTCCTCTCTCTCTCAATATGGCAGAGTTGCTCCTATCTCCTCTTGTGGTTAAAGCGTTAGTGCACTGAGATTATAACGGCAAGGGGGAGCGGAGGAATCTGTACTCTGGGTTCTGTCCCGGATTCTGATGTGCAGGCCTAGTCAGCAACTAGCTTGGCCGGAAGGCTGCTTTGAGAAGAAAGGGAGGGCTGCTGGGGCAGAGCTCCCCTCTCCTTCTATCCTGGCGGGCGAATCCCATGAGGAATGTAGGAAGCTGCTTTCTTACACCAATACAGACTACTTGTTCTTCTAGTTTAAGATTGTCTTCTCCTGACAGTGGCTCTCTCTGGGGTCTAAGGCAAAGAGTCTTAACTGCGACCTAATCCTTCTAACCGAAGATTGAACCTGGCTGGGACATTCCGCAAACAAAGTATGGGCTGTACCATTGAGCTATGATCTCTCCCCATTTTTACAGCCACGACTCTGTCTGTACCCTCGTGGCTTCTGGATTGGACACCTGGAACAGCCTGTTCCTTATTTGGCACTTCTTCTTTTTGTGAGAGGCAATGTTATTTAGCTCTTTCTGCTGCTGCTGCTGCTGCTGCTGCATGCCGCTCTGGATTCAGTGGGGTTTATATGTTGAGAATATTAGTGAAATGGGGGCAGTGACGTGGGTGCTGGTGGTTGGTGACTGCCTGCACCATTCCTCCGATTCCGTAACAACACCCCAAACTGTCATTTGTTTTTTTTTGCGTTCAGTCTCCATTCTTGAGGACTACGACCTTATAGGCTGGATTGGGCATATTCTGTGTATTTGTGTTGTTTTTTTTGGTTTTAATAAGTCAAAAATTCTGCAGCAGGGACAGCAGAATACTGCATTCTGCATGAAGCAAATTAAGCGCACTTGCATATTTTCATTTAATTTATTTCATAATTTTTATTATTTTTATTTGCTCTTCTGATTCCGCTAGTCCTGGGTTGGGGCAAGGGGATACAAAGACACTGCCGTCTGTCCTCACGAAATCTTACTCTGTAATTCTGATTAAGTAACTCAGCGAGGGTGCAATTCTATGCATGTTGAGGCAGAAGAAGAAAAAGTCCTATAACTCCCAGCATGCCCCAGGCAGCGTGGCTGGCTGGGGCATGCTGGGAATTGTAGGACTTTTCTCTGTCTAAACATACAACTCTCAGCATTTACTGTTGTTACTTTTATTATTATTCTGTCTACTACTACTATACTTCTATCCCACACTGAATACATTGCTTAAAGGGTGCAATCCTATGCAGGTTTAGACAGAAAAAAGTCCTACAACACCCAGCATTCCTCAGCCGGCATGGCTGGCTGGGGAATGCTGGGAGTTGTAGGACCTCTTTCTGTCTAAACATACAACTCCCAGGGAATGCTGGGGGCTGTAGCAGGGCTTTTTCCCCCTGTCTAAATGCACATAGGATTGTGCCGCAACTCATGGGGAGGGACCACCACTGAGTGTTAGAGCAGCTGCTCTGCCTGCCTGCAGAGGGCCCCCCGGGGTTCAATTCCCGGCATATCCAGGTAAAAGGATCAGGGAGCAGGTGACAGGAAAGACACTGCAGATCAAGAGTAGGCGGCACTGGGCTAGATAATTCGACTCGACGGGCGGCATGACAGTTCGTAGAATGGACAAAAGGCGCGAGAGCCCCACGGCCGCGGGGATTCCGAGGCCACGAAATAGCAGTCGCTGTGGCAGAGTGAACAGGGTCAGCTTTACAGTTTTGTACGGTGGTAAATTTCAGCAGGAATGTCTGTGCTTTGTAAAAAGAAAAAAGGGGGGGCACACCACATCACTTGGGCTGCCCCCCCGACCTGATTAATTGCATCTTTTAAGCGTCTTCGGCACTGACTTCGTCTGATAAACAGCGCGATCCTATATGCACCTCTACTTAGAAGTAAGCCCCACTGAGGTCGATAGGGCTTACTCCAAGGTAAGCGTGGATAGGATCGCAGCTTGAGTCCACATACATTTGCGTGTCAATGAAATTATAGTTCTAAAGGTGAAGGGGACGACAGGGAAGCATTCTTTGTTTATATATGATGTCCGCCCTGCCCTATCATAGTATGCCGCATCTTAAGAGGCATTTGCTCCTATTTGTCTGGGAATGCCCCTTCCAAGCTAACTTCTTTGTGTGAGTAATTATAATGTTTGTTTTTTAAAATCTGCCGCCAGTGGAGGCTGGTCAGTAGGTCAATCCACGCTGGGCTGTAGTCAAAACTTTTAAGGAGCTAACCACAGTGCTGAACCTATTTTTGGGGCTAGGATTCAGCACCATGGATAGCTCCTTTAACCGTCAGACTAAAAGCCGGAGTGGATACACCACCCCACTGACATTGGAGCCAGCAGTCTCCACTGTCTGCTGCCTGACGTGTGTGCACCTTTTAGACTGACCAAAAGGCTTTAAATCAGTTCGGCAAAGCCCTGAAGGAACTGGAAACACTACAGTCCTAAATCCTCATAGAGGAACGTATATATTTTTTCAGTGCCGCACAGCCCTTGCAATACCAATGCCCTCCTCAGACAGCCAGGCTCGGGATGAATGTAGTCGCTGATAAAGAAATAAGATTCTACTAATTTTATTTGAAGTATTTTGGGGTTCTAGTAAAGTTGATCGCAGAAGACTAAAGCCTGCCCACCCTTGAACGAAGAAGGGGCCACTCATAAAATACTTGGCACACTTGCCAAACAACAATGCCAACAATTCTTTGCAGAAAGCCGGGCATGGCAATTGTGAACCAGTTGATGGCTGTGGTGTAGATAGGCGTTGGTGGTCCTTAATCAAAGATCTCCAAGTCTGCAAGCTTATGCACCTGTTCCTGAGAGTAAGTTCCACTGAATACAGTCAGGCATACTTCCGAGTAAAAATGGATAGGATTGCACTTCTTACCTCTGGCTTGCAGAGGCAAAGCCTGCCATGTGGACAATCTCTTGGACTTGTTCCTCGGAAATACCCAGCTGTTTTCTCTCTTCCTACAGAAACTTGATGACAAATGTACCACTGGTGCTTTTGCGATGGGGCCAAACCTTACATGTATTGGATACCAATATGAGACTGAAAATAAGACTTTATCAAAACTCTCGAGTGTCCAATCTTCCAGTATTTTACTTCAATGTAGCACAGCTGTCTCCAGCCCTGGCACCCTCCTCCAGATGTGTCCAGCACATCTGGAGAGCACCAGACTGGGGAAGGCTGATATAGAATGTCTTTGTGCTTTTCTCAAACGGCTTTCATCCATAATTAGCTCTCTGCAACTGTAGATGTCTGTTTCATATTCCAAATGGATCGAACCTGTGGATAATCTTTTGTTACCTGTGTAAGACGCAAACAAGTTACGGGATTTGCTCGTTGTGATGTTTTGTTTTGTTTTTTTTAAAAAAGAAATCTACAACTGTAATCCTGTACTTGTTCACTGTTTTCTTCACAGAAGTCTCCTTTGATAAATAAAAAAATAAAGCCCAGCTCAACTGAGTTGCCTCTTTAAATACTTCCGCTCTTTTATGAAGACATCTCCCAAATGTTTTTGACAGTTATGCGTGCTGGAAAAATTTCCACTGGTATATATTTTGTGGAACAGCATTTCCCCCATGTTTAGAAATGCATCAGTCGATAAACTGAATTACTAACATAATGAATTACCGTAATACAATACATGTCAAATTGGGCTACTGAAATGGACATGATGCCAGTCAGATCGAAGATCAAAGTTGTAATTATCTCCCCCCACACCACATCTAATGAAGTGGACTATATTCCACAAAAGCTTATGCCAGAATACGCTTGTTAGTCTTCAAAGGGGCCACGACACTCTTCATTGTTGTTTTTCAGGTGACCATACCTAGGAAGCACCTATATGTAGCCAGTGTGTTGCAGTGGTTAGAGTGTTGGACTCGGGAGATTCTGGGTTCTAGTCCCCACTTGGCCATGAAACTCACTGGGTGACTTTGGGCCAGTCACTGACTCAGCCTGACCTCCCTCGCAGGGTTGTTGTGAGGATAAAATGGAGAGGAGGAGGAGGATTATGTCAGCTGCCTTGGGTTCCTTGCAGGAAAAAAGGTGGGATATAATAAATTAATAAATATTTATGCATGCAGCTCTTCAGGCGTGCTAAAATTAGTTAACCATTTCCAGTGCTGTCGTTACTTTATTTTCTTAACTAAATAATGTAAGGGAAGGGGGAGGTTCATTTGTTTTTTAAGTGAAGAGCTGTAGGTCAGTCGCAGAGCAAGTGTTTTGCATGCAGAAGATTCCAAGTTCAATCCCTAGCATCTCCAGGTAGGACTGGGAAAGACCCCAGTCTGAAACCGTGGACAGCCACTGCCAGGGTTGCTGAACTGCAGGCCAAATCCAGCCTGCCTAGGGTCCCAATACAGCCTTCCGGAATTTTCCAGAAAGCTGCACCCCCTTCCCCTTTCTACCTGCCCCCAACCTCCAACAGTTTGTTGATTTCCCAACATTTTCAAAATTTTCCAGAAAACCGACATCACTGGTTTGGACTAGGGGGCCACTGGCCAAGACTTACACATTTTAAGGCTCTGCTGCCTTGTGGCTTGCATTTCAGTATTCCAGTGGTTCTGCCTGAAAAGGCCCGTGCACAACTTGTAACCTGCCAAGCCAAATGCAACCTGAAATCTACTTAGATATGGAGCAGTATGCAAGATCTGATGGATCACGGGGCGATTTGCAGTAAATTGGAAAAATCGAGCAGCCAGGGGGTCCTACTTTTTCAGAGGACGCTCCTCTATTTTGGAGAGCTGGCAGAGGATAGTTCTCTCTTTGAAAGGTGTCCTCTATTTCAAGAGGTGTCCAGTCCCAAGTCAGGTTGAAAGCGAAAAAGCCATGAGGAAGGAGAGCAGCAGCAGGGCCTTTGCTGCTGACCATCAGCGCCTGGCACCTGGACAGCAGCCCGGGCAGGTGCACAGGTCACCTGCTCTGGTCCCCGTCTTCCCCCACTATGGTGAGATATATATTGTATTTCTATGTAAATTATAGTTATTTCTAAATGTGCACCTATACATATCAATTTGTGTAGGCAAATTTGTGTTCTCTTTTGTCTTTTTTTGGGGGGGGTAATGTATTTCCTCTTTTGGGGTGACTACCCTATTTTTGATTCCCAGTTATTTAACTATAGCAGTAAAAACAAAAGGCTTCTCCACTACCTTGGCTCAACATCTCCTACCTTCTCTCAGTCAGCTCCTTGGCCAGTGGCTTTTCCGCTGTCCATCATCCTTCCACCGCTACGCGGCCCTTTCAGAGACTCGACCCATAAAAAAATAAGGGCTTTTTTTACATAAGAACCTAAAAAGAGCCCTGCTCTTTTATGGGGGAGAATAAACGCTTAGCGAACCCGGAAGTGAGGCAGGCGCTGTGGGTCTACACCTTTTGAAAGTCTGCGGGGCTTTCGATCTACGCTCTGGAATTCCAGCGCGAACGAGACCAACTATCGCGGCGGCGGCGGCGGCGGCGGCGGCGGGAAAGTCCCCCCTGCTGTGACGTCACCGCTCCGCGCCGGAAGTAATGCGTGCGCCAGGCGCCGGGCTTCCGGGCACTCCATCTCCGGCAAGTGGGGTCGTGGAGGCGGCAGTGGCGGCGGCAGGGGCGAGAGGGAAGGTGAGGCGGCATTACACGGCTGTAGTTGGCCGGGGTTCCTCTTCCTCAGCCGTGGGAGAGGGTGGAATGGGGCTTCCTGTGGAAGGAGGCTGGTCGTGGGGTGGCCTACCTTGGAGGGGCGGCGTGGAGAGTAGCGGCCTACCTTGGGGGAGTAGCGTTGGGGTTGTTGTCGTTCTTATTGTTTACTGCCGCCGACAATGTTCGTTCTTAAACGTGTATCCCGCTCTTCCTCTGAGGGGCTCAGGGTGGTATTAGTATTAGGCCAGTGTGGCGTAGTGGTGAGAGTGTTGGACTGGGACTCGGGGGAGATCTGGGTTCTAGTCCCCGCTCGGCCATGAAACTCACTGGGTGACTTTGGGCCAGTCACGGACTCGCAGCCTAACCTACTTCACAGGGTTGTTGTGAGGATAAAATGGAGAGGAGGAGGATTATTATGTAGCGGCCGTGGGTTCCTTGCAGGAAAAAAGGCGGGGTATAAATATAATAAATAAATAAAATAAATTTGGTAACTGCATTCCCTCGCTTTTTTCCCCCACTGCAACAACCCTGTGAGGTAGGTTAGCCTGAGCGAGGCCGATGGGCCCAGAGGTTGGTGGCTTTTGAGTGGGATTTCAAACCGCGTCTCCCCAATCTTAGGTCTGTCACTCTTATCATGACCCCATTCTGGCTTTTTCTGGCTGTAAAGTTCAAAGGTTAGTTTATGGGCTGGTGCGTTGTTGTTTTTTGCTTTTTGGTTTTTTAATTGAAGGCCTGTTGTGGTGCAGTTTTCTATTATTGCGATGATGACGACGACGACGATGATGGTCTACAACTACTAATCTTCTATCCCACACTTAAGGCATTGCTTAAAGGGTGCAATCCTATGCAGGTGCAATCCTCCAGTATCAGAGGCAGTATGCCTATGAACTCCAGTTGCTGGTGAACGTGGGCAGGAGGGTGCTGTTGCACTCCTGTCCTGCTTGTGGGATCCTGCGGGCAGCTGGTTGGACACTGTGTGAACAGAATACTGGACTAGATGGACCCTTCATCTGATCCAGCATGGCTTTTATTCTGTTCTTAGGTTTAGACAGAAAAAAGTCATACAACTCCCAGCATTCCCCAGCTGGCATGGCCAGGGGAATGTTGGGATGTAGGACTTTTTTCTGTCTAAACTTGCATAGGATTGCACCCTAAACTGCTTAAGTTACTTGAGGACAACAGGAAGCAGATGATTTTGTACCAACATGGTACCACTTCATTAACTTTATGAATCCCACAAATAATACAAGGTAGCAACCAGCCACTCTGGACAGATACTTTTGGTCATAACTCTAGAGCAGTGTTCTCCAACCTTGGGTCCCCAGATGTTTTTGGCCTACAGCTCCCAGCATGCCCCAGCCGAAAACATCTGGGGACCCAAGGTTGGAGAACACTGCTCTAGATAGTGCGACTAAGGGCACAATCCTACAGCATGTTTAGACAGAAAAGAGTCCTACAACAAGGTTGGCTGGGGAATGCTGGGTGTTGTGCCATTTTTTTCTGTCTAAACCTGCATAGGATAGCACCCTCGATGGTCAGAAGCCCCTGAATTTTGGAGGCTTCTGATCATCCAATGTGGGGCAGGGGGAGGGGCAGAGGCAAACTTTGCCCCTCTGTCCTCCCACCATGCATATTTTGCTAGACTGGCTTTTTAGCCCATCTAGCAGCAGTGCTTCAGAGTAGATTTCATAGATAGAGTTGGAAGGAGCCTACAAGGCTATCGAGTCCAACCCCCTGCTCAATGCAGGAAACTAGAGGAGGGGTCTCCCATCCAAGTAATAGTAGGAGAGGAGGGTGGAAGATGCTCAGTAGTAGCTCATATCCTGCCCTCTTGGATCTTCTCCCCTCCCCACCCACTGGAACACCCCCCACCCCCCTTTCTCCCTCTCTGAGGTTGATTTTCCTGTCTCGGAGGGCAGCCAGCGTTGTTCTTTCTGTGCTGGCTGCGAGGGGTCGGGGGGGGGGCTAGATCTCCTACTCCCCCTTCCGAGGTTGGAGCACTGTCTCCAACCTCAGAGAGGCAAATCCCCAATATCCTATGGCTCCTCAGATAATGTCTAGGGGCCATAGGATTGCTCCCTTAGGGCGCAATCCTATGCATGTTTAGAAAGAAAAAAGGCCTACAACTTCCAGCATGCCCCAGCCAGCCATGATGGCTGCGGGATGCTTGGAGTTACTTGGACTTTTTTCTGTCTAATCATTCATAGGATTGTACCTTTAGTGTATTAAGCCTATACACGCTTACCTGAGAGTAAGTCCCATTGAGGTCACTGAGGCTTTCTTCTGAATAGACATGTATAGAGCTGCACTGTGCAGAATGTAAACATAGCAACTGAGGAAAATTGGTTTGGTCGCTTATGCTTCCAGTCTGCAGAATTGGTCAAAGCATTTCTTCCCCATCTTTCCATAATTTTTCCTCTAAGGCGGCTAACATAAAAAATAATAATTTTAAAAGTTACAATACAAAAGAAAAAATGGTGTCAGCCACTGTGGTTGCAGCCCAGCGTTCTTCAACTTTTTCCAGCCCTGGCTCTGCATTTAACCCAAAACTGCAATGCAGAACTTGTTTATAATTGTTTTATATCCCATTCCTCAGTAGTCAGTCCCACTGTGTCCAATGGGGACTTTACCCTAGTAATTGTGTTTAGGATTGCAGCCCTGCTGTATCTGAATGCTGGACTAGATGAACCCTTGGTCCTATCCAGCAGGGCTCTTCTTCTGTTCTTAAGTTTTTATCTAATTTTAGGGAATGTGACAAAAAGGGGGGAGTTCTGGTAGGTGTGGTTTTGCCATGTGGGGCATGATTAAAAGTGAAGATCTCATTCTGTGTGTGTATTTCAGGGGCTGGCAATATGCCTCTGCCTAATTTCAAAAGCCCTCTGCAAGCGATCAGTTCCTATCCTTATTTATTTCTTATATTTATTAATCGCCCATCTGACCAGTCACCCGGCCACCCTGGGCAATGTACAATTAAAAACAATACAGTAAAATATGATAATAAAACATTATAAAAAAATCTTTTAAAATCCTAACCCACCCCATATTCCCGCCTGAACAGCCATGTTTTTAATGCACGGCGGAAGCTCATCATGGAGGAGGCATGGCGAAGGTCACTAGGGAGGGAGTTCCATAACGTGGGGGCCACCACAGAAAGGCCCTCTTCCTAGTCCCCACCAGCCTGGCTGCTCTGGCTGATGGGATAAGGATAAGGCCGTCCGTGGCAGATCTTGTTGAGCGGCCTACTTGATGTTGCTGGAGGCGCTCCTTGAGATAAACTGGGCCGGAGCCGTGTAGGGTCTTAAAGGTCAAAACCAACACCTTGAATTCGGCTCGGCAAGCAACTGGTAGCCAGTGCAACTCCTTAAACACTGGCGTGATGTGATCATGCCGGCAGCTGCCCTTAATCAGGCGAGCCGCCGTGTTCTGTACCAGCTGAAGCTTCGGAACCATCTTCCAGGGTAACCCCACATAGAGCACATTACAGTAGTCTATCTCTGGCAAGAGTAATCTGTTCCTTCTTGGCAGCCTGCTGGGCAGGTAGGAAGGGGTCAGGTAGATAGAGCGAAAGGAAAGGGGCTGGTGTCAGATTACCCCCCCCCCCCCCCCCGGGAATGGTGTGTTTGTGGCTTTCACTTTTTTGACTTAAACAACCTAAAGAAAAGGGCGATGGCGCTGCTGATGTGAACCACTTGTGGATATCCCAGCAGTTGAAGATAAATGGGGAGCTGGTGCCAGTAAAAGCAAACGGTACCGGGATAGCTGAACCAGTGAACACACCTTCTCTAAGGCGGCGCCCTATGTCCGTAATAATAAGCAAAGCACTGGAGTTACATTTTATGCTTTGTGCTATGCAGATCAGCTAACCATTGGGCTGCTTCATTTTGAGCTAATTGTAGCTCCCAGATACTTTTCAGAGAGAGGCCCACACATAGAGTACCTTACAGTAGCCTCAATCTGGATGTAATTAGGGACTTGAATGCGCAGTGGCCTGCGATAGGATAGCAGCAGCCTCATTTGGTGATTGTGTTCTCTCCTAGTGCCTTTTTTAACGCAAATGGGTGATGAAAAGGAATCTTGGAAAGTTAAAACGTTAGATGAAATTCTTCAGGAGAAGAAACGCCGCAAGGAGCAAGAGGAGAAAGCAGACATAAAACGCCTCAAAAATGTAAGCTTGCCACTTTGCGTTCAGTGGTTTGAACACTTTATTCCTTTCCCTTCACACACACACACACACACACACTCCATTAGACCAAGGCTTCTTCTGGCACTGTCTGGATGCAGTCCAAGTGCACATCTACTTGGGAGTAAGCCCCATTTAACTTAATGGGGCTTGCTTCCAAGTAAAGATCCATAGAATTCGGCTTTCAGTGAAGAGCTGTTGTGCTTCCATATGCTACCAAGTGAGCACCAGCTCTGATTCCGATATTAAAATTCTACCTGAACCCCAGGGGAGAAGGTGGTTTAGCTTTGATTTCAGTGGATATGAGTATCTGTGTTGACTAATCTGTGCAGCTCATTTGACACCCTGATCCTAAGTACCTTTACTGCAAAGTGAAACTGGTTGATGAGGGGAAAATATGTCCCAAGCATTATTTTGTATTACAAGTCATCCTTGTTTGATCTGTCCCTGTTGGAAGTCTTGTCATTCTCGCTTACAGCATTCTTTGCAAAGATGGCTGTTTTTATATTGTCCATTTCCTGGAACACTCTTTTATTTACACTGATGTGATACACTGATGTGAACATCCCCCAAATCTGAATTTATTTCTGTCAGTGTGGCCACATGTCCATCCAGACTGCTGGGACATAATTGCTTTTCAATGACATAAGTTAAACAGACTCCATGATGAAGGAGAGGGTATATAGTAAGAGAAGAGTCCAGAATACCAGAATTGTCTTAATTCATGGGAATGACAATAAAAAATATACTTTTAAATACGGTATACCTGATTAAGCAAGAGTGATAAAAATGGAATGTGCTGCCTTTGGACTTCTTTATTATGGTATAATTTACTACGATTGCTGTCCTGCACACCTGCCTTCTCCCAACCTGGTGCCCTCCAGATGTTTTGGACTACGGTTCCCAGCATTCCTGATGGGAGTTGTAGTCCAAAAGGGCACTGGGCTGGGGAAGGC
The DNA here is from genome assembly GCA_021292165.1 of Shinisaurus crocodilurus. Classification (NCBI taxonomy): domain Eukaryota; kingdom Metazoa; phylum Chordata; class Lepidosauria; order Squamata; family Shinisauridae; genus Shinisaurus; species Shinisaurus crocodilurus. Next base: position 25,606,112 of record CM037886.1, on the reverse strand, counting down.
TGCTATACACACTTAGCTGGAAGTAAGCCCCATTTAACTCAATGGGCTTTACTTCTGAGTAGACATGTGTAGGATTGTGCTGCATGGACCAGTGTGGGCAAGTGTGGATAGCCAACCTGCACTGAGGATGCAAGGTGCCCAGTGGGTGACCTAGTGGGCTGAGAAAGTTGTGCATGCATGTCCACATGTTGAATGATGTTCAGATGCATGTCTGTCTGTTTGTTACACTTCTAGCTTGCCTTTCCTCCAAGAAGCTCAAGGCAGGGTACCTTGAACCATGATTTGAAGTCAGCTTGTTTGAAATTAACCATGATTAGTGTTAACCACAGTTCATCTAGGCAGAGGCCTGGAGAAAGCATGGCAAAACACTTCCAAAAGTCCTCCCGTGGTAAACACTCCTAAAGCTGCTCTTCCAGACTGTGCAGGAGGGGGGAAGCACGTGAACCCGAGACTCGCTGCAGCTCGTTCCTGCTCATGCACGTCACACTGAACCACGGTTTAGAGTGATGTGCAACCGTAGCCACCATGGTCCCAGAAGGGAGACGGGTGCCATGCCATCTTGTTCCCTGGCTCTATTCACTTGTCTGAACTACAGTGTTGCATACTTGCATGCAACACTGTTCTTTTAAAGCAGGGGTTGGCACACCGGTGCCCTCCTGGTGTTTTGGACTACAGCTCCCACAATCCCTGGCCATTGGCCATGCCGGCTGTGGCTGATGGGACTTGTAGTCCCAAATAGCCAGATGGCGCCAGGTTGCCTACCCCTGCTTTAAAAGTATCTCAGCCTCAACTAGCACAGTTTTTTTTTTCTTTTGTAATAAGTATAAGTAAAACATTCGGTCTGTATTGCTTACATTTCACGCACGTTCTTTCTCTGCCCTTGCTTTGACAGGGTATCAGTGAAAAAATAATGATGATGAGCTACTATTTTTCACTGTCTCTGTTTAAGTCAAGGAGCAGCGCAATTCCTGAAAAGCCAAAATGAATCTGTGTTTTCCTAACCCATCATAGTCTGATGATCGGGACTCAAAGCGTGATTCCCTTGAAGAGGGAGAGCTGAGAGACCACCGCATGGAGATAACTATCAGGAATTCACCTTACCGGAGGGAAGATTCTATGGAAGACCGGTAAGAAAGCAGCTAATGGGGGGGTTGGGGGGGAGTATAATTTTGCTCTGGTTTTTAATTCCTAGCAAGAACTTCAGCCAGAACAGGCTCCCAGAGCTCTCACAGATCAATAATAAGACTGTCCCTACACTCAGGCTTACAATCACAACATAAAAGGAAAAGGGAGGGGAGAGAGAGAGAGAGAGAGAGAGAGAGAGAGAGAAACAACTTCAGACACAGGTTCTTGATGACAGAGTTCTTATAATGACCAGCTGGAGCGGAAACAGTTTAAGGAGAGGAGGAGCTGAAAGTCGCTGGTCTCCCAGCTGAGCTGGTGGAGTGGCCCTGCTTCCCTTCTCTCCCTCGGCTGCAGCCTGATGGAATGGCTTCTGCCAGGTGACAGTTGATGGAGGGGCCTGATGGAGGCTTTTTCGCAGCGCCCCTGCTTCCCTTCACTCTCTCCGCTGTATAGCCTGGATGGAAAAGCTGATTTGTTCGCCGCTGTGGCAGCTTTTTCAGCTGAAGGGCAGAGTAAAAATGCTTTAAACCAACAAATGTACAAAGCGCCCAAAATTTACTAAGCACTCCCCATCGATTAAAAGCAAGGCAGTCCCTGCCTGCAGCCTTACAATCTACAAGACACAGCACAAGAGGGAAACCGGGATGGGGAAGGAAGAGGAAAATAAGCCAACTCAGGCACCAATTTTTAAAGTTACATAGTACTTATCATGGCCAGCTGGAGCAGGAACAATGCAGAAACAATTGGAGCTGGTCTCTCAGCAGAGCTGACAGAGTGAACCTTGCTGCCCCATCTCTTCCACGGCTGCAGCTGTGTTTCCAGACAGCCCCTTTGCTGATGGGTTGCTCACTTGTGCATTCCCACGTTCCTTTTTTAAACCCGTTGCTTCCAAGCCAGTTCAGCATAATGTTCTTTGCCCATTAAAAGAGAGTTGGTTTCTTTTCTTCGTGTTTTTGCTTTCAGGCGCTCAGTGTGCCACAAATGTAGAGCCAGGCGGGTTAATACAATTGGGAGTGGGGGAGGTGTTACTCACTTCTGTGAGTTGTTATATTGTTAAATCTAGAAAGTTTTTGGCCTAGTTGGTGCCTGAGCAGGAGAGAGTCTGATGGCCTCCTGTGACTGCCCTGAGCTTCCTGAAGGGAGAGTATGAACTTGGGGGCACCATCCAGGCAACGTCAGCCCCTTTCAAATCCCCCTGATTTTGACCCCCATGAGGTTTACTCTCCTACTGAAACCGATGGGATTTGAAATGTGCTGAACTCTGGCTGGATCGCACCCTTGACGAGTAAATGGTGGCTCTCCGTAGTCATGATTCCTTTCCGTTTCCCTCCCTGTTGCTATGCTCTGTAGGGGAGAGGAGGACGACTCCTTGGCTATCAAACCCCCTCAGCAAATGTCCCGAAAGGAGAAGGCCCACCACAGGAAGGACGAGAAGAGGAAAGAGAAGCGGCGGCATCGCAGTCACTCGGCAGAAGGTGCTCGGTTCCCTACTTCACGTTCCTGTATTGGTGTCTTGTAGCTGCTTGTCCTGTATATGGCCACTGGTTGATTTTTATTTTTTTTTAAATGGGGCAGAAGTGTGGATTGGTCTCCATAACGCAGCACTCAGTAAGGAGTTCAGTTAGGGCTTGCCCATTCTGTGCCAAGCGTTCTGCCTTCATTTGACCCTTTCCACATCAGTCGGTCTGCTGACGCATGTTTCAGGGTGTACATTCAATTCAGGTAGTCTGATGGGTCATGGGCTGAGAATGCACCTCAGAGCAAAAGTAGGGAGAAGGTCCATCAGTGGACCACTGGCTAATTTCTAGCAGGCCACCTAGTACCTGCTGGTCCCTGAGATTCAGGCAAAGAATGCCAGACTAGGTGGATCGTGGCCTGACCCAGCAAGGAATCTCTTACATTCTCAAGCAAGAGGGCAGACTCAAGGTATTGGTATTAACACCTTTCATAGGGCCAACTACAAGGTCGCAAAGAAGTGAGTCAGCGTTTGAGTTCAGCAAAGCTCTCCATCAGGCTGGATGTTATATGGCAGGGGTGTTGAACCTCTTTCAGCCCGAGGGCCAAATTAAATTTCAGAAAAGCTCTTGGGAGTGAAGGCACATTCCAGTGGTGGACAGAGCCAAAGGCAAAAGGGGCAAGGCCAAAAAACCACAAATACCACCATGTTTTAGCTTAACACTCTTCCTGCCAGTAGCTAAGCCTTAGAAGAGGCATTTCAACCATTTGGAGATGGAGGGGGGGAACTGTGCAAAAGCCAGGAAGCGCTCGGTAGTTGGGGCCAGAGGAAGGGGGCATGGCCATCCAGGGAGCCTGGCAGGTCAGAGGAAGGGGGCATGGCCATCCAGGGAGCCTGGTGGGCTAGCTTTGCCCCACGGATCTGAGTTTCAATACTCGTGTTATGCAGTAACTGCTGGCATTGCTTCTCTGCCCTTATCACCTTGGGTGCAGCTGGAGGTCTGTTTGCACCTAGCACAGCCTAACTATGAAGTTACAGAATTATGGAGTTGGAAGAAACCTCAAAAGTCATCTAACCCAACCCCCTGCCGCTACAGCATCCCTTACAGGTGGTCAGCCAGCCTCAGCTTCAAAAACTCTCAACGAAGGAGAGTTCACCTCCTCCTGAGACGGTCTGTGCCACTGTTGGAAGAGTTCATACCATCAGGAGGTTCTTGATAATGGTTAGTCAAAGATATTTAGTCTGCATAACACCCTGCCTCTTCCATTGTAAAGGATATTCCAAACTGTAAACTGGAGCTTCCTCCTCTTATCCAGCAACACCTCCTCCCGCCCCTGTCCTATTTACATTTTGTGCAGCAAAAGTATCCCACCTGAAGAAGAGTCCTGGTGACCTCAACATCTTGCTTTGTGACATTTTAGTTGGACTTCATGAAGGCATTGTCCGACTATTTTTCGGATTCCCATCCCCCCCCCCTCCGTGGGCTGATACGACTACATGCCGTGTTCAGCATGCATCGGTTGTGCCGTAACTGTTAAAAGGCCATGAGTGTGCACTCTTGTTTTTTTTTTAAACTTTAAAGCTCATCGTTGGACCCCAGGGTTTGTGGTGGTGGGAGGGGGTAGCAGTAAAGAATACTAAAATAATAATAATAAGCTACCAGGATGGAAACTGGCCAACCCCGTGCTGGTGTAGAACTTACCCAATGCTTGCCTGTAACAGTATGTTGTAAGAGATAGTAGCAGTTTTCTAAGGAAGTTTGTCTGCTATTATTAATCTTATCGAGGAACCCTTGATAAGCTTCTGAGCAACCACGAGCATCCCCAAGAGCTAGGGGTCCATAAAATTCATAACATAGGAAGCTGCCTTTCGCTGACTCAGACCGTTGGTCTGTCTAGTCCAGTGTTCTCCAGCCTTGGGTCCCCAGATGTTTTGGGCCTACAACTCCCAGGGCTGGGGCATGCTGGGAGTTGTAGGCCAAAAACATCTGGGGACCCAAGGTTGGAGAACACTGGACTGGGCAGTATTATTTACTCTGACTTGCGGTGGCTTTCCAGGGTTTCAGACAGACTTCTCTCCCTGCCCTTCCTGAAGACGTTGGGGATTCATAGAATCATAGAAAAGTAGAGTTGGAAGGGGCCTACAAGGCCATCGATTGAACCTTGCGTGTGCAAAGCACGTGCTCTATCACTGAGTTTCTGCCTGTGGGTTGATAATGCCACTTCAGTTGATATCAGATACAAGAATTGCCTTGCTCGGTCAGGCCAAGGATCCATCTTAGCCCAGCATCCAGTTTCCAGCAGCGGCCAGTCTCGAGTGGCCGCTCCCGGGAAGTTCCAAAAGCCGTGTGTGGAAGTGGTGGCTGCCTGTTGCGATCTGGCCTGCTGGGGAAAGACAACATTCTGTTCTCGCAGTTAGTGTGCATGGGCGAGCCATTGGAACGTATGTGCACTAAGGCATGAGAGCAGTCCTGGATCAGATCCAGGATGGCCCATCTAGTCTAGCATCCTGTTTCCAACTGTGGCCAGCCGGAGACCTCTGGACACTCACAAACAGGGTGTAAAAGTGATGGCTGTTCTCTGTGGTTTCCACCATGTTATATTTAGAGATTTAGGGCACAATCCTATGCATATTTAGGCAGAAAAAAGCTGAGCTAGCTGGAGCATGCTGGGAGCTGTAGGCCCTTTTTCTGTATAAACATGCATAGGATTGTGCCTTTACTGCCTCAGTTGAGGTTCTATTTAGCCGTCACGGGGGGAAAAATATAGACATATTCGTGGATCTGTTTTCTTAAAGCCATCTAAACGAATGTCAAGTCCTAGCCATGGTGGCGGATTTCTTTTTCTAACTGATTTGCAAAGTGCAAAGAACTCCGTGCTGCTCCTTTTGTTCTTTTGCTTTTTACAACTCCGAATGGCTTTTGGGAGGGGGGGTAACGGTTTGGCCTTTTCTTTGTATCTTTATTATTAGGGAAGCATGCTAGGGTGAAAGAGAAGGAGCGCGAGCATGAACGTAGAAAAAGGCACCGAGAAGAGCAGGATAAGGCCCGCCGTGAATGGGAGAGGCAGAAAAGGAGGGAATTGGCTAGGGAGCATTCCCGGAGAGAGAGGTAAATCCCCCCACCACCACCACCACCTGAGCCAAAAAATTTCCTCCCCGGAATTTGCTTACAAGGGGTTTTACTTGGTCAACATAACAACTCTCTTGAAATTGCATTGTACGTTGGATCCCTTGCTTACGCGCTTCTACTATCTGCCACCAAGTAGCTCCCTGGAGGCAGTGAATATGATCTTCAGAACTGCAGAGATGTGATAATTGCTTAACAGCATGAACAAGCACTTCTCTCGTTTAACAGTGTAAACAAAGGTATGGGCAGTGCAGGGATGTTAACACCAGCATGGCTACGTAGGCTGCAGTCCTGCAGAAAAGCTGCAGAACGTGCTGTTGACTCACAGGAGTTCAGCTTCCTAAGAATCTCAGCTTATTTCTTCCAAGCAGGTTTCTAGTCCTTAGGATTGCAGAGAGATGCTTGAAAAGGTGCGTGGGCAATGCTTGGTAAAACTTCAAAAAGCTGGAGGTGTAGCGGCACAGGCAGGGCTCCAGGGTTCTGGGCAGCTCACAGCAGCCGAATGAATTGTGCAAAATAAGATCAACATTGGGAAGGTTTTGAACGAAAGATGGCTGGAGGATGCAGCAGCATCCGACGTCAATGAGAGTGGCGTATTCTGAATTCGGGGTGGGCCCAGTGGAGTGCCTGCCTTAAGCAGGGATGGCATTAGCAGAGTGCCACGTAGCAAGAAATTCCACAAGGGAGAGAACAGTGTGATTTCACTTCAGTGACCGTATCTCACCCACCCTTTGATCTCAAGGTCCTGGGGCAGTTGAAGCGAAGCAGATAATGGACTTGCTTAGTGTCTGCATAGCAGAACACCGGAAAGCCCCCTGTTAGCTGCTTGAGTTTTCCTAAAGGAAGTTTTGGGATATAAGCGGCATACTGGCAGTAAGTCCAGAAACGTAAGTGCCCCAGAAGAGTTTTCCAAGCCTCCCTGTCCGCACCTATATTATGTTAAACATTTGTGCCTTAAAGGAGCCAGTTTTTCCCCCCCTCAGGCATCATTCCCTGCTTACTTGAGGGTGATTCTCACTCGCCCTAGACTAGGGTGAGTGACTGTTTACAAGCCTGAGTCTAAGGATTATAAACTTTAAGCTGCAAGTTCTAATTGGTTTTATCACTCAGCCTGACTTTGGAAGTTAACTTCAATTGATTAGGCTGAGAATGGAATGCACACCTTTATTTTTTATTTTTAGCCTCTTTTGCCGCTCGGGTGTTACTATAACAAGGAATTAAAAAAAGCAGACGGCCTTTCCTTCTTACACTGGGCAGACTTGCCTGCTCTGAGGCATAGATGGAGCTGGGGGAAGGATTGCTCCACGGGCAGAAATATAGCAAAAGCATGTTGTCATGACATTGCTTGTGCAGCAGAACCCAAGAAGGACCCAGGTTTCATCTAGGTTAGTGACCTATCTCCCAACAGTTGCCAGCATGATGCCTTGGAGAAGTTCACAAACAAAACAAGATGTCAATAACCATCTCCTGTTGTTTGTCTCCAGCATCTGGTAATCGGAGGTACAATCCCTCTGATTGACCATAGTTTCCTGTTTGTCCGAACCTGGAAACTGTGGTTACTAGCTTCAGAAAGATGAGGATATTAAGCCAACATCAAAGCACGATTTAATATCCTGGCTTGTTCCAAGGCTGGTAACCATAGTTTCCTGGTTCAGACACGGGGTGGAATTCAGGATGATCCCGGACGAGCTCAGCATACTTAGTTATTACTATCTTAGGGTCTCATTATTTAACCTTTTACTTGTGTTTGTTAACAGAAAACAATAGAAATATTTAGAAAATAAAATTTCAATAGTGAACTCGATCTTTAAAATGGGTACATTTTTCCAGTCTGTGTTCTAAGACAGGCTAGAAAAATGTTCCCATTTTATAAATGCTTAAATTTCTTGATGATATACAGTACGTTCTATGGCTTGCTGTGTAGTCTGCGCCTAAGATCATTTTCTTGAGTTATGGGCTCTGTGCACATTTCTAGTTCTTGTTTTGTGCTTGTGGCACATTGTACTAGTCTGGATGATGGTAGATTGATAGCTGTAGCCTGATATCCTCTGTGAGGTCTTAGCTGCTTCTTGAATTAGAATCCCACCCCTGTTCAGACAAAATGGGAAACTATGGTTAATTGAAGACTTTCTGGTTTGTTCGTGCCGTGAAACGAGGAGCGAAGGGGCTGTGCTTGCAGGCAAAAAGCTTGTTCATATCTCAGTTTATTATTAAGCCAAGATACAATCATCTGAATGTGGTCATTAATAGTACTGTTGCTAAAACCATAAACCCGAGTGGTTGTTGGACTTGTTTTTTCTAGTAGCCCTCAAATGTTACACGTCAAGTCACTCTCAAAACTTAGGGGAGCATACAAAGAAAAAAGTCAAATAGGTTAGCCCAGCACAAGCCCTCCGTGTGAGTCCAAGTCGCTTCTTAGACCCTGACCACTATTTGTGCCCTGTCTTGTGCCAGCGAGGATAAGTAAAGCCTCTGCGTGAGAAAACGCAGCCTGTGAAGTATTTGAAGTGACTCTTTCGTGGCCCGAAATATAAACCACTGAAGCCACGAATCCCCTTAGAGAGAACAAAAACAAAACGCCAGATAATTCCAGATCTCCAAGAGCACTGATGGCAGTAAGGAAGAGTAAAAATAACACGGGCACATGAAACCTCCGTAGGGACCGGCTGGAGCAGCTGGAACGGAAGCGGGAACGAGAGAGGAAAATGAGAGAGCAGCAGAAAGAGCAGCGGGAGATAAAAGAACGGGAGAGGCGTGCCGAGGAAAAGCGTAAAGAACGGGAAGCCAGACGAGAGAGTAAGTAGCTTGGGGGGTAAAATGGGGCCGAAGGGGTGCCTTTTCCTCGAATAACACTGGGTTGCTTGGGGTGATGGGATGTGCTCTTTTATTTTATTATTACATTTATATCAGCCTTGTAAATAAGCCCACCAAAGTTGCTAGCCGGTAAAAAACAAAAACAAAACCCTTACTAGTCTCCAACGCAACAAAACCCTTACTAGTCTCCAACGCCATGCTGGCCACACAGGACGGAAACTCCCCTCCTCCATGGCCAGTGTAGAAACTCAGCCTACTACCCTTTTAGGGTAGTTCAAAAAAAGGGGGGAGGGGGCTTCTACCAAGCAGGCTGGCAACAGAGGCATGGATCATTTCATATCCCCTCCTCTAGCGCACTACATTTCTGTGATGGTGACGTAGGAAGGAGATCGCACAGTATGGAATCTACTCGCCTGCATGGAATTTCTAGTCGCCTATGGTGACCAGGCGAGTTGTTAAATGCAAGGCTGATCAATATCCTGCAAATGTTCCGCACACAAGTGCTCCCAGTGTTGAACGTAGTGTCTGCCTTATCCTGAGTCAGGCCCTTGGTCCATCTAGCTCAGCATTGTCTTCAGCGACTGGCAACGGCTCTCCAGGGTTTGAGACAGGCGTCTTTCCCAGAGATCGAACCGGGAACATTCTGTCTACAAAGCAGGTGCTCTACCGCTAAGCAACAACTCCTCATATTCTACACAAGGGCAGTGTGGACTGGGGGGGGGGGGGGGGCTGTATTCTGCACCTGGGTGGTGTGTTTGTCGTGATTCCGTTGTCTGGTGATTTGCCAAATCAGTGGCATGCAGTGAAGACTCCTTTCAATACAGGCGTCCCCGTGGGCCCCCTTCAGCATCGGTGGAACTACACCTTCACATATAAAGAAGCATCGATCCCTGCTGCCCGACTTTCCAGGCCTCCCCTGGCTGAGCTGAACAGAGGGTCAAGGGCACGTGTGGTAGGCCGCACCTCTCCCAGAATCCTCCGGCTGCACAAACTGAGCATGATCCATCAACACCTGGCAGGAAGATGCTTTGATCTCCACCGTAATCAGCCCTGCATCAAAGCTCAAATAAATACAAGCAGCTCTTATCTGCATTCACAGTGGAGTACCGAGGACTTGGCCGCTACATTTTGCAGGGCACAATGTAATTAAGTCATTTGCCGTTTGGAATAGCTCTGCTGGCTGACCTCCTGCAGGTACAGCAGTGGCAGGAGGCTACGATTTCTTTTTCTCCATCCCCGCCACAGAGTAGGCCCTACAGCAGCCTTTCCCAGCCTGGTGCCATCTAGGTGTTTTGGACTACATTTCCCAGCACTCCTGACCATTGGCCATGCTGGCAGGGGTTGAAGTCAGAAAAGATCGGAAGGGCACCCATTTGGGGAAGGTTGCCCTGCGGTGTGTTCTAGCCTGTGTTCGTTGCACGTCTTCCTCGCCCATCACTCTAACCATTTCATTGCTCCCATCTCAAAAAGCCCCTAAGGAGTCGACTGAGCTCTACCAAGCAGGAGAGGATATTTAAGAGCGATTGTTTCATGTCAGCCAGCCTGGCCATTTTCCTGTTCCAGAGATTGGTTGGCATTTTGACAGAAGCAGACAGCCGAGGAGCAGGAAATGCCCCCCAGTGCTGTCAGGAATCCATCCAGACCCACTGATGTCTTGGGGCAGACGATTGTTGCTAAACTTCATATCAAAAAGAGGGGGGGGGAATCTCAGGTGCCAACTGAAATCTTTTATTGCCCAATGCATTTCGGTATGTACCTTCGTCAGGGGCTAAAAGTTTTTCCAAGTGCTGCTCGAAACAAATTTCTTCAGCTATCTAATGTGGCTGTGTTCACACATCACGACACCCCGGGGTGGATTTTGTTTTAACTCTGGGTTATTGTGAACGAGTGGGAGCAAAGCGTGCAGGTTCCTGGCAGTTTGATCGCTCCTGTTGCAAGTGAGAGGAGCTAAAGGATGCTCTGTCAACCCAACAACCCAGAGTTCCGGGTTCAGACGTCATGATAAACAACCCATGGGCTCTACCAAGCAGGTACCTGGGGTGTTACCTGCAGCGGGAGCAGTTGATCTGCCGGGAACCAGCACGCTTGCGCGCTCCCACTTGTTTACGACAGCCCAGGGTTTAAAAAACAAACAAAAACAAAACTGGATTATTGCGATGTGCGACCGTGGGCGGTGTGGAGTAGTGGTTAGAGTGTTGAATTAGGACCGAGCAGTCCCTGGTTGAAATCCTCGCTCGACAGTGAAGCGCACGGAGACCTTGAGAGACTGGGCGAGTCACCAGCTCTCGATCTAATCGGCCCTACAGGGTTGTTGGGAGGATACGATGGGAACGGGGAAATCAGTGTGCTCCTTGGAAGAAGGACAGGATGTAATCAATAAATTAGAAACGAATAAAATATGTTCTAATACGTTGTCCTTGCCTGCAGCGTCATAACAAGCCTTGACCCAAGCAGGTTTGGCATGAGTAGCATCGTGCCCACTGGCGCAGCGACGTTGCGATAAGCCCAATGTGTCTGTGCCTTTTCGCAGTGCTTGAATTACAGAGTAGCAGGGAGGTAGCTGAGGCCCCTTGCCTTCTAGCCCCCTAGTCAGTTTTTTTTTTAAAAAAACTTGAATTAGCTAAAATTGGAGGTAGTCAGGAAGAGGGGCTTTTGGATTTCATTAAGGACCCCCGCACACAACCCCCCCCATAATTGAAGCATTGTTTTTAAAAAAATCTTTGTATTTCAATACCCAAATAGTATTAAATGAGTTTTTCTTTTCTTTTTTTTTTTAAAAAAGGTATTAAACGGCTATGAAAAATATGTTGAACTGTCCCCTCCTAATCTATGTTATTTCTTGCCCCAAATAGTCTCCTACAATAAGGCAGTTGATTGTTGATGGGCTTTCAGTGTCCCATCCCCCACCCCCAGCTGTGGTTTGTTTGTGTTTGTTTTTAATTTTAGGGTTACAGTATGAGAGAAATGAAATGCTGCGTGTTCAAGGTATTGAGGTCTAAAGGTGCAATCCTATGCAAGTTTAGACAGGAAAAAAAGACCTACAACTCCCAGCTCTGCTGGCTGGGGCATGCTGGGAGTTGTAGGCCTTTTTTCTGTCTAAGCTTGCATAGAATTGTGCCCTAAACGATCTTAATATGGTGTCAATTCTAATTTACCCACGCAGTAGCTTCTTTGTATCAGTCATTCAGTATTTTCTTTCTTCCTGCCTCCAGGAGATTTAATTCATAACAAGCCGCAGTGCCTGTAGGCGCCATGTTGCGCATTCAGCCTCCACTCGGGGGTTTCGTATCGTGTGTGTCCAGCGAGCATGGGTTATGTGCGGGTTAAAACAGACCATGGGTTATGGCAGGGTTGTTTAACCCTTGCATAAACCACACTGGCTGGGTTCGCACAACACGGCAGCTTCCGAGCGGAGGTTGCATATTCAAAATGGCGGCCGCGCACACCACAGCCTCACTGTGTCGTGCGAACAGCCCCACTGAGTTTGAAGGTAATGGAGCAGTCCTGACGTATTGGTCGTGTGTGAGGCCTCCTGTCCCCGGGAGTCATCATAGACTCCAGACCCCGTTCCTGTAGAGTTATGTCCTCGCTAACATCAACAATTAACTCTTAATACGATTTCATTTGCCTTGCATTAAATTTGAATCATTGTTGAATGCCTCCAACTGTTGCTGTATTTTTTAGAGCTATAACTTAATTAGGGTCTGTTGCTGTAATACCGTTCGCTCTGTTTCCAATGTTCGGGCTGTGAATGCCATTACTCATGTAGCCATGCACAAGAGGGAGGTATCGGTAGGCTCATGGGAACCTTAAGGTTTGCAGAAGGAAACTTTTAGGGGTTTCCCTAAGGGGAGGGGACTTTGTGGGAGGAAAACCCTAAGTGGGGGGGACCCCGAAAACAGCTCAGTGAGGACTGAGTGTGCATAGCGGTCACAGAACGCTGGTTTGACCATTGAGGATGAGAACGGGAGAATCGGTGTCGGTAGGAGTGGGACAGAGTTGCTAGAATCCTGAACGGCAGCACTCCACGTTCGCATTGCAACTTTTTGTATTGGTTTTGTATTTTGTATTGGCTCCGTATTGGTATGCACCAGTGGGCAGAGAGGGGTTATCTTCTCAGTCAAGCTATGAAGTTAGTACGAAACCCATGATCACGGGATAGGAAGGAGGCTCTCAGATAGGCACTCACAGAGCGGGCTTTCTTGTGTCTACCAGTTTCAGCACATCACAGAACGGTGCGAGAAGAATACGGGGAGAAAGTCAGGATCTGGAGCCGTAGCCCTCTGCGACAGCAGAGAGAAAAGCTTGACCAAGGAGAAATCAGAAAGCCAGGTAGCACTTCACTCCATATCGTTGTGGTTCTGCGTGTGTCAATGACCGATCTGAATCCATTGAGGTGCGGGTGGCCAAATGCACCAGGCGGCTTCTGCTGGCAATATTCTGCATTAGAGCAGGGGGTGTTCGCCGTTGTCGGCCTGTGTGCAGGACTCTGAACCCGCCCTCCGCCATTTTGTGGGCGGAACGGAACTGTCCTGTGGAAGACTTCTGTTCCATGGAAGCATAAGGTGCTACATTTTTTAAGCTGCATAGAAACAAGGAGTTTGTTCCGATAACATACAGTGCTTGGCTGAAATGTCCCCCCCTCCCGCCCCATTTTGCAGCCGTGAAAATGGAGAGGGAAGTTTGGCGGTGGGTGTGAGGGAGGAGAAGGTAAGACTGACCTCCAGAACTGCCTCAGGCTAGCAACTGCCATTTTTGGATTTCCCAGAATGCCCAGTTCTGAGGGGCATTTGTGGAAAGTGGGGGCCACCGTTCTCCCCCGTCCCCAGTGCCCATCAGAACAGGGCGTTCTTGGAAATCTAAAATAGCAGGCACCAGCTATGGGGAGCGTAGAAGAATTCTGGCATGTTCCCACCACCAGTAGTTTGAAAATGTGAAAAGGGGGAGGATTTTTTGGGGGGGCCCGGCCCCTCCTCCTATTCAGGCTTTCAGAGGTTTGTCCTAACGTTATTGCAAGCCTACTTAAACACTCTGTGAAGCCTTGCTTAGGAATATGCCTCGTGAATTGCTGTTCCTGGGCTGTGTCATTTCCTGGAAAAAATTTCCATTACTTTTAAATGGATTAAGATCAGATTTAGCATGTTTGACTTATAGATTCATAGATCATAAAGTTGGAAGGGGCCTACAAGGCCATTGAGTCCAACCCCCTGCTCAGTGCAGGAAACTAGAGGAGGGGTCTCCCATCCAAGTAATGACCAGGCCTGACCCTGCTTAGCTTTCCACACTCAGACAAGCCAAGCCAGAGTGAGCCACAGGCCTGAAGTATTGTTATTTTGTAAAACAAAACGTTGAAAAGGGTGCCATATTCATTGTATGTGCTGTATAAATATCTCCACATCCCCCCGCCCCCCATGGCCAAAAATAGTTGATTGGGATTGGGGGGTGGATTACTGCGCATCCTTATTCATACTGACTTGATTGACATCACTCGACAGCATATGCTCACCTTACGTTCTTTAGATTTTTAATATAACGATTACAATAAACAATATTTGACGACTAACAGTAAAGCAATCATTCTTTAGAGCATTTGAGAAGTGAGATTTCTCTCCCCCTCGGCATTCTTTCTTTACAGTGAAAGAGGAAAAGCCAGAGGAGAGAGACCCCCTTTCAGATCTACAGGACATCAGCGACAGCGAGAGGAAAACCAGCTCGGCAGAAACATCCTCAGGTAGCCCCCGCAGGGGTGTAAGGAACTGTGGGTTCCTTCACAAACCATAGCCCTGTTTGGTCAGCTGGAGAGTGTTGTGTGCTGTTTCCTATGTGTGATGTTTTCCGTAGGGGAAACAGGATCTGGTTCAGAAGAGGAGGAGGAGGAAGAGGAGGAGGAGGAGGAGGAGGAGTCCAGTAGTGAAGAATCAGAGGAGGAGGAGGAGGAAGAGGAGGAGGAGGAAGAGGAAACAGGAAGCAACTCTGAAGAAGTGACTGAGCAGTCAGCTGGTAAGCAGCAGGAAGTAACTCCTCCCAAATGTCACGTTTCTAGTATGCATCCTGGCATTACTATTACTACTAGTAGTAGTACTACTACTACAGGTGGGACCTGTAACAAAAATATTCCGGTGTGGAGTGCGCCCTGATCAGGATCTCAGCCATTCCAGTTCCTTTGCCTCTTCCCCAGTTTTCTATTCCCTCACTTTCTATTCGCCACCCGAACAGCCAGTCAGCGTCCTGTGCCAAATGAGCATGCTTGGACTTGATTGGGCTGTTTGGGGGACATTGTCCCGCCCCCAAAGATTTTTTTTTTCCCTAAAGGTTTTTGGTTGGGTTTTTTTGTTTTGTTTTTTGCACTTGTGCAAACCTTGGTGTTTCCCTGAGCCTGCTGACGCGTGGTGTGGGTGCTGCCGTTTTGGGTATGTAGACAGCGGTGCTCTCAGCCTGAACATCGGAAATAGAGGGAATGATTACACCAATGTTCTCCAACCTTGGGTCCCCAGATGTTTTTGGCCTACAACTCCCGGCATGCCCCAGCCAGCTATGCTGGCTGGGGCATGCTGGGAGTTGTAGGCCAAAAACATCTGGGGACCCAAAGTTGGAGAACATTGGATTGCACCATCAATACACATGTGTGAAGAAAAGACCACCTTAAAGCTCCCCTTCAGTCTTGGCCTCTGATGGAAACCCCATTTGAGAGGTTGGGGCTTGATATATAATAGGTCCCCCCCAACCCACCATCGAAAAATAGAAAGAAGGCTGTCCTGACCGAGATTGATTTTGCCACTCATTGTGCTGAAGCTTTTGCCTTATCCTCTATCACTGCTACTAGTTTAGCTAAAGTTTTGCTTTCTCTCTTTGCTCATTTTGCCTTACCACTATGGGTTTAATGGGTTAATTGAACATTTTTTCCAGACTCTGGGGGAAATGTTTCAAGCATATGCTAACCCGCACCTAGGGGACTGGGATCAGGCCCTTACCGTATTTACTGGTTGCTTTAAAAGACGCCCCATAGGAAAGTCTAGGCTTTTCCCCGAAAGAGCCAATGTTTGGGCAGAAGTTGTGGGGGTCTCTGGCTCTTTTGAGGGCAAAACAGGATGGGGGGGTTAGAGGAGTTAGAGTTGGGCCCCTCCCTGATCCCAAACCAGCAGGCTCAACTAAAAGGCAAAGAGATTGTTGGAGGATGGGTTGCCCCGAGCTTTTCTTCAAGGTGATACTAGATGAAATGTGCGGGCTTTAGGACCCCAGATTTCATCTCCCCAAAGGGGGGGATGTGAAGAAAAGCTGGGAGACTTGCTCTTCCTTTAGAGAGGCCAGTGTAAACAGTAAGCTGACTGAAGAAATAATTTTCATAGTAGAAGTAGACATAAAATACTCCCCGGGCCAGATTGCTCCTTTCCTTATCTTGGAGAGTTACCGCGTCCTCAAGGCCATTTGTCCAGGGAGAGGAGAGTGTAAGAAGAATTTACAGCTGGGGCCCTTTAAGATGGCCAGAGAAATTTACAGCTGAGACCCATTAGTTGAGATCTTGGGCAATGAGGTAATTGAGCATGGCCAGGGTGCCCTGGATTGGCCAGAAACGATTAGGCCATGGTACGTCCATTCAGGGACTCTGTGTCTTCTCTTTTGGCCCGGTACTGCGAAGGGTGGGTAGGGCTGCTGTCAAGGCAGGGCCCTGTGGAGATCGACCCCCTGGCGGAGTGGACTGGCCTGGGTATGCGTAGGTGAAGTAGCTTTGTTGTTTCGGTAGCTCTGCTGTGTGTATCAAAGTACCTCTGTGTTTGTTCCCTCTCTTCCCTTTTCCCACCTCCTATTTTACCTATTTCCTTTTAATCCTAATAAATTTACCTTGTTTTAACCCTAAAGAGTGTGAGCAGTTTTCTCTATTGATTCAGTGCTAAATCCAGTACCTTGACCAAGGGCAGAAGCTCTGTAATTGCTGGGCAGAAGCTCTGTAATTGCTGGGCCTCGAGGCAATCAGAGAGAAAGGGAAGAATTGGGTGCCCCGCTCCCTTTGCCCTGGGGTAAGAGAACCGGTGGGAGTTCTTCACAACATGATGTTTCACAAAGTCAAATAAGTCTGCGGAGCTTACAACCTAGTTTTAGACAGATGGGAATATTTATTATTTATTTACTTGAAATATTTTTATGCCGCCCCCGCCCCCCACAGCCAAATAGTCTCCCAGAGTGACTTACATATAATCAATTAAACAAGGCAGTCCCTGCCCGCAGGCTTACAATCTGAAAAAGACAGGACACAAAAGGAAAAAGGAATGGGGAGGGAAGAAGGTGAGGGGAATTTACGGTAATCAATTCTTCTGGCAGGGCTGGTGGAATGGCCCTGCGCTCCCTCTCATCTCCCTCTGCACAGCCTGCTGGAATGGCTGCTGGTGGCGACAGTTGAGGGAGGAGGAGCCTTCACGTGGGAGGCCTTTCAGCAGGGCTGGTGGAATGGCCCTGTGGACTCCCTCTCAGAGGCGAGAGTAATAGAGGAAGAATGTGAGCCAATTTTTTTTTAAATCTCAGCTACTTCAGCGAAAGGTTGTCCTTTGTTATTCAGAGGTATTCTTGTTACAGGGACTAAAGGTGCAATACTAGGCAAGTGTAGAAAGGGAAAAGGCCGACAACTCCCAGCATGGCCCAGCCAGCATGGCTGACTGGGGCATGCTGGGAGTTGTAGGCCTTTTTTTTCTGTCTAAACTTGCATGGGATTGTAACCTAAGAGTGCAATCCTATGCATGTTTATTCAGAGGTAAGTTCCATTATATTCAGCACAGCGTAATCCCAGGTAAGTATGCATAGGATTGCAATGTAAAGTGGTAAAATTCCAGGTGAGTATGCTCCCCGTATTTGAAGTAAAAAAATACATATAGAAAATTAGCTCAATCATTGCATGTTGAAAACTAGCATATTCCTCCCCCCTGCGGTGCGGTACTGGATTACTACGTACAGAAAGTTGTTTTGTTTTTTTAATAGGAGGATTAAAAATTGTAACCCCATCACCACCATCTGCAATCCACGGTGGTGGTCAAAATTCTATTATCTCAGTCTGTGTTGTTCGTTTCATTTCTAAAATGGATTTCCTTGAGCTCATTCTTCTTCTTATTGTCTTGCAGAAGAAGTGAGTGAAGACGAAATGAGTGAAGAAGAGGAAAGGGAAAACGGAGACCACATTCCAGTTGGTAAGAGAACAAGTGCTCAGTTTGGCTCTGTACGATCCCCCTCCCAGCTGTTCCATGACCTTAGCGATCCTCAAATGGTTGGGTTTGTGAAGGGTGTGTGTTAAGAATCCAGTTTTAAAAAAAAAAAAATGTAGCTGATTCTCGTTTTCATAGATTGGATTCAGAGATATGTGAGCAGAAGAAAGATTGGCTGACGTGGTCCTGCAAATTGTGACATAAGCGTAATGCACACATTCTGTGCCATCTTGTGCTAGTATAACTCTTGAGAGCCTGTGCAACAAACTGCACGGCGCCTTGTGCTGACAGAAGCACGCCACTGGATTTTGGTTCTCTCTTCTCAGGTCAAGGATCTTGTGCTAAGTCCTGGAGAAGCCCTTCTGCTCATGGTGCCTCTGGGTCCAACCCGTAGAACCGCAGTGGTTGGAAATTGGGGGTGCTGAGACACCTCTGTCAAGACTGAGGGTAAATTTAGGGATGTATGGATTTTATTAAATCTGTTCCATCTGCGTTCCACGGATTGTCAGGCACCTTTAATTCCGTCACCCACTTGTTGACGGCATCTGATTTTTTTCAATTTCCTGATACTTGGCACAGATCCGCAAATCCCCCAGAATGTGCATTTTCATGCTTTCGCCTATTGAGGGGAAATGCACTTTTTTTTAATTTTTCATATTTTTTCTACAACTACATTTGTGTAAAATTCCGGAAAGTTAAAAAAAACTGGTCCGTGAGACTTGGGAAAAGCCGGTCCGCTGCATAATCTGTGGGTCGGATTCCTAGAGAGCCGAAGTCATTGAATCCATTGTGGATTTCTGCAACATCCCTAGTTTATATTTACATATGAAAGCTGCCCTATACCGAGTCTGACAACTAACCCAACTCACCCAGTATTATCTACTACTCTGGCTGTGGCTGTCCAAGGCATGGGGCTGAGCGGGTGTGGGCATGCTGCCTCCTCCATTTTGGCTTTACAAATGAGGGAGCCTTTTCCGAACACACCTGTTGTTGTCTGCATCCACAAAGTGTCTCAACAAACAAGAATGCGACTTTTCGACTTGTAGCCAAATACTATCCAGCCCTCCATGGCATCAGAGCAGCTAAACCAATTACTGCTATGCCTGCCCTGGCCCTCCTGTGACATCAGCACAGCCAAACCAATAACCACTTTGCCTGCCCTGACACGCTCTGATACAGAAGCAGATTGGCTGGTTTCTGCCAATTGGCACTCATCATTCGTGGCCTTGGAAGATACTGTTTTTTACTATGGTGATTCATGATTTAATTAGTGCTATTAATATTAGTCGTATGAATTTGTTGTTGTTGTTATTATTATTTAATATTGTGAATTGTGTGTTATTATGACTTACTGTTGAGCAAAAACATAGCAGTGAGAGCTTCCTCCCTAAACCCCAAATAAAAGATATTAGCAGTTGATGAGCACAGATGCTGTTCTGATTGGCAGTACATTCTGGAGCGACAAAAGGAGAAATGTTGCCTCACCAACCTATATTTAACTTTCAGAACTCGCTGCTGCAAGATGCGGCAATGGCCACTGACTTAGGTGACTTTAAAAAGGGGGTTGGACAGATTCATGGAGGATAGGATGACTGATCGCCATGGCATCTCAATAGAGCCTCCATGGTTAAAGGCAGTATACCTCTGAATACTAAATGCAGGGCCCCCGGCCATCATCGCCTTCATGCCTTGCTTTTGAGCTTTAGGAGAGGATCCCAAAACAGCCATGTGCTTCCACAATTTGATTCTGACATTTAAAGTTACAGAGTCGAGGTTTGACCGGGATTCCGCAGGGAGCGAAGGAGAGGAGGAAGAAGCCGGAGAGGGAAGCCCACAGTCCAACACCATGACAGAGGGGGATTATCTTCCCGACTCGCCCGTGTCGTCGCCTGTGGAGCTGAAGCAAGAGCTGCCCAAGTACCTGCCTGCCCTTCAGGTTAGGAGAGCAGCTTAGAGCCCGTTTATGTTTCCATCACTTACCGTACATTTCCCACAGTGCCATTGGCCACTGGTATCACCTGCTGTTGTCCGAAAAGGCTGAGGCTCTTACTGGGTTCGCATGGCATGACAACCCACCATGGGCAGCCAGCCAAGGTGGGTAGTTGTGTCGTCCGACCCCAGAGCGTTTTCCACGGGGTGGCTTATTTTTGGGGAGCGAGCCCCACAGAGAACCCACGGCTTATTGTAGGGTTGTCCTTGCCCACAATAGGTTGTCGTGTCGTCTGAACCCGGGATACCAATTTTATCGTGGGTTGCTGCGATTGGCTACAGGGCCACACTAGGCAAGTGTGGTAAAGAAGCCTGTGCCACTTGCTTTTTGTGAGCTTGCCAGTGACTGCCCTTCCACTGATCGGAAGGACCATCACCGTCCCTTCTCCGTGTCCTCTCACCTTTTCAACACTTCCCCGTCTCTCCAGTGACTCCAGAAAAGGGAGATATTCACTCCACTTTCCGCAGCTCCTTTTCAGAGCACTGATTCCTGCGGTTCCCTGACAGTTTTACATATATAATATATATGCAGAAATGTATGCAAATTTAATGGCTGGGAAGTATATGGAGGGGACATTTGAGTACCTACATGGGCTGCCGCATTACTGCCAGGTGCGTAAATTTCCCCTCCATTTACTTCCCAGACATTAAGTTTGCATACATTTCCGCAGGTCTTTCGAGAACTGCAGGAACCGTAGCAGTAAGTGCTCCGAAAAGGAGCCGCGAAAAAGGCGGGCGGCGATCTCCCCTTTCCCAGAGTTTGCAGCTCCTCCAGAAGTGTTGAACAGATGGAGGGTACTGAGAACTGTCTGTTCAGCACTTAAAACTGAGAGGATTACATTGCTAAGGGGAGATACTGTCCCGCACCAGTTTTGCCTCTCCCCCCCCCCCCTTTTTATTGGTGCTTTTCAATTGACAACTTGCTCATTGGTCCCTGGCAACTGTGCGCAAATTTACCCGATATGCAGCCTTGCCTTGACCATCTGTTACCTACTCCGCTCCCTTTGACAGCTGAAACAGACAAGGAAATTGACCAGGCAAGACTGCACATATTAGACGGCTGTAAGAGCGCACTAGCGAAGGACAGACAAAAATAATATATCTTTTTTAAAGCTACGAACATAGTTGTGCAATTTTCAGGGGCTGGAAAAAGAAACGACGACCTCAACTGTGCTCTTTTGAGGCTCCAAATTTTTTTTTAAAAAAAAAAACTGGTGGCAAACGAAAAGGGGTAGCGATTGGAGCAGGGAGGGGGGAAACAAGACTGGGTCTACTGCAAAGGACACTGGGATACCGGCTGGATAACTGAACGGGAAGGAGGGGGAGCCTGATCATCATCTGTCGCGCACACCATGGGTTGTTCCGCGAGCAACCAACCCGCCATGGCTTATTTGCGGGGTGGCTTGGTGAGACATGCGAACACGCCCTCCTTGTGCATCGGGGGGGGGGGTGTCTCCAACCTCTTGGGGTCAGTGGGCACGTTTGGAATTTTGAGAAATGGGGGCGGAGCTTGCCCGTGCCTGCCATGGTGGCCAGAAACAGGTAAAGGGGTGCCTTCCTGGTGTTTTGGACTGCAGCTCACATGATTCCTGACCATTACAGGAGTTGTTGTCCAGAACATCTGGAAGGCATCAGGTTGCCTACCCCTCCTCTAGCGACTGTAGGCTTGCTCAGGTGAAAGTGCTACATCAGTGTTCTCCAACCGTGGGTCCCCAGATGTTTTTGGCCTACAACTCCCAGCATGCCCCAGCCAGCATAGCTGGCTGGGGCATGCTTGGAGTTGTAGGCCAAAAACATCTGGGGACCCAAGGTTGGAGAACACTGTGCTACGCTCTTGGGTGAAGGGTGGGGGATAGTCGACTTCCTAGACCTGTGGGGCAGGGCTTCTCCAGCCAGGGTGCTTAGAGGCCAAACTATTGATTGCCCTTGCTCAAAGCGCAAGGAGTGACAGCATGAGTATATGCAACGGCCTTTCCTTCCAGCTTCTGATGAGCTTCAGCGAATTCAATTCCTCCGCCTCATCTCCTGGTGGCTCTTAACGTGTGCTTGGAATAAAGCACCTTGGCTCCCTTTAAAATAAAAATCAAGTTTGTAGTCCTTATGGAACTGAAAAAAATACAATTGCAGTTGTGTGGTGAATTCCTGGGAGCGAGAAGGGGTCACCGAATTGCAATGTGTAACTCCTTGCCCTTTCACATGACGCCTAGAAGCAGGGTAAATTATGCAAACTCAGAGAAAAAGTGTACATTTCTGTCGTTTCCATCTCGCTAGGGCTGTCGTAGTGTGGAGGAATTTCAGTGTTTGAACCGGATTGAGGAGGGAACGTACGGAGTGGTGTACAGAGCAAAAGACAAAAAAACAGGTTGGTATTTCTTCTTCAGCAATACCCCATCAGGGCATTAGATGCATACGAGGTTGCCCTGTACCAGGTCTGACTAACCCAGGATTGCCTGCTCCGATTGGCAGCAGCTCTCCAGGGTTTTAAGATTCTTTTGCATCATCTTCTCGCTGCTCCTTTTAGCTGGAGGCAGCAGACATTGAGCATGAGATCTTCTGCATGCAAAGCAGGTGCTCTACCACTGAGCTGTGTCTTGTCCCCAAAAACACCCCTCTGGCATTAGTACAGCTCGAGCCACTTTCATCTTACCAAGTGTCTCTTCCCATGAAACATTTCCCCTGCCTTAAAGTGGTCCCGTCTTCTGTGGAGGTCGGGGTGGCCTCCACCAAGAACAGGGGCTTTTTTGCTGCAGCCCCAGTGCCCTCTAGAATGCTCTCTCAAAGGGGCCTGCTCAGTTTCCTCCCTATTGTTCTTCTGGAGAAAAGTTAAGGACTTTTATTTTCATTGCACAATTAGTAGTTCATTCACAAATTGCCCCTCCCGTCCCTCCTCTGTTGTTTTTTTTTGTCTGCAGCTAGCTTGGTAGATCTTGCATTTCAATCTGTGGTTTGCTCTTTAGTTATTTTGAGGCCCACCTGCAGGAGGCTGCCGCCATAAATCGTAACCTACTCTTTGGAGGAGCCATAGTTTAGTGGTAAAGCACATGCTTTGCAAGCAGAAGGTTCCTGGCTCAGTCCCTGTAGTTCCCAGTTAAAAGGATATACTGATACGCAGGTGTTCTTCTTTGGAAACACTATAAATTGGCCGTTCCTCACCTTGGGTCCCCACATGTTGCTTCTTGTTAACATCGCTAGCTGTGGGGCTTCTAGGCTAGCCTCGCGTGACATAACTCTGTCCGAGGCCCATCTGTAAAATGGGAGTAAGAGTGATCCACCGTGCAGGGTCGTTGGTAGGACCGCCAGGATGTACGTTGTCACAAATAACCTGGGATTCTTTCCAGATGAGATCGTGGCGCTGAAGCGACTGAAAATGGAGAAGGAGAAAGAAGGTTTCCCCATTACTTCGTTACGGGAAATCAACACCATATTGAAAGCTCAGCACCCAAACATCGTCACTGTTCGGGTAAGGTCTCCGACACTTTGATCTTCTTGTTTTGTGTCTAGCTGTAGCCCTGTCTGGGCTTTTCCCCTCACGTGATTGCATTTAACAACATACGAAGAGCCCTGGCTGGATCAGACCAAGGGTTCATCTAGTCCAGCATTCTGTTCACACAGTGGCCAACCAGCTGCCCACGGGGCAAGCAGGGCATGAGCGCAACAGCACCTTCCCGCTCATGTTCCCCAGCAACTGGTGTACATAGGCATACGGCCTCTGACACTGGAGATAGCCTATAGCCGTCAGGACTAGTAGCCACTTTCTCCCCACCATGCATAATTCTGTACACCTCTGTCATGTCTCCCCTTACTTGCCTTTTTCCTAAGCTAAACAATCCCAAGACCCAAAGCAGCAGACATTAATTAAAGATGTAGCTAGCAGCTACGTCGTTTTTCATGGTTACTCTAGCGCAAGTGCAGGGGACCCATGCTGGATCCTAACGACTCCTTCACAATATAAACTGGGGGGTGGGGGTGTTAAGGCTTGATAAAATCCCCAGCCTTGATGGCTCATAATCCACCCTGTAGGCCCGTCTGCCTACGTGGATTCAGCAGAGCGTGAGATGGAAGATACAGCTTCTGTCTCATGTGTGTAACTGGCCCATGTAGCTCACACAGAGATTCACTGTCTCTCCTGCACGCAGCACATTCCAAGCGTCTCGGGTTACAGCCTCTGCTCCAGCTTGCCGCTTGCTCCAGCTCAGCTGTAATTAGGAATTGCCATAGAATCCACCACAGGGTTTTTTCTACCTGTTTATTCTATATCAGAGTAAATACAAGTTCCTAAGTACAGTCTATATTGCACAGCATAGTCCAGTGGACAAAGTCCACCCTAGCATTCAGAGCATTAGAGAGAAGACAAGAAGATGCATACAGAAAGCAATCCCTCTCTCTATTACACAGTTACAGGAATCGAAACTCAACAATCATACTACGTCATCAGAAAGTACAAACCATGTGATCAGCTCATATTTCTTTCCAGCCCACTTTTCCCATGAGAAGAGAATAGCAGTTTCAGACTAAACAAGATTGTTATTCTAGCCATCCTGTACCTTTCCAAATGAAAACACTTGTGGCACAGCTGTTGTTGTGTTACATGTCCCAACAGGGGGTTGACCACAGCAGTGGAAAGCGCCCCTTAATACCTCCCCACACACACACACACACCTAGAGTCCAAATCCAGATTGGGGCTCTGTGCTTTAGAGCAGGGGTGCAGAACCTCTTTCAGCCCAAGGGCCCAATTCAATTTCAGAGAAGCTCTTGGGGGGGCCACATTCCGGCAGTGGGCGGGGCTGGAGATAAAGGGAGGCGAGGCCAAAGGCAAACAGGGCCAGGCCAAAATACCCCCTGAATTGCCAGCATATTTGAGCGTAACGCTTTTACTGCCGGTAACTAAACCTTAGGAGAGGCATTTCAGTTTCTTTTGAAGCAATACCCGGGGGGAGCCACCAAATGATTGGGTGGAGGTCAGGGATGGGGTGAGGCCATCTGGGCCAACCGTGGATGGCCTGGTTTGGTCCACAGGTGTGAGGCTCAACACCCCTGCTTTAGAGTAAAACTGGCTGCGTCTTTAATGTCTTCGTTGGCCCCTAATCCCATGGGAAGCTTTACACCCCGAGAACAGGCTTCCCACCCCAGCACACGGGCTGGGCCTTCCAAGGACCTGACCGCGCGGGCGGGGGAGCTGGCAAGCGCAGCCCCGCCTCTCTTCCCTCCCCGCACACGATGGTTAATCGCGTGAGGGGTCAAAGCCAGTGCAGGACTTCTACTTTGTGTGGCTCATCCACTGCTACATGCTGTGGCTCATTGGTGCTTCAGCAAAATGGCGGTGAATGTGCCATCCTTGCTTACAGCCAGCATAGGTAGGCCAGTTTCTGTCCGGTCCTTCCCCCCCTCCCCCCCTCAACGGTTCAGAATTGAACGTAACCCCAAAACACCCAGTTAAGTTTAAAGTTAGCCCATAGCTATTTGACCTTGACCTGCCTGCAGCGGGTGGGAAAGCTTTTTGCCAGCTGTTCCAGGAATTATGCTAGCTTAAGACTTGAATGTGCTGCTTGGCGTGGGGAGTCCCACAGTAGCCACTGAGAACACACCTCTTACATGCTGTTGGAACATGGCGCATGGGTGGTCCTGTCACGAAGGCCCACTTGGATGGGGCAGCGGAGAGCGGTTTGTCCCTGAGGCATCTACGAATCGCCGCCATCTCTCGTTTTTGTTTCCAGGAGATTGTGGTTGGCAGTAACATGGACAAAATCTATATCGTGATGAATTACGTAGAACATGACCTCAAGAGCCTTATGGAAACAATGAAGCAGCCGTTCTTACCAGGTATGACCTTTCTCAAATTCCACGAAAACAAGAGGGGGGGGGGAATTCTCAGGTGCCTGGAAAGAATGTTTATTTTGCCCAACCATCTTTTTCCTTCGTCAGGGGCTGCTTGTCTTTTTCCAGATATAGTAAGAAAAGAGTCCTTCTAGTATCTCTTCTGCACTAAAATGCTCTCATTGTCTTTTAAGGGAAAAGATTGTTTCCGAAACGTGTTGGGCAAAATGAACATCCTTTCCAGGCACCTGAGAATTTTTTTCTCCTGCCTGTTTTTGTGATATACAAGTGCCTTATATATTTATTTATTTATTATATTTATACCCCTTTATATCCTTTTTTCCTGCAAGGAACCCAAGGCGGCTTACATAATCCTCCTCTCCATTTTATCCTCACAACAACCCTGTGAAGTAGGTTAGGCTGAGAGACCGTGACTGGCCCAAAGTCACCCAGGGAGCTTCATGGCCGAGCGGGGGACTAGAACCCGGATCTCCCGAGTCCCAGTCCAACACTCACCACTACGCCACGCTGGCTCTCGTTGTTTTGCTTTCTCAGACTCCAGACACGCGATAAGTTTAGCCTACCAGACTGGAAAGACGCAGGTGGACCTTGACTTTTTCCCAGCCTCTTGAGATCTCTGTTGCTTTTCATTCCAGGTGAAGTGAAGACATTGATGATTCAGCTGCTGCGGGGGGTCAAGCATCTTCACGATAACTGGATCCTTCACCGAGACCTGAAAACCTCCAACCTGCTGTTAAGCCACGCTGGCATCTTAAAAGTAAGAGCTCCATCCGTTTTCTTAGGGGTAGGCCAAGGGTGCAAGCAGGCAAATGTTCCAGGGTGTCAGCTCTGCTCTAAAATGGTAGATTTTGACCAGCCTGGATGTCCTTGGAAGTGTCGCTTACG
Organism: Shinisaurus crocodilurus; assembly: GCA_021292165.1. Classification (NCBI taxonomy): domain Eukaryota; kingdom Metazoa; phylum Chordata; class Lepidosauria; order Squamata; family Shinisauridae; genus Shinisaurus; species Shinisaurus crocodilurus. The sequence continues at coordinate 25,579,692 of CM037886.1, read as the reverse complement.
CAAGAACATTTTCTGTTTGTTTTATGGACCCCGCTTTTCTATAAATTATCCTAGGCAGCTATCCAACGCTGCAAGAGAGCCACACTACCATCGGTGTCCTAGACTGAGGACGCTGCCGTCATCCGTTGATATGGCTGATCAGCATTTATGCTTCCCTTGCAGCGTTGCTCCTTCTATTTTCAACGTTCAGGCTGCGAATACCATTGAGGTTGAGAGAGGCCGGTTTGGGGCTTCCAAGGTCCAAACCAGTACTTTGAATTAGGTCCAGAGACTCCAATGGCCGTCAGTGACGTTGGTGCAAAATGTTTGTCAGGGCCGTCTCTCCCTCTCTCCTTTCGGAGGCAGACACAGAAGCTGATCTTCTAACTACAGTATTAGCTTTATTACGGCAAGGCAAACCAGCAGGGCCAGCTTTAAAGTACAGATTAAGTGTATTGCAGATATCAACAACGAAAGAAACGAGCTTAGTTAGGATGCTGCGAGATAATCAATACATTGAGGAAAGGCAGCCTCACGGAAAGAAATTGGTCTCAGACTGAGGGTCCGTCCCCCCCCCTTCCAGACTCAAATGGTCGAAACCCCTCCTTTAAGGCGGTTCCTCTTGCTTTAGAACGCCTTGCACTTCTTGGTTGGTCTTCCTTTCTCAATTTGACGCCTTACTCTGGGATCAGTCACACCCCATTCCCCCTCCTGCTCTTCGTCAGACTTGCTCTGGCTTCCCACGGTATTTGAGGCCGACTGACTCTTACACCTTCCTGCTTATCTCTGCTTCAACGGTCCGTTGCGAGTTCCACCACCCCCTCCTCTGAATCAGAATCTCTTCCCCTAACCCTTGAAGGCCCTCTTGTCTTGCTGCAGCTACAGGCCCAGTCCCCCACGATGCTCGTGGCACCTCCTCCCAGGGGCATCCGGGCCAGCCGCCGTTGGCACCACCATACTGAACCCGCTGGTCCCTTTGGTCTGATCCAGACACAGCTCCCCTTCTATCCTTGCCTTCCTCTCGCTTCAGGTTGGAGACTTCGGGCTGGCTCGAGAATACGGGTCGCCTCTGAAGCCGTACACGCCCGTCGTCGTGACGTTGTGGTACAGGGCACCCGAGCTGTTACTCGGAGCCAAGGTATGTGACTCATACTCTTTTGAGTTTTACAAGGCAATTATTTTTCATCATTCCTTTTTTTTATTTAAAAAAAAACACCACTTTTTCCAGCGGGGGTTGAATGTTCCGAACAATTGATGGGCAGCACACGCTTGGTTGACCCTTTTCATTTGCCATAAAGTTGCAAAGTTCGTGTTGTCCGTTGCTAACCTGGTGAGCATTTTTATTTTTTTTCAGATGGGGTAGACATTTAAACTTGGGCTTCTTAGGGTGCAACCCCATGCAAGTTTAGACAGAGAAAATGCCTACAAGCATGCTGGGAGTTGTAGGTCTTTTCTCTGTCTGAACTTGCATAAGATTGCGCCTTTATGCACTCAAATGCCTGGTGTTAATGTAACTGGTGCTGATCTCTTACCCATGGTTAAGAGATCAAGTGAGAGCCGGGAGTGCTGAGAGTTCCAGACTAGGATTAGGAAAACACAGAATCGAATCTCCACTCAGCATAAAGCTCTTCTGGTGATGAGTTTTTTCAGTCAGTCAATCAAATTTATTACAGTCTTATGACCCAAGTGATACAAATCAGCCACAACATTTACATATAATTCACAGAGTATACATAAGAATAGAAATAGGACAGCTCTCAATTATTTCCCAATAGAAGGACCCTCCTTTGCATTACAGCTAAAAGGAATTTAGCAACTTGGGTGGTAACAGTTGGGTTCTGGTCACATAAACAGTAGGTAACCAGCCACATATCGGGAAAGCCTTGATACTTCCTCAAAAGGGGAAGAATTATATCATCCCTTGGCTCTGCATAAAACTGCACTAAAGGAAGACGTGGGTCAAGGATTCAGGGCCCCCGACCATGCACAGAGTTTTTTCAGTCAGTGCCTCAGCCTAGCCTACCTCATAGAGTTGATACGATAAAAATGAGCGGCCATCTACAGACCCAGAACCAAATTCCTACTTGGCCATAAGAGCTCACCTGCGAATCTTGGGCCAGGGATGCAGAACTTGCGGCCCAGGGGCAGAATCCATCCTTCTGCGATTCCCCAGAGCTGTGTGGGTACCCCCATGTACATCAGCTGTAGCATGGATTATAGCCACACTCTCCCTCCAAATAGATTCATAGATCCTAGAGTTGGAAGGGGGCCTACAAGGCCGTCGAGTCCAACCCCCTGCTCAATGCAGGAAACGGGAGGAAGGGTCTCCCATCCAAGTAATAACCAGGCCTGACCATGCTTAGCTTTCTACACTCAGACAAGCTGAGCCAGCGTGATATACTGGGCTGGGGGGCAGGGGGGCAAAATAAGTGCTGCTCAACTCCGACAAGCATAGAGCAGTGGAGGCCATCCAGCGTGGTTGCTTAGCTTTTTGAGCCCCCCTTTGTCCCCTCTTGCGGCACACAATCTGGGATTCCCTGGAGGGTTTTTTTTCATCACCCCGGTCCAGCAATTGTCACGCAGTTCTATCTGCCCTGCGGTACTGATCTGCCGCAGCCGTGGCTTTCGGTCCACAAATTTAGCCGCTAAGTGGATTTCCCTCCCCTCTTCTGCTCCTCCCTTCCAGGAATATTCCACGGCCATCGACATGTGGTCTGTGGGCTGCATATTCGGGGAGCTGTTAACTCAGAAGCCGCTGTTCCCGGGAAAGTCGGAAATAGACCAAATCAACAAAGTTTTCAAGGTAAGCCATTCAATGCGCTCCCCACAATTGTTATTTATTTATGCCACGATCGTGGCTCCCTTACTCTGCATGCTCAAGGGACGTGTCTCCTGTTCGGTTCTTCTTCAGCTGCCGGAATAGTAACATCGCCGAGGCGTGTTCTCTCTCTCCGACTTGTTGTTAGAGTGAGCCTGAGTTGCCTCATCTTTCCTTTCATTGTTCTTTCTTCTTGTGTCTTTTCTCACTGTTGCTTTTGTGTTTTATATATATTTTTCCCCCTTCCATGTGGCGCTGTGGGGGGCCTCATGACCTCAAAAGCCCTCTTCAATAAAAAATTGCACAGGTTGTGGTAGCATCGATGCCACGCGAAGCACAGGGTGCGAATTATCCTTTGGTCACGTTGGTACTTGGTTATATTCCAGCCCAGTGGGTCTTGAAGACACTGCATGCGCCTTGGATCCGGTGTGCTTTATTAGTTGCTCAGCAGCTGGGTTTCCAGGCTGGGGGATCTCGCTCTCCGGCTGATAGTGATGCTACCCCAGGGGTGGACAACCTGTGGCCCTCCAGATGTTCCTGGACTCCAGTTTCCACCAGTCCCAGCCAGCACAGCCAAGGGTCAGGAATGATGGGAGTTGTAGTCCAGCAACACCTGGAGGACCGCAGCTTGCCCACCTCTGGGGTAGCAGAACTCCCAGAACTGGCATCTTGAGTTCCCCCACTGCATGTATGCCAAGGAAGGAATTCCTCACACAAATGTAGTGGGCCTATGAGGTGCCCTTCTGGAGTGCTTCGATTTAAAACGAGGATTGCCCCGTATCACAGCAGCTGCAGTAATTTGGCCCGATGGTTAGACTCCTTGCCCCGCTGACGGTGCAAGCTCACCCCCCCCATCCCGTCCTCCCCACATTTCCTTCCTTACCTTTCTACTTAATTTTACCGAAAACCAGAGTGGATTTTCAGTAATTCCACAGACTGCCCAAGCCTTGCAGCAGCAGGGACACATTTATTAGAAGCCTCTTCTGTTCTCGGTTTATTTATTTTAATCGCCAAACGGGAACAGTGTTATCTGTTTTTTCAAACACCTTTCCATTCTTGGTTTGTTTGTTTGTTTTTCATTATCTGTAACAAAGAAAAATCGTAGTAATTTACTGAAGGGTGGGTGGGGGCAATACATGAGCCATTTTAAGCCAACCTCCTTACAGCGTTCTGTTCTTTTTGGAAGGACTTGGGAACCCCCAGTGAAAAAATCTGGCCTGGGTACAACGAGCTGCCAGCAGTCAAGAAGATGACGTTCACGGAATACCCGTACAACAACCTCCGCAAGCGGTTTGGGGCCCTCCTCTCGGACCAGGGGTTTGATCTCATGAACAAGTGAGTGGCGCCCGGTTCGAGGGGGCAGATGAGGTCAGCACGGCGGGCAACGTGTGGCCTCCCAGATGATGGTGGACTCCAGTTCTCATCGGCCCCAGCCAACATAATGGCTGGGGATAATGGGAGTTGGGTGGATTAGGGCCAGATCCTTATTTGTTTGATAGATAGATAGATAGATAGATAGATAGATAGATAGCATTTGTATACTGCTCCATATCTAGATAGGTTCTGGAGAGGTGAAAAATAAAAAGACAACAGATAAAAGAATAATACAATACGTTAAAAACAGTAACATTAAAACTGGCTGGTCAGCAAGGAAGGTTTCTTGAAAGAAAGATGTCTTCTGCAAGTGCAAAAAACAACAACACAGTATCGGAGCCTACTTGACCTCCAGAGACAGGGAGTTCCATGGAAAGGGGCCCACCACACTGAAGGCCCTTCTCCTGGTGGACTCCGGTCGAGCCAGAGGTCCATGCGGAACCTCCAGGAGAATGTCCTCCCATCCTTACCCAAGGGGGTATGATTTTCCTGCCGTTCTCATCATCCTTGACCATTGGCCAAGCTGGCTGGGGCTGGTAGGAGTTTGAATCCAGCGTCTGGAGGGCTAGAGGTCCCTCACCCCGGCTTTAGTCACACAGAAGGCCTTGCCCGGCTTGGTGTTGGTGTTGTGGCATCCTTGACCAGCTGCCAGGGCTTCAGCACTCTGGCAGGATCCACGGCTGATCCCTGCCCCCCGCTTTCAACATTTTTTTTCGTCCAGCGCACTGGGCAGCTGGGTCTGGGAAGAGCCATTTAACTCCCCACAATGCCCGCAATGTAACTTTTCTCTCAGGGAATTATGGGAAACTAAAATGGTATTCTCCAGTCGGGCTCCAGTGACATCGTCCTGTGAAGGACGGTTGAAAAAAGCTTAGCAGGGAGAAGAGAAGGCTTGAAGGGAGACGGGAGAGCAGTCTTCAAATACAGGAAGGGCTGTCGTGCGGAAGATGGGGCAGGCTTGTTCCCTGTTGCTCCAGACCAGATCCAGCGGGTAGAAATGGCAGGGAGGCTGATTCGGCTAAACATTAGGAGAAACTTCCTAACAGGAAAAAGCTGTCTGAAAGTGGAAGAGACCGCCTCCGTGTGTGGTGCGCCCTCCCTTCACTGGAGGTATTTAATAGAGTTGCATTGAGCAGGGGGGTGAACTAGATGACCTCCATCCCCTGTGCAAAGCCCACACGAGAGAAAGCCTTCTTAATTTCTACCTAGGGCTCAGAATTCGGGCTCCCTCGGTGCAGAATTCTGATTCATTTTATATGTGATTCACAGCCCTGGTCCCAAGAAGCCCCGGGGGGACTGCATCTTGCAAAAGACGCGGCCAATGTTCATGATTCTCTTACGGCCGTTATCCCACCTTTGTGAGTAGCACCATTGGAGTCACTGGGGCTGCTCTTGAGAACAACTGCACACGGGCGGCGGCGCTTGTCAGGCTCGGGAAGACAAGTTCGGCCATTGCATCACCCTGAACGGTGCTGCGTGAGGAACCGCTCCGCCAGGGCGTGAATCAGCCTGTGAAATCGTGCTAAGCGAACGTTTTGCAGATCTTCTCAGGCGGCATCTGACTTCACGCTCACCCGGCCTATTCTCCCCCGAGCTGCCTTGCTGCTTTTTTTTTTTTTTTTTCCGGTACAGCAAACACATCTTCAGACATGAGTATCTGCAGTCAGAAATGCATAGTTTTGAGCCCCAGTTTTTTTTTTAAAAAGTGATTTCGGCGAGGCTTCCTTCCTGGGGCCTGACAGCTGGTGTGTCACAGAGCAAACTTGGGAGCAGGGGAGAAAAGGCCGGGTTCAAATATCCTTTTAAGGTACTTTGGGGAGGGGGCCCCTCAGTCATCAGCCCTTAAGCTCTGACACTGATTTCCAGGTTCCTGACGTACTATCCCGGCAGAAGGATCACCGCCGAAGACGGCTTGAAGCACGAGTATTTCCGAGAGACCCCGCTGCCCATCGACCCGTCCATGTTCCCTACGTGGCCTGCCAAAAGCGAACAGCAGCGAGTGAAACGGGGGACGAGCCCGCGGCCTCCGGAAGGGGGCTTAGGATACAGCCAGCTGGTAGGCATCCCCTCGCTGTCCACAAAATGTGGGAAAACATGTCCGCATCCCGAGAGTGTCAGCTTTTCAATCTTGATTTGATGGGAGGAGCCTACCCGATCTCCAGACCTTTATTTGAGGCCGGGGTGGGGCGTGGCTATCCACTTATTTGTTTTATTTGCAGAATAATTTGTACCCCACTCATCAGCCAAATAAGGCTCCCAGAGTCACTTACATAGATTATTAATAAGACATGACACAAAAGGAAAAGGGATTGGGAGGGAGGAGGAAAATAAAGCAAAGCCGAGGCACCACTTCTTGGTTTCTAGGGAACCGTTCTGCACACCCCTGTCATGATGGAATGAGGATGCACTGAGCATGCCTGGGCCTCTGAATAATCCTCCTTTTTTTTTTTTTTAAGACAAGGAAGTTGTTCCAGGAAAGCCACAGACCCCCAACCCACCCCACCCACCCGGTCTTCTTCCTAGCGTTTCTGGTCTCATCTGGAAGGTTATAACCAGCAGAGCGAGGTTGTAGAATTCTGGGCTGTACCATTTCATACCCCAGGTCGAGGGGGGAAACAACTTTGAATGCTCCCCTCCTGTTCAGCTAGGCCAGACAAGAGGCCCTTATCAGGAGGAGGAGCAAGACCTTTCCCGGACCGACCTCCCCACCCCATTATCTGGCATTTCACTTTGCCACGTCATACTACAGTATTTTGGAGACCACACCTGGGTGGCACTTGGTCCCGGCAGGGCGGTGCTGCATCTTCTCCTTTCCTCTTCTGACTCGGGGATGTGCCGCCCGGTGCCCTCTTGGTCCTCTTCCCCAAGAGCAGCGCTAAATGGGAAGGGCCGTCGCTCAGCGGTAAGAGCCCCTGCTCCGTACGCAGAAGGTCTCGGGTTCAATCCCCGGCGCCTCCAGTTAAAGATGAGGTAGCAGGCGACTGGGAAAGACTTTTCTCTGCCAGCGGCCCTGGGAAGCTGCTGCCAGTCAGCGCAGACGATGCTGAGTGAGGTGGACCGAGGCTCTGGGGCAGCTTCCGAAGACGAGATTTTCTTGTTCTTCTCCGACCGGAGGTTGGACATCATCACGGCTAAACAGTCTTTAGATACAGCCGCTCTAAACAATGATACTGTATTGCCCCCGACCCATTTAAGGTTTTTCAGCCAAGACCTTCTTCTCCCTACACTTCTTTTCCCATTTATTTATTTATTATATTTATACCCTGCCTTTTTTCCTGCAAGGAACCCGAGGCAGCTTACATAAGCCTCCTCCTCCTCTCCATTTTTATCCTCACAACAACCCTGTGAGGTAGGTGAGGCTGAGAGTCAAGTGACTGGCCCAAAGTCACCCGGTGAGTTTCAGCTGCAAAGAAGAGATCTGCAAGGACTTTATTTGCTGTGGTCCTGCATAGCTCGTGGCCCATGAATGCAGATCATCAGCCACCGTATTGTGGCCTGCCAGGGGCTTGACAGCCACCACCCCCTCTTTTTTTTGCCCATATTCCCCGGCAGACGGCAAGAACAAGAGGCACATTGAACCCACTTGTGGTCATATTTGGCTTGGTGGAGTCACTAGTGCAGGCCTGATTTAGCTGCCAGCAGGTGGTGCTGTTGCTTTGTTGAAGGCTTTAAGACAGTGTTCTCCAACCTTGGGAGCTACGCTGGCTGGGGCATGCTGGGAGTTGTAGGCCAAAAACATCTGGGGACCCAAGGTTGGAGAACACTGCTTTAAGAATACGAGCCCTGCTGTAGCTGACCAAAGGTCTGTCCAGACCAGCATTTGTTTCCAGCAGAGGCCAACTAGATGTCTCCGGGAAGTACGCAAGCAGGACTTGAGGGTAACAGCTGACCATCACTGTTCCTCCCCATCAATTGATGCTCACTGGCATCCGGTAGCCGTTGAACCTGCGGGATCTGTATTGCCACCGTTGTTCTTTGCATAGCTCTAAGCACCATCTGAGTCCATGGCACTTTTTGTGGAGCATTTGCCATTTTGCTGTCCTTCTGAAGTGCTGCACATTTCATTTGGGTTTTGTCCATCCCGAATACTTAGGTGCCATCCTCAAACTTGGCCAAGTCATTTACTGCTCAGCCCCTAAATCCAGATCACTTAAGAACACGTTACACAGTGCCAGTCGCAATCCAGATCTTGGGGGAGGGGGGGCACATTTCTTCCCTCAATTGTAAGAACTGCCTGTTTATTGCTACAGAATCGGACTCAAAGGGTGCGTATCAATAGTACCTTCTCAAACTGGGGAGAGGTAGCAAACGGGGTACCACAGGGCTCGGTCCTGGGCCCAGTGCTCTTCAACATTTTTATTAATGACTTGGATGAAGAGGTACGGGGAATGCTTATCAAATTTGCAGATGACACAAAATTGGGTGGAACAGCTAATGCTCTGGAAGACAGAAACAAAATTCAAAGCGATCTTGATAGGCTGGAGCGCTGGGCCAAAAATAATAGAATGGAATTTAATGGGGATAAATGCCAAGTGCTGCACCTAGGAAAAAGAAACCAAACACACAGTTACAGGATGGGGAACACTTGGCTCAAGAATATTACTAGCGAGAAGGATCTTGGAATTGTTGTAGATCACAAGCTGAATATGAGCTGGCAGTGTGATGTGGCTGCAAAAAAGGCAAATGATATCTTGGGCTGCTTTCATAGAAGTATAGCTTCCACATCACGGGAAGTACTAGTTCCCTTCTACTCAGCACTGGATGCAAACAAACTGGAAAGGGTTCAGAGGAGGGCAACAAAGATGATTAGGGGACTGGAATGATCTTCTTCCCTATGAGAAGAGACTGAAGGAACTGGGCATGTTTAGCCTTCAGAGGAGAAGACTGAGGGGAGATATGAGAGCGCTCTTCAAGTACCTGAAAGGTTGTCACACACAGGAGGGCCAGGATCGCTTCTCGACCATCCCAGAGTGCAGGACACGGAATAATGGGCTCAAGTGACAGGAAGCCAGATTCCGCCTGGACATCAGGAAAAATTTCCTGACTGTTAGAGCGATACGCCAATGGAGCCAAGTGGGCTCTCCCACACTGGAGGCATTCAAGATGCGGCTGGACAGCCATCTGTCAGGGATGCTTTGACCTGGATTCCTGCATTGCGCAGGGGGTTGGACTCGATGGCCTTACAGGCCCCTTCCAACTCCAGTATTCTATGATTCTTCCTGTGATTTAACTAATTAGTAATCCATAAGAGGCCCTGTCCTCTTCGGCAGTGACTGCAAGCACGGGCTGGAGGTTGCTGTTGCACTCACGTCCCACTTGTGGGTTTCCCCACAGGAAACTGGTTGGCCACTGTGTGAACAGAATGTGGGACTAGATGGGCCCTTGGTCTGATCTGGCACGGCTCCTCTTACGTTCTTATGAAATCCTTGCGTGCTTCCCCAGACCATCCAGCTGTCCGCTCGTCGAAAATAAACTAGATCAGCCTTCGCTGACGTGGAAGTCCTCCAGATGTGCTGAACTGCAGTTCTGATCTCCAGCCAGCATGGCTGGGGGATTTAACGTCCGGAGAGTGCTGGCTTAGGGAAATCTGGCCTAGACGGCCCTCGGTCCAGTCCGGCAGGTTAATGTTCTTATTCCCTTACCCTGCTAATGAAAGGCTGTAAGTTGGCGTGTCTGTTTTTGTCATTCTAGGGTGACGACGACCTGAAGGACACGGGCTTCCACCTCACTACCACCAACCAAGGGGCGTCAGCCGCAGGACCTGGCTTCAGTCTAAAGTTTTAAATGGGAAGGCGAAGCAGCACAGGAAGAAGAAAGGGCAGCACAGGAAGAAGAAAGGGCAGAAGCACACAGGAAGCGAACGCTTGGCTCTCCGCACGAGCCGCCGTCGAGTGCTCGCCTCGTGTCTTTCACCCCAGGGATCCGCCGCTCTTTTAATTTTTTTGGCAGGAAGCCGCCTGTGAGCGGAAGGCTCTTCCTGGGTTTGGCGTTTTGCATTCCAGTGGATTTAATCTGAAAAGCCGAGGCAAGGACCCCTCTGCAAAAAAACAAAACAAAGCTGAACAATCCCAGCAAACTTGAAGTACATTTTTGGAACCGTATCCCCCCCCCCCCCATCCCTTCTTGTTTGTGTATTTAAATCTTTTATTCTGGTTGGGGTTTGTTTTGTTTTTTTGCTTGTACATTTGTAGAATAAAAAAAAACAACCGATTTTTAATTGTTCACCCAGTGTAAAAGGAGACTCTCTTTTCTTCACTAGCACCAGACGTGGGAACACAAAGCTATTTGCACAGAGACAGTGTTCTTGGTAGCGCGGTATATGTTTTTTTCAATGTGGTAGTCTTCCTCAGTTTCACTTTTGGAAATTGAAATATATTGTCAGCGGAGGAACAATCAGCTGGCTAAAGGTTATTTTTTTATTTTTATTTTTTTAAATTATACGGGACACTGAGTGGCATATCCAGTTATGGTGCATATCTGGGGGGGGGGGGGTTCCAGTGGGGTTTCTAAACTCCAAAAAGATGAGTTCAGCTAAAAGACAGCTGTGTAGGTTGGTGGTTTTTGTGAGCTGGAGAGCATGAATCGTTTCCCAACCACAAATAAACGTTGCCTGATAAGCAACATCCCTCCCCCCCCCGCCCCCTCAAAATGTGATTGGGCAACTACAAGTCCATTGCAGCCGTTTCTTGGTTGCAAAACCACCTCAGCTGGAGAGGAAAAAAAAAAGTGTGTGTGTATGTATCAGGGGTTATTTTTCAGCATCCCACTTTTTAAATCTAAGAATGTTGGAAGGTCTACCAAGGAATCTTGGTAGACTGTAACTTACTTGAAATTATTCCTATGCTTCTCCGGTGTTGGGGGGGTTTAAACAAAGAGAAGTGAGCTGGTGGTGAGTCCCACCCCAAATTGCTGTTGCCCATCTTGTTTGGTCTCTGTCAGATTTTGGTTTGAATATTCATTTATGCTGCCTTACTCTTTCGAATCGGTATTGGCCTGAGCCAGTGATTTTCTTTTCGCCCCGCCCCGCCCCGATGATCCTTTGTTGGTTTCCAGACATTCTGTTGCCTTCCAAGATCTGAAGGGAACTGGATTTGATCCACTTTAAATGCCTCCTTTTAAAGCAATGGAGAGCAGCTTCTTGCCCTGCAGATGTTTTGGCCTGCAGCTCCCTCCCATCAGCCCTCACCCTCGGCTATGCTGCCTAAGGCTGATAGGAATTGTAGGCCAAAACATTCTGAGGGCCCCAAGCCCACCCGTTTTAAAGAGAGCGGACTGACCCACACGAATACGCCCACCCATTCTCACATCTCACGTTATTTCTGATGGACTGACTGCTTCATCATATTAATTTAACCATGACCAAGGGCCCACCCCTCTGCTTTGCGCTCACGATCCTGAAGTTGCTCATCTCGGTTTGCCTTTTCTGGGCGATGGGTTGCTGCTGGAGCAGAGAATTGTGGGTTCCAAGGAGTGCTTTTGTTGAACCACCCACCCCAACCTCCGTTCCGCACTCATGATCTTGACGTTACTGTGAACCCTGGCTCTGCTTAAAGTTACCAGTAGTCGCCTTGCCCTCTGCCCCTGCACTATGATGGACCCTTGTTTGCAATTGTTAATCAGTGCATAGGGGGCCGACAATACCAACGCTGGTGGATTATGGTGGTAGATACGAACTGTGCTTCCTTTTCCATAGCAAAAAAGTGCTCTTACTACAGGATGTCACATGGAGACAGGATGCATGATGACCGCAGCTACAGGTGAACTGGTGTGATGGCAGAAAGCATAAATTCTCCAGTTGTCTGAAAACTCCCATCTACATGATAAACCGCAAATTTCTCCTTTAGGGGAATGGCAAGGAAGACTTTAACTTTTTCTGCTCTCGCCTATCAAGGTACTTTTTAAAATTCTGGCTTTGATGTATTCTTTGCTGGAGGGAAACCAGCAGACGGAATTTTGTGTCTTTTTTGTACAGTTGTGAATTTCAGAAGAAATGCGTTGCAACCTGTATATAGCATTTTTGCTTTATGTTTTGCTACACTGCTGGAGGATGTATAGAGATATTTTATATTGTGTCTACAGCTAAAATGTTTGGAGACTTGGCAGCATTCCTCCCCATTGGGTGTAAACATTTGTAGATACACAGATCCGGGCTATATATAGCAACATAGAGGACCATTTCACTGTGGATTGGGTTACATATGATTAAAACCTTTTTTCTCAAAACTTGTCTCCCTGAATCGTATGCATTGTGGCTTTCCTTATTTCTTTACTGTCATCAGTTTCTTTAGTCATTTGTTGATGCTGGTCTATGGGCAGCTGGCTCTTGCCAAAAGCAGCTGTTGAGCCGCAGTACAATCTTTAAAGAAAAGAAATGGCAGCTTCGAACTAGGCGAATACCAAGCAGTTGGATGATGTTCATAATAATAATAAACCCAATATGCAAGCTTTTCTGTGACATAGAAGGCTTCCCATGTTCAAAAGCTTAATAAATGCTGGAGTGAGAGCATGGTACCATTGTTGGGGGAAGTATTTATGAAATGCAAGTTAAGAAAAGCAGGAAGTTCTCCATATCCCATCAGCCAGGCTGGTGGGGACTAGGAAGAGGGCCTTCTCTGTGGCGGCCCCCGCATTATGGAACTCCCTCCCTAGTGACCTTCGCCATGCCCCCTCCGTGGTGAGCTTCCGCCGTGCATTAAAAACATGGTTGTTCGGGGGGGAATATGGGGTGGGTTAGGATTTTAAAAGAATTTTTATACTGTTTTAATTATCATATTTTATTGTATTGTTTTATTTGTACATCGCCCAGGGTGGCCAGGTAACCGGCCAGATGGGCGATTAATAAATATAATAAATAAATAAAATAATAAAATAAGTTGCTCTCCAGTGGATCAGGCCATTGGTTCATGTAGCCCTGTACTGTTGACTCTGGATGGTACTGATTCCAGCCCAGGGACGTTGCCTTCCACTGTAGCTTACCAGATGTTAGAATAGAAAATTTTATTTGCATCAGCCGCAAGCCATTGCAAGGCCACCAAATGTTGCTGGACCGCACCATTAAGCATCCCTGACCGTTGGCAATGCTGCCTGAGGCTGATGGGATCGGATTCCAAAAGGAGTGTACAGTTCTGGTCACCACACCTAAAAAGGGGGGGGGGATATTGCAGAGTCTCCAAAGTCGGGCGATAAATAAGTGCACATGCAAGGCAGTGATTAACGTAGAAACCGACATTTTAGGCTTGCCTCTATCACGGAAAAACAAATTACGGTAAGCAAAAAAGAGGACTTGTCGTGTTGGACTATCTTTTTTTACTCTGAGACTATGTCACCTTTATGATGCCGCTACGACCTAAGAGTTACTGTATATAGCGCTTTAATGTCCGAAATGCTTCACGTCTATTATTATCTCAACCACCTTGTAAGGCAAGTGCAGAAAAGGGCAATTAAATTGACCAAGGGGCTGGAGCAACTCCTCTACGAGGAAAGGTTGCAGCAGCTGGGATTGTTTAGCTTAGAAAAAAGGCAAGTAATGGGAGACATGAGAGGCGTACAGAATTATGCATGGTGTGGCAGGAAGTGGACAGGGAGACAGTTTTCTCTCATTATACTAGAACCCAACGGGGTCATCCCATAAAGCTGATTGGTGGGAGATTCGGGACAGATAAAAGGAAGGATTCCTTCATATATGCAGTGTGCCTATGGACACCAGTTGCTGGGGAACATGGACGGGAAGATGCTGTTGCACTCCAGTCCTGCTTGTGGATCCTGTGGGCAGCTGGTTGGCCACTGTGTGAACAGAATGCTGAACTAGATGGCCACTTGGTCTGATCCAGCATGGCTCTTCTTATGTTCACATAGCGCAGAGTTAAACCTATGGAATTCACTTCCACAAGTTGGAGTGATGGCCACCAATTTGGATGGCTTTGAAAGCGGATTGGACAAATTCATGGAGGAGAAGGCCATCGGTGGCTACAAGTCCTGATGGTCATGTGCTACCTCCAGTATCAGAGGCAGTGTGCCTATGGACACCAGTTGCTGGGGAACATGGGCAGGAGGGTGCTGTTGCACTCCTGTCCTGCTTGTGGGCTTCCCCCATGGGCAGCTGGTTGGCCACTCTGTGAACAGAATGCTGGACTAGATGGACCCTTGGTCTGATCCAGCAGGGCTCTTCTGATGTTCTGCATCCCTGTCACAGGTTTGAGGTCTTCCATCCCACCTTCTCCCTCTTCCTTTTGACTAGAGATAGTCAGGGATTGAACCTGGGACTTTCTGCATGCCACTGGTGCTTATGTACTGTCCAATCCGTTCAATACACAGCCTGGCCTGTTTCCATAAAACCAAGAGGGTGGGGTGATGACCGGTCCTGAGGGATGTTCACGCAACCGTGGGGCTGTCCGTTTATTGTGCTCTCGACCTAATTACATCCCTTGTGCCTTTCTTTGGTCCATCTGGTTTCCTTTAAGAAGGCTTTGTGGACACCGTAATTCTATGTCATTCAGTAAGGAAAAGTAAGCAACAGAAGTCTAGCACGAGACACGGGAGAGAAGGGTGTGGGAAGCACTTTATTCAGACAGAAGGACAGCAGTGATTTACTGGTGAAATTCCTAGAGGATAAAGTGTCCTGTAGCTTTCCAGAAGCTACGTACAGACAGAAGTTGAAAGAGTTCTCCAAAGTCGGGCGATAAATAAGTGCACATGCAAGGCAGTGATTAACGTAGAAACCGACATCTTAGGCTTGCCTCTGTCACGGAAAAACAAATTACGGTAAGCAAAAAAGAGGACTCGTCGTGTTGGACTAGCTTTTGTTACTCTGAGACTATGTCACCTTTATGATGCCGCTACGACCTAAGAGTTACTGTATATAGCGCTTTAATGTCCGAAACGCTTCACGTCTATTATTATCTCAACCACCTTGTAAGGCAAGTCAGTATTATATGCAGTGATATTGTAGCTGGAGGAATTGAGAGTGTGGTGTGCCTACCGCTTATGGTTGAGGTGGGATTTTTAACCGGGGTCTTCTTGGCTTGCCTCTTGGTCCCTCGTCTAGTGCATGATACCTGAACAGCCCCACTTCCCAAATCTGTGTCATCCACAGAGTTGGAAGCACCAAGGCCCAGAAAGTAACAGTAGCACAGTTATAAAAACAACAACAACAACCTGAGTTTCTAGCTCAGTTTCTGTTTCCAGGGGAGGGTGGAATTCAGGCTTGTGGGATCTACCTTGTTTTTGTTTTTTTACTAGAACCCTGAGATCCACCAACTGGAGCCAGTTGCGAAATAGTGGCTCACGTGGATGGACATGCACGAAGCATTAAGAAACAGGCGGCCTCTCTGGGTCCACGTGACCAGTGCCAGAACCAAGCTCTCAAGTCCTTCCACCCAAAAGTCCACTCCCGGTTTCCCTGATACAGGATTTTTAAAAAAAGCCTTTGAGGTGTTGCTATTGTTCAACAATTGGGCATTGCTGATCTACTATAAATCACCCAGAGATCTACCAATAGATCTACCCACCCCTTGATCAAGGCAGCCTTTCCCAAGCGAGGGTCCCCAGATGATATTGGCCTACAGTTCCCATCATCCACAGCATAGCCAAAGGTCCGGGATGGTGGGACTTTTAGTTCCACAGCATCTGGGGACGTACGGTTGGGAAAAGGAGGATCTAAGAGGACTTCTAAAATAGAGCACACGGACCTTCTAACATAGTTTGTATTTGTCGTCTTTGGACGTGATCATCTCTGGTAGAGGAAATCCCAGCATCCTCGCACAGTGGCCAAGTGACGAAAGTGGATGGTGTGTGTGTGTGTGTGTGTGTGTGTGTGCGTTTTGTAAGTTTAGATGCATTGCTGAAAGTAAAATATACAAACGGCAGAGAGGAGGAGAGAGCCAACACGGGATGATGGAACCATCTGGGTGACCGAAGTCCTCGCAAAGGGGTCTCCCGCTAATGCTTCAGCCTGACTCTCCAGGAATACGTGGTCAGGATCTTAGACTTTTTCTTCACGATGCAAGTATAGGTCCCTTCATTAATTGCATTGGCGATGATGCTCATGTGGTCATTGTCAAGAGAGAGGTAGCCGGGATAGGAGTATTCCAGTAACTCCTTCTCTTTATACCAGCTAGAGGGTAAAAAGCAAGAGGGGATTGGGAGAGAAATCAGCTGGGATACGGACAAGGTATACAATGTTTAATAAGACTTCATGGTGTGTGTTATTTATTTGAAAACACGCGCACACACACACACCACAAACTTCTGAAGTGCCCGATCCCTGATCCATGGGGATTCAGGTGTCCACTTGTTGTTTTTTTAAAAAAAATATTTACCGTAAATTTTTTAAACAATATATAAAACAACTAAATAACAAACATACAACTTATATAGTGCTCCCGTCACTACGGGACCGTATAGTACATTCTATCTCTACAATCTATCATTATTCATTATTCCAAAAATACAACATATCTTGACACGGCATACTCCCTTTCCCCTTATTTAACACAAAATAACCAAAATAAATAAACCCCAAATATCCTTAAAATTGTTTTCCTTTCATTGTCCCCTTTTACATTTGATATTGCAAGTTAACATATCGTTTAAAGCCATATCTCACACTTCTTTATACCAGGTGTCCACTTGTATCCACATGATAATCAATGGCTGTGAATGTACGTAATTCCCCACCCTGATCCAACGGCCCGGGCTGAGTTTATGTATTGCTACCGTGCAATGAGCAATAATGCCAGTCCGCTGTTCTAGAGAGGGGGAGGGAACTGGATTTATTCCCCGCCCCCCCCCCCCGACCTCGCCTTCACTGTCCAGCGGATTGGCAATTATTTAACACACACTTATTGTGAGACCGAAGGCCAGAGCATTTTAAAGTTCCTTAGGGCACAATCCTATGGCCGCTAGGCAAGAGTCTAGACAGCTACAGAAGTCGGAGTCCCAGCTCCGAGGTCGGAAATGAGCTGCGAGGTTGGAGCACCCTCCATCCGCCCTTGTTGCGGCCAGCGTGGAAAGAACCACCGCAGAGAGAATACCCACTGTTTTTGTGCAATGCAGCAGCGGAGAATTTTTAAAAAATGCATTTTCCCTCACAACAGATCAGCGGCAGGAGTTTTACGGGGTGAGATGAAACACCCTGAAAACGACGGGGGGTGGGAAGCCTTGTCATGTGTAGCGTTTACTTTTGCCATCGGCTGGGCGGTTATTGCCTCCTGCCATTCTTGTTGCATTCTTAGAATGCTCCCGGAATGACACGACATCAGGACTACTTCGCATCGTTCTGAGGGACGACGTTGTGTCTGCCACTGGGGAGGGAGCGCGGGCCTTGGCAGGTGCCCAATCGTGCCGACCCTGGCAAAAAGCAAAGCCCTTGACCACGAAAAACTGTTCGGAAATCTATACACAGAGACACTCTTCAGACCAAAATCTCATGTGTTTGGCTCAGGGCCTAAGCAAGATACTTACTAAACTTTGCCCTTTTTGTGAATGATCTTCTGGCCACATCGGAAGGTAACGTTCCTGCCTTCCGGGATGATCCTTGTTTTCATCCTTGGAGGAGGTGCAGTCGGCGCCGTCGTTGGGAAAGGGAAGTCTGCCATCAGAGCAAGGATGGGGACGGACCGAAACAAAAGGAATATTGAGCTTTTTCTGCACGAGGCTGCATCTACTTTCGGTTTCATCATAGAATTGAGATCCGAGCACTACGCGAAGGAGTGTTTCCTTTCCTGCTTTTCCACTACATAACCTCTAGGTGGCACTGTGGTATAGCGGAATAGCGCAATTACACAAGTGGGAAAAGCACTTTCACAAACGATACCACATTTCCCCTGCTCTAAAAAAGAAAACTTGCCGAAAGTGCTGTTTCAAAACAGAAGAGGAACTGGAGGGTCATGACGCTGTCTAAAGAATCCATAAATAACCGTGAGTGCACACAATGACGAGCTCACAATAAACGCCTCGTGCAGAAAAGCTCATTATCAGCTTAGCTTTGGGGGCCAAAGAAAAAAGAAAAAAACAACTAGACACGATCCATTATTATGACTGCTTGCTGTTTTCTGTTTTACTAGATAAAGGCGTCAAGAAACTGCTTCGAAAACCAAGGAAGTGGCGCTCTGGAAGATGTTACTTCTTTCCCTTTCTCTAATTTAAATCCCTCTCGTTTGCTCCATTCTGCCCTCACGTCCATTTATGCTCCATCCTGAGGCACAGGCAGACTTTTCTCTTGATCTTCACCAGGTGCCACTAAGCCCCACCCCTATACTACCAAGCTCCGCCCCCTGACATGTTTTCGCTGCCAAGCTCCACCCACTGAGACTTAGGGGTAAGAACTAAGCCTTGACCAAAGTTCCAAACTCCTCTTTTTTCCCATTTGCATGGGGCTCCCTCAATTCTGTTCGGGAGAGAAGAACTGAAATGTACCAGAACAGCAACGGTGTTCTGAACAGCTAGTGGTCACCACCTTTTTCGCTCAAAAATGCTCCATTCCGGGGGGGGGGGATGACAATTCCTCCCCTAGAATTCCTCTCAGAATGGGGCATTTTGGAGGGAGGTAAAAAATGATGCCAGCTGATCAGAGCTGCAAGGGTGCTCTAAATTCTCTCCCCCAATTTCATGGCTAGTGAATGGGGTCATGAAATTGGGGCGGGGGAGATATTTCAGGGCTGCCCTAGTGAGCCTCAGAAGATCTGGCAACCCAACTGGGGTAACCATGTTATTCAAAGACATTCCGATAAGGTAGGTGCCGGCAACTTGTGGTCCTCCAGATGTTTTGGCCTACAATTCCTTCAGCCCTAGCCAGCATAGCCAATGGTGAAGGACCATGGGAGTTGTAGGCAGGGGTGGTGCCAGGTACCAAAAAGATCCGGGGCTCAGGCCCACAGGACCCCCCCCCAAAATGCACAAATTTGCATATGCTAATTGACATATGCTCTAAAGTCTCTCTCTGTCTGTGCGTGTCTTTAAAGGACCCTGTCTCCTAAGGACACCCCCATTTGTAAAAAAAAAAAAAAAAAGGATGAATGGACAGGGGAAAGGAGAGCATTTGATTTCAGAATAAACCACAGGCAGAAAGATTCGGGGGGGGGGCTGCAGGAGGTGAAGAAGCACATGTGGGTCAAAAGCCAGCTCATCCAGGGGGATCCAATGCAACAGAGATCCTCAGGGCCCCTGGACCTTTCTTTCAGCGAGTTGCCAATCAACAGCAGGGTGGTGGGGACAGAGGGTCTCCCAGAGATTCGGGGCCACAAATGAAAGATTCGGGGCTCTAGCCCTAATGGGCCGCCCCCTAACACAGCCTCTCTCGACGTAGGCCTAAACACCTGGAGGGCGACAAGTTGCCCACCTCTGTAATAAAGGGTTTATTGTGATGAAAATGGCAACTTTAGTCTGTTTGCTTGCCTGCCAAATTTTTAACAACACTCCCCATCGCAGTGAGACATTCCAGGTGTAGCACTACAGCCTTCCCCAACCCAGCACCCCCCAGATGTGTTGGACTACAACTCCCATAATCCCTAGCCAGCCATGAGAGTTATACTCCAACACATCTGCAGACCGCCAGGTTGGGGAAGGCTGCATTACGAGGTTAAGTCTGAACGAGAGAACACTGGACTTAGGACATCCTTATCTCTGTTAGATATATACAGAGAAATATCTAACAATGGGCATGATCCAACATCATAGAAAGAGCTCTAGCCAGAGCAAGATTTGAGCAGCTTGATTCTATAGTTAAACATGGCAGTTACCATCAAGTGCCATACCCTGACAGAACATGTGTTTGTGGCGCAGGCGAAGTAGAAGACATCGCACACGTCCTACTTAATTGCCAACTTTATGCCTCAGCAAGGACCCAATATCTACTTCCGCTTCTTGATAAAAACTAAATTCTGGGAACGTCACAAACGACCGGGTTACTTCCTCGAGGGCTCAAGTTTATATGTAGCTGAAGAACGGCCAAATTCATAGCTAGGGCCACTCAACTGAGATCACAATACATATAGAACAAATCGGGGTTGTATGCAAAGGCGACGAATTAATCCAAACTTATATACTGTTTTAGAATTCTCTATAAGTTTTGCATTTCTCTCTCTTCCTTTTAATCACCTAGTTACCTAATCATTTATCTGATCTTTTACCTATTTTATCCTACCCCTTACCTCAATTCGATTTTATCAAATTTGATTTTATGTACTGTAGTTTTGATATGGTCAAATGACTGATCAATAAAGAATATCCATCCATCCATCCATCCATCCATCCATCCATCCATCCATCCATCCATATCCTTATAATATTTGTCAACATCCACACAGGGGATAGCAAAGGTACCAAAGAGATTCATTTTTCGGCTGCCAATCCTACACTAAAGTCGCCAGCAAGAGCCAATGCACCCGAAGGGCCCTCCAGTCTGCTCACGACTTTCTCTCTCTGCTTCTTAAGTTCGGAACTGCTGAAACTGGCTCCAAACTGTTTCTCTGCCTTCCCAAACTTCGCTGGATCCTGCATCCCAAAAGTGGCTGGAGAGAGAGATTCAAAGCTATCGGGAGGACATCACCTGTCCCTTGGCAGGACCAAGCAGCCTCAGAAAAGTAGTTGTTAGGATATATATTATCTAGCAGCTAGCAGTCTGGAGTGCTAGATTACTTATGGCACAATCCTATGCATGTTTATTTAGACGGAGAAAAAGGCCTACAACTCCCAGCATGGCCCAGCCAGCTATGCTGGCTGGGGCATGCTGGGAGTTGTAGGCCTTTTCTCCGCCTAAAGATGCATAGGACTGAGTGTGCCCTCACTTACACACACACATACACACACAAATATAAAGCAAGGAATATTCATTACCCACGCAGAAACTGCAGCTGTATGGACAATGCTTTTTCATAAACTTCGGGCGCGTCCTGCAGAAGCCTTTCCGAGTCCATGACGGACATATAAAGAGTCGATCTTTACAGCCTAAAATGAGAGACATTTTTTTTTTTTTTAACAAAACAAAAACTTGAGATCAGTGGGTAAAGGGGGCGGAAATAAGCATGCAAAATGAAATAAAAATAAAATAAACCCAGTGGTGAGAGCCAGCGTGGCGTGGTGGTTAGAGCGTCGTACTGGGACTCGCGAGATCCGGGTTCGAGTCCCCCGCTCGGCCATGAAGCTCCCTGGGTGACTTTGAGGCCAGCCACTGACTCTCAGCCTAACCTCTACCTCATAGGGTTGTTGTGAGGATAAAATGGAGAGGAGGATGAGGATTATGTAAGCCGCCTTGGGTTCCTTGCAGGGAAAAAAGGCGGGATGTAAATATAATAAATAAATAAACCCCAACCAATTCGAAAGCAGACTGAGCTTTGAGTACTTGGATTTCAACTGAGTTTAATCCTATCAAGGTAATTGGAACTAAAAGGTCTTAAATGTATTTCATCTGTCCAAAAGCTAATGTTTGCTTTCTAGGCTGGATAGTTTGAGACCCAAAGCAGCATGTGTGCAAATAAATGTGGATCCTTATTTTATTTATTTATTTATTTATTATATTTCTACCCCGCCTTTTTTCCTGCAAGGAACCCAAGGCGGCCTACATAATCCTCCTCCTCCTCCTCTCCATTTTATCCTCACAATAACCCTGTGAGGTAGGTTAGGCTGAGAGTCAGGGACTGGCCCAAAGTCACCCAGTGAATTTCATAGCTGAGCGGGGACTAGAACCCGGATCTCCCGAGTCCCAGTCCAACACTCTCACCACTAGGCAACACTGTCTCTCACACTGGATCCTTAGAACCAAGAACGCATGTATGGTGCAGCAGGGTTACCAACTTCCATGATAACAACTAAAAGAATAAATACAACAATGAAAATATAAACAATAATAAAATATTAAAACATTAAAACATTAAAGATCCAGTAGTAAAAATTAACAGAGTAAGTAAGAGATTAAGTCTTAAATGCCTGCTGGAAGAGGAAGATAGATAGATAAATTTTATTTCAGTCACAGACCCGAGATATGGAAGAGGGAGGTCTAAACATATACAGTGAAGAAGTCAGGCGGATCTCCCTGGGAAGGGCAATCCACAGACAAGGGGGCCACTACAGAGAAGCCTCTGTCCCTGGGTGCTGCCCGTTGCCTTGTTGTGGGCGGCAGGAGCCAGAGAGAAGAGCCTCCTAAGACGACATTAGCAATCGGGCAGGAACATATGAGATGTCTATGGCTCTATTAGCAAGCTGAAAAAAGTAGGGGTGGCTGTTTTGGGATTTGGGGGCCAGGGGTGAAATCTGGGCTGGGGTTAAACTCATTAGTTTAGTGTGATGATGCTCCTCCTGGTGGCGGCCGTCATCGAAGACCTCAATAGCATCACTCTGATGGCGGCTTCTAGGTACAAAAACATGGCGTGGTGGCCCGCAATGCCAAGTAAGGGGCTGTCGTTTTTTTCTCTTTCAAAAGTCTTCGCCACTGCCAGATAATTTTTTTTATTTTTTTTTGGCTCACAGCAGCTTGAGTGTCACTTAATGTTTTTATTTTTATCTTTTGAGATTGCGAAAGCCACTTTTTCAAGCCGGCTTTCACAATCCCAATTTACCCGTCCCCGAGCAGCCTCTCCAAGGGCCACTAGCAGTTCCTGGGAGAAGTTGCCCAGGGTGAGTATTTTATTATTATTTTGACCCAAATTAATTTCCAAAAATATTTGTGAAAATTAATTTAAAAAAATAAAAATAAAAATTCATTGCTGCCCATGCGCAATTGCACAGTTATGCAATGGGGACCCTGGGGTGGTTACTGGGCGCGGGGTGGTGGTGCTTGCTGGCAAAGTCCAGCAGGCACCCACCCTTCCCACTGACCCCCTAAGGGTGCAAGTGAGTAGGATCTTCTCCCCCTGCATCCTTTCGAAGCATCTGACACCCGTCAAAATGAGATGTCAGATGCTTCAAAAAGCCCGAGGGGGGGAGGGATCATTGCTCGTGAAAAGGGGGACTCGAACCCCCGTCTCGCAAGCAGCGATCTCCCCAAAATTGGCTCATGGCAGTCGGGCGGGAGGAAAGCCTCAGTGGAACTGCGTGGCTTGCGCTGCACTGTGGACTGCCGTGCCGCGTGTGATCCCTCCTGTTCTGTGCACACAACTGGCCTAAAAGCAAAAACAACAACATGGCCAGGCCATTTTTAAAAAAAAATCTGACTGAAACTGGCAAACGTCTTCTGCACTTGTGTCCACACACACTTCACATTTCAGCTGGCGTGTGTTGTGACAGTCACCCTGTCTTCCTAAGGAACCCCCAGGGCCTCGAAGGGCAGAGGGAAGGGAACAACAAGGCATCTCAAAGCAACTCTCAACGCACTCTCATCGAAACACAATTCCCGGGATTCTCTGCGGGAAGCCACGCGGCTGTTAAAAAAAAACAGCATAATAAAAACTGTGATACGTTTCCTGCGTAGATAGGGCCCACTTCAAAACAGGAAACAGGGGATGAACTACTTAGCCGGCATTCCAGAATAGACCAGTTTCCCCGACATTTCGGCGATCAAGGATGCTGCAGTATTCGCACCGGGCGAACTTCGCTAACTTACCTGTGAACATGAATGCTTCACAAGTCGCTCTGCTGGCTTGCTGCAGTTCTTGAAAACAGAGAGGGTATAGCAACCCACTTCGGCTATGGGTATTATGTTGTAAATTACACGTATACAGGGCCGGCGCCAAAGGGTCGGCATGCTCGGGGCACCTGCCAAGGGTCGGCACGCTCGGGGCACCTGCCGAGGGTCCACACAACGGCATGGGCCCACTGACAAGAGCCCTCTGCAGTTGCTGCTGCTGCTCTTCATCGTGGCAACCTGCTTCTTCACCTGCCTCTCGCAGGAGATGCCGTGGCCTACGTGCTCCCTGGTTTTCTGCCCGTCAAGGCAGCAGGTGGTACTGGTAGCAGTGACGGGAAAGAAGGGGGCCCCCATTGAGGGCGTCTTGCCCAGCCCCCTCCCCCCCCCCAAAAAACCCTGGAGCAGCACTGCATGCGTTGGCCGCTCCTTTGGACACCGCAGCCAGCCAAACGACCGGCGCATGCATGCACAGGTAAGTAGAGTGGGTTCTTTGGGGGAAATGGTGCTTTCCCGGCATGGCAAGATAATTTAGAGCAGGGCCTCTCCCACCTTGGCTCCCCAGATGTTGCTGGTACGCTACAGCTCCCAGCGTACCCCAGCCAGCACGGCGAATGGCAAGGGATTCTGGGAGCTGTAGTCCGGCAACATCAGGGGACCCAAGGTTGGAGAGCCCTGCTTTAGAGATATTTAGAAAATGAAATAAGTGAGTGAGTGAGTGAGAGAGAGAGAGACAGAGAGAGACAGAGAGATATTTAGTACAAGAACAGGGGGGAAGAAGCAAGTCACGACAACTTTGGCTAGCTTGCTTTAAGAAGATGCAGCCCTGCCTTCTTCAGCCTCCCTCAGCCCTTTCCCGGGAAGGTGCAGAGAGCTGGTTTTTGGCATACAAAATCAATAACTAGATTGGGGTGCCGATTCAAATATTTTTCAAAGGCAAACTGCAGAAAAGTAGGGTTGGTTTCCGCTCTCCTCTCCTCACAGGCCTTACGGTGCAGCAGAGCGTGCCATCAGCACCCCGCAACACACACACACACACCCATAAATACATACTTTCACAGAATTCCAGTGATGGATTTGAAAGCCTCTAATTTTCTCTGCCCAAGACGTTCCAGTTTTAGGAGGCACAGATCAGAAAATCTGGCGGAGTTCAAGCCACGCAACCTCCAAACAAACGCCCTTACAGAAGAAATTCGGGTTGCCTGCACAGATAATGTTGCCTTCACGGGAGCAGAGTGGAAGTGGGGGAACCCTTTTTCCGTTCAAGGGCTGAATTCCAATCTGAGAAATCTCTCAGGGGTTGCAGTCCATCTATGAGTGGGGCCAAAGGCAGAGTGGGCATGGTCAAAATGTGACTCTTACCCATTTAAAGCCTACTCAGAAGTAAGGAGGACTGAATCACTCAGCAGCGATTCCAAATCGCTTCCCAAATGCCAAGCCTCTGCACGTCTTTTCAGAAGTAAGGAAGTCTCTGCACATCTACGCAGAAGTAAGCGGGGGGGGGGGCAATCCACTCATTGCAGGACAAGCCTCAGAAGCAAACAGAACGGGATCACTCAACAGCTGAATCCCCAGGCTGTCTCGCTGGCAGAGTAACACTCTTATCTCCAATCAGCTCTTGGGAAGATAAGAGCTTTTCTTTGCCAGGAGAGGGAGTGGGGCCTGGGGAAGAAGACTGCAGCCCAGATGGGGAACCCTGATAGGCTATATTCGCCAGTGGGCTAGAGGTTTCCCCCTGCCTGGAGTAGAGGGAGGAATCAACTTAAAAGCCTTTCTACGGGGAAGCTAGTGTGGCAGCCATGGAGCTAGTGTGGCAGGTGGCAGCCATGGAGCTCTTATCTGGTCCCCCAATACAGCTCCCACACCCAAAAGCTCATCTTTATTGTGTACTCTCTCATCCTTTCTCATCTACATGAACCAAGAGCCAGGGAAAGGGCTTTTTAACCTCCTCATCCCACTTCTTCCTCTGATGCTACAGGGAGTCATCAGTGTCTTGGCAATATCAGCAGCCATATAACACCAATCTCACCTCAGTCCTATTTGCATGTGTCTAGCAACCAACACTCCTTCTATGAAGAGAGAGGGAAAAAGGCAAAGACTGCCATGTTTAACAGTTATTCAAGAGCTCACACCTTCTCTCCCAAGGCTGTCACCCACCGTAAAGCCTGAAGACCCCCCACATCTCGTCCTGCGAGATGGTGTTTTTCCCGGTCAGCGTAGCGTTGAGGTGCATCAGGGCATTTGGATCCAGGGAGTGCATGAGACCCAGGGCATGGCCGATTTCGTGGGCCGCAACGTGGACCAGGTCTGTAAGCCAGACACCTGAAAGAAAGACAAGAATGTTTTGTTAGGGCTTCTCTACATCCACCATTTTACCGAGACCGTCTGCTTCCAAATTCTTTGAGGGATTAAGACCGGCTCCTTTACATGTGTCCCCCCCCCCCCCAGGTTCTTTGGGCTTTTCTACATGAGGCATTTATTGCACGCTCATGATTCCTTACTCATAGTTGTTTATATGGGCTCTTTAGACGACATTGTGATCCTTCAGTTTCACTTCTGTTTCTTCGGAGCACTATTTGCATGTGTCCAGCAACCAACAATTGGAGGACAGGAGGTCAGGCACCCTCCATCGTGCCTGGATACTATTCCAGCTGAGACTCCCTCCTGTCCTGTTTTCAACTACCATTGCTGAGGCCACCGGAGTTATAACTAAGGACCTAGTGCCCGAGTTTTGCTTCCCCCCCTTCTCCCTCCCCATCGCTTTTCCTTTTGTGTCTTGACTTTTATATTGTAATCCCACGAGCAGGGGCAGTTTTATTTCTGATCTTTGTATGCTGCCCTGGGAGCCGTTTCGACCGAAGAGGAGGTCAAATAGGCTTCAAATAAATATATAAATAAATACCCACCCCAGTACTTGGTAATCAGAAGTAAACTATTTCTCAACATAGAGGTGCCATTTAGTTATTGTGGCTTATACTCATGGCTCCCTCTTAAAACGGCGACCAAATATTTTAGCCACATCTTAATTAAAATCGAGCAGGGCCACAAAGTGAAGGGGAAAGAAAGTTGTTGTGCGGGCTGGATCCAGCTCAACACTCAGCCCTGATTTACGTGATCGAGATGAGCCCTTGATGTTGCCAAAGGTGTCTGGTTTTTTAAAAGCTTTCGACATGTTGTTCTTCTTCTTTTTTTTTTTTTTAAACACTCCCTGAAAATCGTCTTGCTTTCTTGGCCCACCATGGCGATGTTGTGAAATGTGAGTTTTCTTGACAATAAAACCACCATCTCTCTTCTCTCTCTTCCTTAATAGGAAATAGTTGTATATTTGCGAAGCTGTCCAGTGTGGGACACACGGAAAGTCCTGGCTATCAAGCCAGAAATGTTGATAGACATTCAGAGAAAGGAAGCCAGAACTTCACAGTCACGCGATTCCACAGCTCCCAAAACAAATTGAAATTGCTTTGGCTGTTGAATTGTTGTTAAATTTTGTATATTTGGGGAGGGAGGGGGGATGTTGTTTTTTAAAGCTGCTTTTGCGCTATTTTTTAAATTGTATTATGTTTTGTGAATTGTTCTGAACCGCCCAGAGCGCTTCGGCTGTTGGGCGGTATAGAAATGGAATTAATAATAATAATTCCTCTCGACAAATCTCGGCGTGGAGGGGCTGAGAGTATGCTCCTTCAGCAATTTCACTGCTCTCGATTTTATTTTAATTATTACATTTTATTATTTATTTATTAATTATAGGTATATCCTGCCTTTTCCCCTGCAAGGAACCCAAGGCGGCTTACATAATCCTCCTCTTCCTCCTCTCCATTTGATCCTCACGACAACCCTGTGAGGTAGGCGAGGCTGAGAGTCCGTGACTGGCCCAAAGTCACCCGGTGAGTTTCATGGGCCGAGCGGGGACTAGAACCCGGATCTCCCGAGTCCCAGTCCAACGCTCTAACCCAAGTTGGGTCCCCAGATGTTGCTGGCCTACAGCTCCCAGAATCCCTTGCCATTAGCCATGCTGGCTGGGTATGCTGGGAGCTGTAGGCCAGCAACATCGGGGGGACCCAAGGTTGGAGAGCCCTGGTCTAGACGCTATGCCGTGCTGGCTCTCTTTTATGGACAATATCTAGCACCTAGCACCGCCCTGAATATGTGGCCCTCGGCAGAAAAATAGATTTCCCAGCCCGCTGCTCTGTAGGAAGAATTCACAGAAGTGATCAAACAACAGAGGGAAAGGGGTCAAAAATAAAAGAGAGAAAACGTATCGGGGGGGGGGGGGAATCGTCAGCATCTAAGGGCCCAACTGCTTCGCATGTCAAAGGTTCATCCAGAAGCGAGGCGTCCTTCGCTGCCCACAAAACGGCCACGCCTGCCGAAAAGCTGCTGACAGAGGGTAGCAAAATTGTAAACAGCCCTTTCTTTAAAAGAAGAGAGGAGGAGGAGGAATCGAGAGGGGGAAAAACAAGCGTAATCTCCCCCTCTGATAGCAGGACCTGAGTCCTGGAGCCAAGCCAGAGGCCACAGTTTACGCAAGGGTGGTTTGCACAGCCCCGCTGAGTAAAGGCACTCACAACCAGAGCTGGAAGTTACCCCGGAATCTGGAACATTCCACGAACCGAACGCGGCTGGCAGCTCACGTTGCAAGCATTTAATTCCCCCCCCCCCCCCCCCCCTGGTCGTCTGGCAGAACAGAAAAATGCTGCCTGATTTAATTCAACCCCATGGCATGGGAAAAAAATTGGGCATGTCTTATTGTCTCAAGAAGCCTTTCCCAACTTGGTGGCTTCCGGAAGTGTTGGATTGCAACTCCCATCTGCCCCAGCCGGCATGGCCAACGGCCATGCCGGCTGGGGCAGATGGGAGTTGCAGTCCAACACTTCTGGAAGCCACCAAGTTGGGAAAGGCTGGTCCAAAGCAAAGCTCAGAACTCTTAAGCCAATGCCAAACTGAGTTTTACTTCTTCTTTTTTTTTACTTTTTACATTTTCCATCCCCAACCAACCAACCAACCAGCATGAGCCTCGCAGGTCTAAAGGGGACACAAAATGACTGGCAGGGAACTGTAGCCTCGACATTAAAATAAATAAGCAAACAATTCCTTTCCGTTAGGAAAGGGACTGAAAATAAAAGCTGCCAAGATCATACCGCCCTGATACAAATCTGCGGTGCGACCGACCGCACTTAGAATATACTGTGTAGAAGAGTTCTGGTCACCGCACCTAAGGAAGGATATTGCAGGGTTGGGGAAAGTGCAGAAATGGGCAACTAGAATGACCAAGGGGCTTCAGCAACTCCCGTATGAGGAAAGGATACAGCAGCTGGGATTGTTTGGCTTAGAAAAAAGGTGAGTGAGGGGAGACATGATAGAGGTGTACAGAATTATGCACGGTGCGGAGAAAGCGGACAGGGAGACATTTTTCTCCCTCTCTCATCATACTAGAACCCCAACGGGGTCGTCCCATGAAGCTGATTGGGGGGCGATTCAGGACAGATGAAAGGAAGGACTTCTTCACACAGCGCAGAGTTAAACGATGGAATTCTCTCCCAGAAGATCATGTAGTGATATGGCCACGAATCTGGAAGGCTTTAAAAGGGGGCTGGAAAAATCCATGGAGGAGAAGGCTATCAATGGTACTAGTCCTGATTGGCTATATGCTACCTCCAGTATCAGAGGTAATATGCCTATGTGCACCAGTTGCTGGGGAACATGGGCGGGAGGGTGCTGTTGCACTCCTGTCCAGCTTGTGGGATTCCCTGGGGCAGTTCGTTGGGCACTGTGTGTGAACAGAATGCTGGACTAGATGGACCCTTGGTTGGATCCAGCAGGGCTCTTCTTAGGTTCTTAAACAAACAAACGAATAAGTAAATGAAAATTCTGTGCAAAAAGAAAAAGTAAAAAAAAAAGAAAGACAGAAAGGACGAATCCTGCGACTTGCATACAAGATCGAAATTAAGCAAATTGGCATGATTTATTCTATACGTTGTACCCTTTCATCCAACCCCCCCCCCCGGCAACTCTGAGAAATCTCCAATGCAGCAACTGATATTACTCACGGCTTTTAAGCATATTTTTGCACCCATGAGGGCTAGAAACGTGGTTTAAGAAACAAAACCCCGTCCCCGAAAGCTGAATTCTGCTTCAGTATCACATTCTGCTCTCTCTCTTCCCCGCACCCCTGCACTCCTGCAGAATCTTCCGCATGCACACGAGCCTTGATTATGGACTTCTTGGGACAAATGTCTTGTGAGGAAAGGCACAAAAGCCGCGCCAAACGTTATGCGAGGTGATGTGGGGCAGCAGATACAGGGGGGGAGGGTTGTCTGCCAGGCTGCCAGAAACGGTTCGGAGGCCCACACAAGGGCTGCAGACCTGGCTCACTTACCCTTTTTCCAGCTGAAGCGCGTGGTCCCCACAATCCAGTATTCGTGGTCGTCGAAGTGGATTTCCCCGACCTGGGGGAAAAAGGCGTGGGCCAGCTCTCCCGTCGTGCCATCGAAACACTGGTGGATGTGAGACTCCAGGCAGTCGGTGTGGTTTATGGAATAGAAGCCTGGCAGACATTTCGGGCAGAGGGGGGGGGGCAGAGAGAGAAAAAGGTGCTCATGAAAGTAGCTACGGAAATGTACAGGGAAAGCGAACATTGATCTTAAGCCCCCAACGTTGTTGGACCCGTGGCCACATTTGGGAATCGGAGAAACTGCCGTGGGTCCCACCACAAAATGCCTAATCCATGGATCGCCCACGCATCTATTGATCTTGGGCTGCGTCTTATTCAGCAAAAATGTTTGTTTTGTGTCTATTGGACGCTGCAATGTCTCTTTAACAAGGGATTGCCCAATCCGGCTAATGGCTGGTGCTGCAATGCAGCTATAATGCTTCTTTTAAATGTACGTTTTGGCAATGTGTCCAGTATGTTGCTTCCTTTTGGGAGGAGGTCATGACGTGGATACATTTTGTACTGGAACAGTCTTTCATACTCACTGATGTACGCGCTCTTTAAAATAATTGACCTGCTGCCTAGAAATCAACAAATGGGGAAATGGATTCCCTGCACCCTTTTGACAGCTAAAAGACCGATATGACAACATTGGGAAGGAGAAAACACTCACCCTCCTATAATGCAATGCATCGAGAACCCATACAATGCTTCCGATATTTGAACGGGTGGCATATAGACGCCACCACGCCACCCTCAGATGGATACTTATTTGGATATTTGGTCCACTTTTGTTGAAGCCTATGTATATAATTGCTAGAAAGTTGTATGCATTTCATACAAATCCATGTATATGTATATTAAAAAAGTGTGTGTGTGTGTGTGTATGTGTACACACACACACACACACACACACACACACACACAATTTCTGGTGCACATGTTGGGGACCCTATTCAGACCCAAAAATGGCCGCTGTGTCAGGGCTTGTGATCTCCGCACCGCCGCCCGCAGAAGACTTTGCTGAGAGCGAGCCAGGCTCTCCTCCCTTGTGGCCTGTTTTCGATCCAGCAACAAGTGATGGAGCAACAATAAGGTCTGGCTCTTGGGCGGGAGCCCGCTTCTTCCAGATAATTTGGGCGAATGTGCAAATATCACTTTCGGCCGACAGCCGGCGAGTCAAGGATAAATCCTGCAATCCAGATGTGCAGAAACCCATCCCGCCTTGTTTTCTCTGAGGAGAAATCCAGCAAATGCAAAACAACAACAACAAAAAACACCCTCCCCCAAATGCTGTAAAAGAATGAAAAGGTTGCTCCGTTGGCTGTGGTCGTGCTTGGTCGCCAAGCGGCTAGCTAAGCATATGGTTTTAGGGGAAAGGAGGCTGGCATTTGAACTGAGAAAGACGTTTGGACCAGACTTTTCTTAATTTAAATTAATAAACAACAACACAACACTGCAGGGGGGAAAAAGGCTCAACTTCCTGGAGTGATAGAAACCCTCCAGAGGGTGAGTTTTCTTAGGGGACAGAATGCACGGGGGAAATGTACGATAGTTCAAAGAGATGACACGTGGTGGGACCTGCAACAAGATGTTGCAGCTATGGACTGCTCCCATCCAGGTTCTAGCCAGCCATGCCCTCGTTCAGGATACTCTATTCCGTCACATCCGCCCATGCCCCCTGCCACTCGCACAAGAGACACTCAGTGTTCTGTTGCTACCGGACGTACTCAGTCCTCATTGGGCCGTTTTGGGATGCTACCACCCCACCCCTGTAGGTTTCCCCCACCCCACCCCGTAATGTCTGAAATCGGCGCCAAGGGGGGGGGGATCCCTACCAATTTTCAGATCGCTGGGCATGCTCGGCGGGACCTCCCGAAAGCTGAAGGGGGAGACGTCGCTCCACATGCGAAAAGCGGCAGTGAGCCCCTTCCTCGTCTGGCCCTGGTTGATGAGGTTTCTGGGAAAGGACAGAATCCTGAAGGGGAATACAAATAAAAGGCAACTGTAGAATAATTTGCACTAGGAGATACCAAAAGGCTCACGATCATAGAATAGTAGTAGAGTTGGAAGGGGCCTACCAGGCCATCGAGTCCAACCCCCTGCTCAGTGCAGGAATCCAGGTCAAAGCATCCCCGACAGATGGCCGTCCGTCCAGCTGCACCTCGAATGCCTCCAGAGTGGGAGAGCCCCACCACCTCCCTAGGTAGTTGGTTCCATTGTCTTATTGCTCTGACAGTCAGGAATTTTTTCCTGATGTTCAGGTGGAATCTGGGTTCCTGTAACTTGAGCCCATTCTTCCGTGTCCTGCAAACTGGGATGATGGAGAAGAGATCCTGGCCCCCCTCTTTGTGACAACCATTCAAGTACTGGAAGAGTGCGATCATCTCTCCCCTCAGTCTCCTCTCCTGAAGGCTAAACATGCCCAGTTCTTTCAGTCTCTCCTCACAGGGCCTTGTTTCCAGTCCCTTTATCATCCTTGTTGCCCTCCTCTGAACCCTCTCCAGTTTGTCTACGTCCTTCTTAAAGTGTGGTGCCCAGAACTGGACACAGTCTCAAGATGAGGCTTAACCAGTGCTGAGTAGAGAACTAGTACTTCCCGCGATTTGGAAGGTATACTTCTATGAATGCAGCCCAAAATAGCATTTGCCTTCTTTGCAGCCACATCACATTGCTGGCTCATATTCAACTTGTGATCTACAACAACTCCAAGATCCTTCTCGCTAGTAGTATTGTTGAGCCAAAGATTCCCCATCCTGTAACTGTGCAGTCGCCGGTGAATATTATACCTAGGATTGTATATGTTTTACGTGAGATTCCTCTATTTATACCTGGGAACCCCTAGAACAAGCCATGGGTTATCAGGCTGGCTTGTTGCCCATGCACAAGCCACCCCTGGGGGAAATTGGTGCGGGATCGCACGACACAACAACCCATTGTGGGTAGCAACCCAAGATGGATAGTCGTACCGGGCCAAGAAGTACATTAAATGTGTGTATACTTTTGACAAATACTAGTTTTTACCTTAAGAATAGCAGCTGCTGGGGGAGGGCGAGATCGGTATCAGGGCCATGGCACGTAAGGAGGGTTTGTAAATCATTACCCCCCTGCACCATGTTCCAGGTGAAAATTGTCCTATGCCAGGCAGCTAGTTCCCTGGGTGAAGGTGGGATGGTTGGGGGAAAAGATATACCATTGGCACCAACAGCAACTTCCTTCTTGGTGCGAGTAGCTGCTTTGGGGTGTGTGTGTTGGGTTGGGAGGTATTCACCAGGACCACGGCATGGGGGAAAGGAAGTCTGCCCCCACTCCGTGGCATTTCTTTTTTTAAAGTAAAGAAAAATAGCAATACACACATTTAATTTAGAGTCATGATTGGCCCTCATCCTAACACGTCACTGGGCTTGCAATATAAGTACTGTAGTAACGGCTTAAATTAAAAATCTCTGTACATATTTTTTTTGGGGGGGATTTCGTTTTGATATAAGAGTGTTTTGGATTACAACAAGCACGTTTCCGGAACGAATCATGCT
The DNA here is from genome assembly GCA_021292165.1 of Shinisaurus crocodilurus. Classification (NCBI taxonomy): domain Eukaryota; kingdom Metazoa; phylum Chordata; class Lepidosauria; order Squamata; family Shinisauridae; genus Shinisaurus; species Shinisaurus crocodilurus. Next base: position 25,546,003 of record CM037886.1, on the reverse strand, counting down.
CTCAGTCCAAGGCATGACTGTATATGCATCCTGAGTTCTTTGTAGGAAGGGTAGTATAGAAATGTAGGGGGGGTGGTGGGTTGTTGTTTTTTTGTTTAAAAATTTTTTTTCTTAGCTTAGGAGAACAGAGAGCCTCTCTTTGGCCCGTAGGTCTCAGGCTTCCTGCCAAGGATGAGGTAAAACCCTTAAAAAACAAACACACACCCGGGCTTGCTGCTTGAGCTTTACGGTGGCCGGCGCGGTCACACCTGCCAGACTTCAATTTGGCACACCTGACCCGGGCCATGTGAGGTTTCCACCCCGTGCAAGGCAGCCGCCCGCACCTTAAGGCTTCTTTGCACAACCAACGAACTGACATCTTTGGTCAGCACCCCGATGAGGAGGCGGCGACGACGCTGCTGCGGCCGCCGCCGCCGAGTTGACAGATGGCAAGGGGTATATTTGTCACTGCTGACTCTGAGGGAGACTTGCACTCAGTTTGGGGGTGCGTGTGTTGTTGTTACACCAGGGGCCAGAGAGTAATATATGGCCAAAGAAGTAGAGAGGAGCAAGCCCAGGTGTTCAAGATGCATACAAGCTCATTGCTGGTCCGGTCCGAGGCTTTTTGCCACCGGAGGCAGAACGAGCGACCCCAGCCCAAGACATTTTGCTGCCTGAGGCAAAACACAAGATGGCTAACCCCTCCGCAGTCCACATGCGGAAACTGACCGAATTGACAGTTGGATGATGTTACTACTTTAAAACACTGGTGATGGAATAGGATCCTTCATCCTCCGCTCCATTTAGAGCAGGGCTCTCCAACCTTGGGTCCCCAGATGTTGCTGGCCTACAGCTCCCAGCATACCCAGCCAGCATGGCTAATGGCAAGGGATTCTGGGAGCTGTCGTCCAGCAACATCTGGGGACCCAGGGTGGTTGGAGAGCCCTGGTTTAGAGGGATCCAAGCCAGGTTGGACCCATCATCATCATCATATGTTTATTGCTTCAGCCATAGGCCATTGCAAGTACAAGCAAAACAGCGTCCAACCGGAGAAATAAGAAAAAATATAATGATAAAGAGAAAACATACGTACATGGCGTTCAAACAATACAATTAAAATACGCTTTAGAAACATTCCCTTTCATGATAGGCCCTGATTTTACTAAGGTTATCCTCATAATCAAGCTATAAAATGGTAGTAAAAATACCAACATAAGATGAGAGTAAAATACACATAGAACTTAAAATGTTCCGGTATAAAATGGGACTTAAAAACTTGTTATTTCCTAGCAAGGTAACCTTATCAGATCTTTGAATCTCCCTTGCAGTCTACTGCCATCTCGTTCAGGGTTCGTGCTCTGATTTTCTTGGCTGCAATTGCAAATTGCAAATTGCAATCTGTGGCAATTTTCTTTGCTGCAATTTTCTTTGCAATTTCTTTGCCAGGTTGGGCCCTCTAACTAACTAATAACTAACAATTTGCTAATAACTAACTAATTTGCTAATAACTAACGATTTGCTGATAACTAATTAATAACTAACAATTTGCTCCTTTTTCATGAAACCCCACCATCGGTGGTCTGAGGCGGCTGCCTCATGCTGTCAGCCCTAGGGTGGCCGTGTGTGTCCTCTTTTACGCAGGACAGCCCTCTGTCTGAAGGGCTGCCAGAGGACCGCCTTCTATTTGTCCTGTCCAATTCCATTTTAAAGATGGAGCAGCACGAGAACGGTTGCCCATCGGCAGCGAGGGCGGACGGGCAGGCACACAGGCCATCTGGCCACAGTCTTCCTCACTAAGGTGAGATGGACTGCATTTCTATTTTTTAAGTTATAGTAACGCTTTCTAAATCATTTGCATCCACACACACATAAAATAGCCCATTGCAAATTTATTGTATGCAATTCGCCGCCCCCTTTTGTTCTCTTTTTTTGGGTGATGCATTTCCTCTCTTTTCTTTCGGCAGAGGCGAGTGGCTCCCGTGCCAGTGGGGCTGTATCCACTCCGGGTTTCAGCCAGAACGTTTAAGGAGCTGTCCGTGGTGCCGAACCCCAGCCCCAAACTAGGTTCAGCGCCACGGACAGCTCCCTTAAAGTTCAGACTGGGTGTAAAAATGTAATGGATTTTTGGAAAATGATTTTTGAGGAAATATCAGAAATTGTTGGAGCTGATTTAGAGGTTTGTCCTAAACTAGCTTTGCTATCAATAACGGAAAAGGTGATCGGTCCTCAAAATGTTAAAGAATTAATTATAAACTTGTTAACGGCAGGTAGACTAATGATAGCAAGGAAATGGAAAATCCAGCAAGTTTTCACTATTACCGATTGGTATAAAGTAGTATGGGATATGGCACTGAATGATATGTTGACTTGTAATATTAAATGCAAAAGGGGTCAATTAAAGAAAAATATTTTCAAGGATATTTGGGGTTTATTTCTGGAATATGTGTTAAGAAAGGGGAAAGGGAGTTTACCCTGTCAAGATATGTTGTATTTTTGGAATAATGAACAATTATAGAGTCATTGTATTATTTGGTCCCATGGTGATGGGAGCACTATATTAGTTATATGTGTGTGTTATTTTCTCTTTGTATTGTTTAAAAATTTAAATTAAAAAAAAAAAAAAAGTTCAGACTGGAACCCGGCGTGGATACACCATCCCACTGACGTTGGAGCAACTGCTGTCTTGTTTATTTATTATTTTTATTTATTATATTTATACCCTGCCTTTTTTTCCTGCAAGGAACCCAAGGCGGCTTACACAATCCATCCTCCTCCTCCTCCTCCTCTCCATCTTATCCTCACAACAACCCTGCGAGGTAGGTGAGGCTGAGAGTCAGGGACTGGCCCCAAAGTCACCCAGTGAGTTTCATGGCCGAGCGGGGACTAGAACCCGGATCTCCCGAGTCCCAGTCCAACACTCTCGCCACTACGCCACATTTCGCTCTCTTTTTTGACGATTCATGGGTGGCCAACCTAGAAGTTGCTTTATAACGGGTCAGATTATCTGTCTAGCCCCATATGGCCTACTCTGGCTGGCTGTAGGCTCCCCAAAATTTTCAGCAGGGATCTTTCCCCATCTCCTGCCACGGTATCCCTTTTTAACGGGAGATGTTTGGGACTGAACCTGGGACCTACAGCATGCTACATTGACTAGTACCAGCTCTCCAGGTGTTCAGATGAGAATCTTTCCCAGCTTTACCTGGAGATGCCAGCCCAGGGACTGATCCTGGGAAGAAAAGAAGGGCCCTGCTGGATCAGACCAAGGGTCCATCTAGTCCAGCATTCTGTTCACACGGTGGCCAACCAGCTGCCCACAGGAGACCTGCAAATAGCACATGAGTGCAACAGCCACCCTCCCACCCATGTTCCCCAGCAACTGGTGTACATACTGCCTCTGATACTGGAGGAAGCATATAGCCATCAGGACTAGAAGCCATGGATAGCCTTCTCCTCTATGAATCTGTCCAATCCCCCTTTCAAGCCCTCCAAACCGGTGGCCATCACTCCATCTTGTGGAAGCGAATCCCATAGTTTAACTCTGTGCCGTGTGAAGAAGGCCTTCCTTTGATCTGTCCCGAATCTCCCGCCAATCAGCTTCATGGGATGACCCCGTTGGTTGGGCTCTAGTATGATGATGAGAGAGGGAGAAAAATGTCTACCTTCTCCACACCAGGCATAATTCTGTACACCTCTATGATGTCTCCCCTGGTTCGCCTTTTCTTTAAACTAAACAATCCCAGCTATTGTAGCCTTTACTCATGGGGGAGTTGCTGCAGCCCCTTGATCATTTTCGTTGCCCGTTTCTGCACTTTTCCCAACTCTACAACGTCCTGCTTTAGGTGCGGTGACCAGAACTCTGCACAGTATTCTGAGTGCAGGTCGCACCATAGATTTGTTTAAGGGCGGTATGATCTTGGCAGTTTTATTTTCAGTTCCTTTCCTAATTCTGCCTAACATGGAGTTTGCCTTCTTCACAGCAGCTGCACTCTGGGTCGACATTTTCATTGAGCTGTCCACCACAACCCCAAGATCTCTTTCTACAAATCAAGATTGGCACCTAGGAATGTTTCCCACACACACAGAAACCGACACTGTAGAGGTGTGTGTGTGTGTGTGTATGATATTGCATATTTCAATATTTAGTTATTTATTATATTTATATTCTGCCTTTTTTCCTCTTGCAAGGAACGCGCACGGCCCAAAGTCACCCAGTGAGCTTCATGGCCGAGTGGGGACTAGAACCCGGGTCTCCCTGAGTCCCAGTCCAGCACTCTCACCACTACGCCACACTGGCTCTCACACCACACTGGCCACAAATAAGAATGGAGTCTTACTTGGAAGTGGAAGGGAGCGAGGAGAAAAAAAGCACTTTTAAAAAAAAAAAATTCAAGCTCTGCAAAGCGGCACAAGGCATCCTTACGTGTACGTCAGGTTGAAGTGGTCCCACTTGAGCTCCCCTGGCGTGAGCGTGTAGCGTTTCTTCCGGATATGGGGATGAGGTGGGAACGTGCCATCTCGGAGGGCCGAGGGGATACCATGAGGAAAATCAGGTCGAGCAGAATCTTCCTTAAAAGGCAGAGGAGTGGGTCAGAAGGTTTTGGAGTGGCGCACGACAAGACACCAGCCTCACTATTATTTATTTATTATTTATTTATCAATTATATTTATACCCCGCCTTTTTTCCTGCAAGGAACCCAAGGCGGCTTACATAATCCTCCTCCTCCTCCTCCTCCTCCTCTCCATTTTATCTTCACAACAACCCTGTGAGGTAGGTTAGGCTGAGAGACTTCAGTGACTGGCTCAAAGTCACCCACTGAGTTTCATGGCCGAGTGAACATCAACACCTCTGGGTTTATTTCCATTATGCATATCCCATATGAGTCTTTCTAATGAAGCCTGTGTGTATGTGTGTGAGGATTTTTCCGTCCAATCTGGAGCGGTCCTTTTTCTGGAAAAGTCATCTTACATGGTTTTTTTTAACTTCTCCTGATGGCATCGTAAGAACTGAAGCGCAGTCTACATAAGAATCCCGCTCTTTCCAGCAGCGACTCAGGCATGCCCCTTGGGAGTCCACAGGCACAGCTTAAAACAAGGGTGCCAAACCTCACCATACCTAGAGTCCGAACCCAAACTCTGGCCTACTTAGAGTCTTGTGGGCCTGAGACCCAGATCTTTTTGGGACCTGGCACCACCCCGCATAACCTCCATGCATTGGAAGCAGACTCTGACCCTTCGAAGGGAGAAGGGATCCTTGAGTTGTGCCTCGGATTCTACCTTGGCTTTCCCCGCTCCTGGCAGGAAGGCGTTTAATTAGATGATCTTAGAACTGCATCCAGGAACCAAGCTGGCCTACTTGATATGCTGCTGTACTTAAAAGACCTTTTGCTAGCTGCCCTGTGTAGTTTCCCCATTTAAACAGCCCAGATCAGATGCGTTCCTCCTGCCACAGCGCGCCGAGCTGTGGAAGTTGATCCAAGTCCCGGCCTTACAGATTTTTCCAGGGACGGATCGAGAGCCAGAAAAATAAGGGCCAGCCAATTAATTATAGCACTCGCTTCTTGATTGCTGCCAAACACACACACGGGTTGCATTTCGGGTTGCCAGGCCTCCAGCTATGGCCTCCGATTTTGGGGTGCAGTCTCGGGCAGCAAGTTTAAATAATCTCAGGGCTGTCAGCTGCAAATGACGACTTTTGAATCTAGGAGTTTTGCAGCAGTATTATTATTTTTGGGACAGTTCCTTTTGGGGGGAAAACCACTCATTCTGAAAGAAAATATTACATAACAGTTTTTTCTTCTTTGAGGTTTCTGAAAATTTCCATCCCCCCCCAATGGAAAGGTTGGGGAAACCCCACCAATTAAAAAAAAGCATTATGTTCCCTGCTCCTGCCTGAGACTTCCCGTTGTTGTTTGTTGTTGTTGTTGTTGTTGTTGTTGTTGTTATTATTATTATTATTATTATTATTATTTCCTGCCTTTTTTCCTGCAAGGAACCCAAGATGGCTGACATAATCCTTCCCCTCCTCTCAATTTTATCCTCACAACAACCCTGTGAGGTAGGTTAGGCTGAGAGTCAGTGACTGGCCCAAAGTCACCCAGTGACCTTCATGGCCGAGGTGGTGCTAGGTACCAAAAAGGTCTGGGGCTCAGGCCCGCAGGACAAAATAAATTGCACACACGTGCATATGCTAATTTACATATACAGTAATACCTTGGACTGAGAGCATAATACGTTCCGGAACCGTGCTTGTAATCCAAAACACTCTTATATCAAAGCGAGTCTCTGGCGGGCATGAGCGGGGCCGATTTCGGCCCGCTCTGCCTGCTCGAGGCGAGCAGTTACATCCCTACGACTTGTCTTGCAAGACGTCGTTTGTTTATCAAGTCAAAATTTATTAAAAATTTTTTGCTTGTCTTGCAAAACGCTCTCAGACCAAGTTACTTGCAATCCAAGGTATTACTGTACTCTAAAGTGTGTAAAGGACCCTGTCTCCTAAGGACACCCCTATTTGTAAAAAGGGATGTCTGGACAGGGGAGAGGAGGGCATTTGTTTTCAGAAGAAAACCTCAGGCAGAAAGATTCAGGGGTTGGGCAGCTGGAGGCGAAGCGCATGTGGGCAGAAAGCCATCTGATCCAGGGGGATCAGATGCAACAGAGATCACTAGGGCCCCTGTTCCATTATTTCAGCAAGTGGCAGCACAGTGGTGGGGCAGAGGGCCTCCCAGAGATTCGGGGCTCCAAATGCAAGAGTCGGGGCTCCGGCCCTAGTGGGCCACCCCCTAACGCCGCCTCTGGTTCTCTCTTCACAAAAGGGAAGCCGGCCCTGAATCTTCCTCTCACTTAAGGAAGCGAGGAATGAAAGTACAGTATGGAACAACGCGCACACCGCTCCTTGCCAAATGCATTTCTTCATAAGTAGGTCAAGAGTCTGATCTCACTCCTAAATCTGAAGTGAAGCGAGCGTGAAGCCTGTCTCAGCTGGGAAAGCTGAAGGTTGTTGGGCAAACTTTGGGCTGTGGAATCTACTTTTGTTTTTCTTTTTTACTAGAACCCCAAGAGTCACCGACTGGAACCAGGTGCAAAAGTCACATACACTTAGGGAATGAGAGAATTCTGAGCCCAGGTTTTTTGTTTTTAAATTTTAGTACCAGAACTGAACAAAACCTACAGTCCTTCCAGGCATTTTTTTTTTTTTTTTTTACTCCTGGTAACCCCAAAACGTTCCTAATTTCATCTGTATAGTTTAGAGCAGGGGGCTCAGGTACATTTTGCTGCTGCTCATGTTAAACAAACTGGAAGTCAGAAAAATAAATAAATAAATACTGGATCTTGGAGATTGGAGCCATGACATCAGTGCAGAGGGACAACAAAAGGAAAAGAAAATAATCTTAGCAGCCCAGCAAAAGGGGTCTGTAAACTCAGAAGCATCCTGGCCCATAATCTATCTTAGAATTGAATGTTCCATAGTAATTAGCTTGTGCTTTAAAAACTAGTACCATCTCTGTGGTTCTTCTATGCATTTTGAGATGTACTGTTCTTCAGACTGACTGTGTTTGGGGTCTCTGCGACCTTTTCCACTGGGAGAGAGTATACACACACACACGATTCAAGTCCACTATTCAAGCCCATTAGGATTTGAATAGAACTGTTCTCCACTGGTTTAAGAAGGCCACACATGCGATACTGTGAATCAAGATGATCCCCACCGTCCTCTCAAACCTATTTGCATGCACAACAACCAACACACACATGCTCTGGGAAAGGGATGAAAAGGTTCAAAAAGGCCATGAAACAAGGTGAGGAATGAAGGCAGGCATGCAGAGGTGAGCAAAGAGCCATTCCATAAGTATCTCCACCAATGGAAAGGCATGTGTACTACTCCTGTTCACTGGAGAGGCAGTGTGGTGTAGTGGGTGGAGTGTAAACTAGGGACAGGGGAATCAAGGTTCAAATCCCCTGAAGCCCATTTCAGGGGTGGTGCTAGGTACCGAAAAGATCTGAAGCTCAGGCCCACAAGACCAAAAAAAAAAAGAGCACAAATATTCAATGCTAACTGACATATGCTCTAAAGCAGGGCTCTCCAACTTTGGGTCCCCAGATGTTGCTGGCCTACAGCTCCCAGCATACCCAGCCAGCATGGCTAATGGCAAGGGATTCTGGGAGCTGTAGTCCAGCAACATCTCTGGGGACCCAAGGTTGGAGAGCCTTGCTCTAAAGTCTCTCTCTGTGTGTGTCTGTAAAGGCCCCTGTCTCCTAAGGACACCCCTATTTGTAAAAAGGGATGTATGGACAGGGGAGAGGAGGACATTTGATTTCAGAAGAAAACCTCAGGCGGAAAGATTCGGTGGGGGGGCAGCAGCAGGAGGGGAAGCACCTGTGGGCCAAAAGCCAGCTAGTCCAGGGGGATCAGCTGCCCCTGGACCTTTCTTTCATCAAGTGCCCCTGGACAGCAGGGTGGTGGGGCAGGCGGCCTCCCAGAGATTTGGGGCTCCAGATGAAAGTTTTGGGGCCTCAGCTCTAATGGGCCGCCCCCTGACGCCGCCTGTGGCTCATTTACTGATCTTGGGCCAGCCACTGTCTGTGATCCTCTCACCTACCTGTCAGGGTTGCTGCAAGGGTTAAAATAGAGAGGGGAAGGGTAATCAATCCTATGCATGTTTACTCAGAAGTAAGCCCCACTGTGATCAGTAGGGCTCACTCCCGGGTAGGTGTGCATAGGTCCTAGGATGTTACTGTTAACCCCACAAGCACCTTTTTCTCCCCCCCTTGCCAGGAATTTAAAAATTATTTTTAAATTCTTTTCAGCCTCCGGTTCCAATATACAGGGACGCCGGTGCCAAGTTAAAATCCCTGGGCACCTTGGAGAAAATGTGAGAGATAAATGTAATATATTGAGCCAGATGTTGCTATGTATTGCTATTGTAATATAATATTATTATATTGTAATATAATAATAACAATAATAATAATAACAACAACAACAACAACAACAATGATAATAAATCATTATTTATTATCATTATTGTTGTTGTTATTATTATTATTATTATTATTATTATTATTATTATTATTATTATTATTATTATTATTTGTTTTTATTATTATTTTTTGTTTTTAAATTGAACAAAACCTACAGTCCTTCCAGGCATTTTTAACAAAAACAACAACAGTTGTTTTGCTGCTATGGTGGGTTTTTTTTTAAAATAAATTGATATGATGGAAGCAGCCTTGGGAGGGCTTGGCCCCAAAAGGCAGCCTAAAAGTATTTAAAATTAATAAATAAACATACATACACATACATAACAAACAAACAAACTGCCCATTCTGTACAACAGGATGACACCTGTGCCAAAGAAAGAACGGTGGGCTTTAATAAGGCTTAGGTTCAAATCCCAGCTTGGTGGGTGTGACCTCGGGGCGGGTCACCATTCCTCAGCCTGGCCTACCTCGCAGGGTTGTCGTGAGGATAAAAATGAGTAGGGGGCAGAACTATGTACATCGCCATGAGCTCCCTTGGATCAAGGGGAGGATATAAAGGGTAGGGTGTCAATGCAAAACAAAAGAACAATCAATAACATCTGGTGGGGGGGGGGAAGCCTCTTACCTGGATCTGCCGCGTTTCTGTTGCAAGCGCGTCTCCCAAAGTAGCCAATAGAATCAAGAGTGGGACTGGGAAACTGTACAAGAAGCTCAAGATGCATCGATATCGATGATTTTTCTGCCTGTCAGCTGGTAGGAAAACAAGAGACATCCCTGCAGCAGAGACCTTCTCAATACGCTGCATGGCTGCCTTTAATTAAAACAATACAAGGACAAGGAGAAGGGAAGACAGACAGAAATAGAAAAAAATGTATCCAGTCTGAATAGCAGGAGGCGTAAAGCTTTCTCAGACTCAGCGCTGGGATGCAGTCTTTGCAGCCGGCGGCAGCAGCAAAAGTTTGCTGGAAATTCGCAAAACTAATTTTGGGGGGTAAAGGGGGTGGGGAGGAAAGAGCGAACGAGAGAGTGAGCGAGAGCAGAGAATTTACATTAAACCTCTGTTTGACATGCCAGGCATTAAAAAATAAAATAAAAAATAAAAAAAATCAATCCCTGCCAAGCTGTATTATGTTACTGGGACTCTCTGTTAATGGAGAAAAGAGAGAGAGAGAGAGAGAAGGGGTGGGGGTACCCAGGCCGCTGTGCAGCAAAACAGCTGTGCTGGTGGAAGGGAATGTAACTTAGCCAGATGTTTTCCAGCAGCTGGATGCAGGGAGTCTGCAGATTTATGCAAAACAAAACAAAACAAAAACAGTGGGAAAGGAAAAGGTGGAGTGGAATCCAGAAGCCCAGATTTGCAGCTCCCCCCACCCTGGAATATTTAATCAAGGGGATGTTCCATGATAGGAAATATGAAGATCATCAACAGACAGCTTTTGGGGGCGGGGGGAGAGAGAGAGAGAGAGAGAGAGAAGACTGTGGTGTTAAGGGCAGAAACAGCTTCTGGCTGAGCTCCTGCTTTGAGGTTTTTTGAAACCTTGTAAAAAAAAAAAACTGTCTCAAAAGGGAAGAGGGTATCTAGGACCGGGTTCACCGTCTGAGGGTGGGGGTGTAGTATAAATAGTTAAAAAGATACCCACCCACCCCCCAAATCTCATTGCTGTCATGAACTCACTTAAAGGCAAGGGTGGGCAAAATGGTTTTGATCGGGATTTACTGGAAGGTCTCTGGGTGACCTGCAGGGGATGGCCACCAAGGGTTTCCCCCGCACGGGGCGGTGCTAGGTACCAAAAGAGATCTGGGGCTCAGGCCCACAGGACCAAAAAAAAAAAAATAAATTAAAAAAAAATGCACAATTTTTTTTGTACATATGCTCTAAAGTCCTTCTGACTGTGTGTGTCCTTAAAGGACCCCGTCTCCTAAGGGCACCCCTCTTTGAAAAAAAGGATGTCTGGACAGGGGAGAGGAGGGCAGTTGATTTCAGAAGAAAACCTCAGGCGGAAAGATTCAAGGAGGGGGCAGCAGGAGGTGAAGCACACGTGGTCCAAAAGCCCGCTAATCCAGGGGGATCAGATGCAACAGAGATCACCAGGGCCCCTGGGCCTTTCTTTCAGCAAGTGCCCCTGGGACAGCAGGGTGGTGGGGCAGAGGGCCTCCCAGAGATTCGGGGCTCCGGCCCTAGTGGGCCGCCCCCCTAACACCGCCTCCGGTTTTCTGGCTCCCTATGGTTGAACAATAGCGACCACAAAAATCCTGCCCACCCCACCCCATTCCTAACTGAGGCTGCCCAAATCAGGAAAACGCGGGAGAAAATAGGAGAAGATGTGTGTGTGGGACAGGATGGGAAGAAAGTCACGATCCAAGACATCTGAAGGCCAGCAGATGGGAAGTCCCCAGAGAGAAGGTTGCGAGATTAGAAGGAATCAAATTGCCAAGTGAGGGCCAAGAGCAGTGCAGTACAGTGGTTCAAGCAGCCTTAACCCCCCCCAACCTGCAGACATATTGGACTTCAACTCCCATCAGCCCCAGCCAGCATGGCCAATGATCAGGAACACTGGGAGCTGTAGTAGTCCAAAACACCCGGCGGGCACAAAGTTGGGGAGGGATGGTTATAGAGCAGTGATGGGGAACCTTTCTCAGCCCGAGGGCCGAATTCCATCTCAGAGAAGCTCTCAGGGGCCACCTTCCAGTGGTGGGCAGGGCCTAAGGCAAAAGGGGCGGGGCCAAACATAAAAAAAACATATTTTCGCTTAAAGCTCTTACCGCCAGTAACTCTGCCTTAGGAGAGGCATTTCAACCTTTTAGAATGTGGGGAAAACTGCACAAAAGCCAGGAAAACACACACACACACACAAAAATCACTGGTTGGAGGAAAGGACTGGGGCCATGGCAAGGAGTGTGGTCATCTGGGGAACTACAGGAGGTCAAATTTGATTTGAGATTACCCGCCCCTAGATTAGAGTGTCAGACTAGGACTGGGGAGACCCGGGTTCAAATCCCCACACTCAGCCGTGAAGCTCTTGCTTGGCGATCGGGGGCCAGTCACCACCTCTCAGGGTACAAGTAAAGATAAAAGGGGGAAGGGTGCTGCACCTAGGAAGAGGAAACCAACTGCAGAGTTACAGAATGGGGGACACTTGGCTCAACAATACTACAAGCGAGAAGGATCTTGGAATTGTGGTAGATCACAAGCTGAATATGAGCCAGCAATGCGATGTGGCTGCAAAGAAGGCAAACGCTATTTTGGGCTGCATTCATAGAAGTATAGCTTCCAAATCGTGTGAAGTGATCATTCCCCTTTACTCGGCACTGGTGAGGCCTCATCTTGAGTACTGCGCCCAGTTCTGGGCACCTCACTTTAAGAAGGACGTAGACAAACTGGAGAGGGTTCAGAGGAGGGCAACAAAGATGATCAGGGGACTGGAAACAAAGCCCTATGAGGAGAGACTGAAGGAACTGGGCATGTTTGGCCTTCAGAAGAGGAGACTGAGGGGAGATATGATCGCACTCTTCCAGTACTTGAAGGGTTGTCACACAGAGGAGGGCCAGGATCTCTTCTCGATCATCCCAGATTGCAGGACACGGAATAATGGGCTCAAGTGACAGGAAGCCAGATTCCGCCTGGACATCAGGAAAAATTTCCTGTCAGAGCAATAAGACAATGGAACCAACTACCTAGGGAGGTGGTGGGCTCTCCCACTCTGGAGACATTCAAGGTGCGGCTGGACAGACATCTGTCAAGGACGCTTTGACTTGGATTCCTGCATTGAGCAGGGGGTTGGACTCGATGGCCTGGTAGGCCCCTTCCAACTCTACTTTTCTTTGATTCTAAGAATTGTGTACATCAACCTGCGGCCCTTGGTACAAGGGTTGCAAGGCCAGCTCTGTGTTTGTGGGGGACCATCATGGTGGACTTCCCTTATGACAGGGCAGGGCCTCCGCAGCATCACCATCAGTGCTGGGGGGATGCTTCTTTTGATCATATGTTTTGGCCATGTCCAGGAGTTGCCTCTTTTGGGGAGGAGGTTATAATACAGATAAACCTTGTATCTTTAATATTTACGTGATGTGCATGTTCTTTTAAGTTATCTACCTGTTTCCTGCAAGTTAACACACGGTCAACGTAAACGGATCTTCCCGCACCCTTTTGACAGCTAAAGGACTCATATTTACAACACTGGAAGGATAAATGCTCACTTCCGATAATGCAATGGACTGAGGACCTGACAGCACTTTCAACGTTTGAACGGATGGCATATAGACGCCACTCTGGAATGGATGCATACATGTTTATGTTGAAGTTTATGTTTAATTGATTTATTATTATTATTATTATTATTATTATTATTATTATTATTTATTTATTTATTTATTTACATTTATTTATCGCCCATCTGGCTGGCAACCGGCCATCCTGGACGATGTACATAAGATAAAAACAGGATAAAATACATTTAAAACAACATAAAATTTTAAAATCTTTGCCCACCCCATATTCCCGCCTGAACAGCCAGGTTTTTAGTGAGCGGCGGAAGCTCCGCAGAGAGGGGGCATGGCGGAGGTCACTCGGGAGAGTGTTCCACAGCATGGGGGCCACCACAGAAAAGGCCCTCAATCTACGATATATTCAAATCTACGTAGTTCTTCCCCCCCCTTGTTTTCTTTTTTTATGGTTTTGCTTTGTTGAAACTTATAATAAATAAAAAAAGAGTGCTGGGGAGACTTGAAACCACCACTGAAAATTCCTAGAATGCTCCAGAACACCCCCAACATAGTATCATTCTGGGCCACTCTAGGAGAGTTTAAATGGTGTCTCCTGGTTATCCCAGTGTTGGTTGGAGCACCAGAAAAGTGTGTGTGTGTGTGGGGGGGGTAGGACAGTGGTGGACCCCATTGGGGCCATGGCAGCTGCCCTAGGATGTCGGGTGCTGCTGAGAGACAGGCCTGGAAAGGTGAGATAAAAATTAAACACCGTCTTCAAAGTGTAGCAGAGATACAATGAGCCCGGTGGTGTTCTGGGAAGGGAACACAAGGGAGCATCGTTCTAGGACTCCCCCCCCCCCCAAGAACAGAATGTGTGAGATCATCTGCCAACGCACCGAAGTAAATGATAGATCCCCTCTTTTGCTCTGCAGGGGATAACGAGGCTTTCAAGTTTCACTACTGCCGTTATGACATCCGGCACGTCAAAATTTGCCACGATGCCCCTGAATAAACCATTAACAGTTCTCTTCCTTCGAGCCTCCTTAAGATGGGCAAGGAATGGCCGCAGTTATGCTGCAGTGAGGGAAATGGATCAAACCCCCCCCCCACCTTCCCCAGGTTAGATAGGGTCACACACCCCAAGGAGAGGGTGGACTGGTTCCTTTCAAACGGGTGAATAGTTTCTTGGAAAGCGTACTGCCTAGTATTCCCCTTGTACTTTTGAGGCGTGGCAGACCAGAAAGGGCTCCTAAATGTTCAGCGGTGGGATGCTGGTTTGTGTGTTTTAAAGTCAAGAGAGAAGCAAGCTGTTTGCTCTGAATAGGACGGGGCCAAAGAAAACCTCTGTTGTTATGGCAAGCAGGCACAGCAGCCAGGGGCGAAAAGAAAAAAGGGAAAATCAGATGGGGGGAAAGTTGCCTTTTTTCTGGGCCCGTATAGATTTAACATCTGAAAAAGGTCAGAGCAGAGAAAGACAGATCAAAGATGTCTTCCTCACCGTGCACGCCGCAGCTGCCTCCGAATGAGGGCCCCCTTAAGTTCAATGGGGCATACTGCCAGGTAAGGGTGCATAAAGTTGCAGCCCTACACGCACTTACTTGGGAGCAAGCTCCACTGAAGACGTTGGGTCATAACCTCTGAGGAAACATGCCTAGGATTGCACTGTTGTTAACCTTGCAAGAACCCTTTTTCCTTCCCTGGCCAGGAGTTTAAAAAAGTGAAATTGTGGAGATGTGATGCTTCAGTTATTTGCATCCTACAGCCCTATAAGGCAGGGCTGCCAGAGCTGAATTCAAATCCTACCCAAGCCCTTGAACTAGGAGCTCAAGACCGTGTGGTCCAAGGCACAGGAGCAGAGTTCAGATCCTACCGAAGTCTGAACTACACATCCTGCAGAATAAGGTGGGCAGAATCCTGAGATCACAGGGTAGACTACACTCCTTCTGATCATGAGGGCGAGGCTTCTCTTCATAACCATAATAAGGACTAGGAACTTGTTTGTTCAAATGAAAAATCCACTGTGCTGCATACTATGCCCAAATTCCACGCCCCAATTCACTTGCCCCAAGGAATGGAAAACAGATGGCCCTATCCTTAGCTGACCCATGCCATTACTTTCTCTGTCCTTTTTCGTGCATTTTGTTTTTAAAAAGGGGGGTTGCCGTGTGTTTACATGCTTTGACACAGAGCCACAATAAATGGGATTACATAACCGTCTATTATTAATTCTCCCATTTCTAATGAGGAGGAGAGCGCTTTTCTTTCCTTTCCTTTCTTTTTTTTTCTTTTCAGTTCTCACATCGGGCTGTTTGACTTGGCTGCTTCTCGAGGATCCCTGAATCCAGCTCAATTTAATCTTGGGCCCAAAAGGGGGGGGGGGACATATTCCTAGCAGCCTGGAGTGGCTTCTTGGTACCATGTCAAGAAGAGCCGCAACGGAACACACGGCAGAACAGGGAAGCACTACTGGATGATGCAAGAAGGGCACGTGTGCACATAACGGGCTCGTATTCAGCTCCATATATTACAGTGGTCTCTACTATTTACCAGGGACCATCCTGAGTTTCTGGTCCAAAACCCTGCCTGGGCAATATTTACCCCCAATTCTAGTTTTACTAACAGCAAACTTATTCTCCTAGGGTCAGAGGTGGTGTTAGGGGTGGCCCACTAGGACTGGAGCCCCCACATCTTTCATTTGGAGCCCCAGATCTCTGGGAGGCCATCTGCCCCACCCAGTGCTTTTTTTTCCTGGAGAAAAGGGTACCGGAACTCTTGGATTACATTTCCTCGGGAGTAGATGGCGATTAAATTGTAATGCAATTAATAGAAGAAAAGGTGCTGGAACTCAGTTCTGGTGAGTTCCACCAGAAGAAAAGCCCTGGCCCCACCACCCCGCTGTCCATGGGCACTTGCTGAAATAAAGGTACAGGGGCCTCGAGGATCTCTGTTGCATCGAACCCCCCTGGATGAGCTGGCTTTTGGCCCATAGATTTCATAGATCATAGAGTTGGAAGGAGCCTACAAGGCTATCGAGTCCAACCTCCTACTCAGTGCAGGAAACTAGAGGAGGAGTCTCCCATCCAAGTAATAACCAGGCCTGACCCTGCTTAGCTTTCCACGCTCAAGACAAGACAGGGTCCTTTCAAGACACACACACACACACACACACACACTTTAGAACAGGGCTCTCCAACCTTGGGTCCCCAGATGTTGCTGGCCTACAGCTCCCAGCATACCCAGCCAGCGTGGCTAATGGCAAGGGATTCTGGGAGCTGTAGGCCAGCAACATCTGGGGACCCAAGGTTGGAGAGCCCTGCTTTAGAGCATCTGTCAATTAGCATGTGCACATTTGTGTTTTTGTTGTCCTGTGGGCCTGAGCCTCGGATCTTTTTGGTACCTACTGCGCCGCCCCTGGGTATGACCAAAACAGAATAGAGTACCGCCATTACTTCTCATGATCTGGACATTAAACAGGTGTTGATGCAGTCTAGAACGACATTAGCCCTTTAGCTGCCGCATCACCCTGTGTAAGGAAAAGAGTAAGATATGACGAGTTTGCAAATGACTTCACTGAGAAAATGTTATCAACCCAAGCTAACGAAGGGAAAAGCTAAAGCTAAAAACAGCACAGCAACCAGCAAAATTCCTAGAATTTCTTCTTTTGCAGGACAAGATGTGCCAGAGAATTAAACATGGACACACAACCCACAGACACATGCTTTCTCGAATAGTAGCAAACTCTAAAAGACGCTGAAGAACAACTAGGGCGGAAATTATGGAGATGCAGACACAAACATATACGTATATTAAAAAAAGTATGTTTGTGTGGCTCGGAGTGGGGGGAGATAAAATGCAGACTGAAAGCAGCTGCCAGAAAGGAACTGCTGATAGAGCTTGGTTTGTACTAGTCCTGTTTGCAACAAACGCTAGCTAGACACCTCTAGCGGCTCATAAGTAAGGCACGAAGATGACAACCTGCCCCTGGAGTTTGTCCCCAGTCTCGGAGGCAGTATGCCTCTGCACGCCAGTTGCTGGGGAACTTGGGCGGGAGGATGCTGTTGCACTCACGCCCGACTTGTGAACAGAATGCTGGACTAGCCTGTGGCACAGGCCTCATGTCTGACCCCCCAGCTGGCGAGCAAGCAGAGAAACAAGCAGCCCTCAGAGGGCATCTATAGACTGAAATGGATTTAAACCGTTTCCGTGAACAGGGTTAGGTATCTCCAGCAAGGAGTTCTTAAATCACAATTCCCAGAATCCTTTGGGGGAAGCCACGACGGTTCATTGCTGGGGAATAGGGCAGGCTTAGCCTAGCCCTAGCGGTTCCTTCGCCCCACTATTCATGGCTGGTATAAGAACGCCGGAAGTCATACGTAGCTAATCCCTCAGGCAATATCCAGGGATGTTGAAGAGTCCTTGGTTTCGAGTCACGAGTCTTTGGACCCGAGTCACGAGTCCGAGTCCTTGGTCCAAAATGGTGACTCACGAGTCACGAGTCACTCCCAAAGCTGACTCCACGAGTCCCTATTAAAATCAATGGGGTTTCCCCCCAACAAAATAAGGCTACTTCAGATGTGTGGCTTAAGTAAATTCTAGGCACAAGTGTGCCTTTTTATTTCAAAACTCTGCAACTGATTTTGGCAAGAACAGACCAGGCAGACAAACCCAAAATAACCACATAGGCAGAGGAGGCAGGGCACCCCAAAACAGGCAGGCAGAGGCCTTTGTCTTGGACAATTCAAAGCTGTGGAACTGGTTAAGAAGAGACCAGGCAGGCAGAGGAGGCAGGGAACCCCAAACAGGCAGGCAGAGGCAGCCAAACCCAAAATGTCTGAAAGGTTGCATTTTAGGGAAATGATTTAAAAAATAAACTTGCTGTAGTGCCTAAAACCTATCCATGTTGCATTTGAGGAACACTGATTTTGGAACACGAGTCCTTGGTCTCGAGTCCCGAGTCGAGTCTTGAGTCCCATTAAAAATATTGGGACTCGAGTCTGACTCGAGTCAGAGGGGGGACTCAGTCCGACTCACGAGTCGAGTCCTGGAGTCCTGAGTCCCCATCCCTGGCAATATCTAGGGATATTTTCTGTCTCTCTATCGGAAGTTAGTCAGTGAAGCGTTAATTATCCACGGAAGTCATGGTGGATCCAGCAATAACTCATGGATGTTCACCTGGGAATTGGGCCCAAGCTAACACACCCACACACTTTGAGCTCGGTCAACATCAGCTTGTCCCAGTTCAAAGGGTGGGATGCCAGCTCCGTTACACACCCTGCAGTTGGTGGAACTCTCAAATCCGTGCTAACAAAAGCAAAACCCAGTTCTGGAAAAGGATAATACATTCAAAAGGCAGTGGTTAACACTTTGAGATTCCACTGTGTGACTTTCCCTGCAGGAAAACCAAAGACAAGAAGAGAACAGATTTGCGTCCAGAAGAAGAAATTATATAATTTCCATTGGGATTCCTCACAAAAAGTGTTTTGTTTTGGTTTAAAAGCTGTGGAACAGTGCATAGACGTAGAGCTTTTCTACACGAGGCTATCAACCCGCTGTATCTACTTTCAGGTTTGTTGCAGAATTGAGAACGGAGCACCACACAAAGAACGTTTCCTTTCCTGCTTTTTTTTTGTTGCTACATAACCTCTAGGTGGCACTGTGGTATAGCGCAATTACACAAGTGGAAAAAGCACTTTCTCAAATGCCGCATTTTCTCTGCTCTAAAAAAAAACCTTGCATAAAAAAAATACTGTCTAAAAACAGAAGCCAAACTGGAGGGTCACAATGTTGTCTAAAGAGCCAGTAAACAATCTGGCAGCAGGACTGGGATGTCAAGATGTTCTGGAAGTGGCGTTCGAGGATGCCAGATGTTGTGGAACCGGCTCTGAGCTCAAAGTTGTAAGAACAGAGCAAGGACGGTTTTTCTTTAAGCCCACCTCCTCTCCCTGTTGTACAGCAACGCAGCACGCTAGTGCTGGAAGACCGTGCTGGGGCTCACCTTGATACGATGTTTGGCAGAGCTGAAAAAGAGCCAGAGCAGTCACCATCCAACCGAAACCGTGACTTCCTGTGCCTTTGCAATGAGCCGGCCAGGGCAGGGCCCGCTCCATTGCACCGCAGGCTTTTCAGTTCTATAAAACCTGTCAGGGAAGAGATTCTCCTTGCCTCCGCTTCACAGCACGCTAACCCTGCCTTTCAGCCTGCCCTTCACAGCTGGGAACAAGGTCTCCGAACATTCTTGGGCCCGTTCAGCTGCCGGCATGCCTTGCCCTTCGGCTCGAAGGGAGAAGCACGGCAAGGGGGCTGTTTATGCTGCAGAACAGTGGGAGGAAGGAAGGGAAGAAAGATCTCCTAAAACTGGGGCGCTGCCTGAAAGGCCTATCCTCCAAAAGATGCTGGAAACGGCAGCTGGCCTAAATTGAGAGCTCCGGATGCACTCGGCACTCAAAACGAAAACATTAGTCAAACTTTGTATTGAATCCAGTGGTGCGGCTGGGATTGGAACTTGGGGATCAAAGTCCTGGGGGTCAAAGTCCAGGGGCTCACAGCCCCCCCTTTAAATTAAGTTTGAAAAGCACCGATCTAGGGTCAGAAACGGCCGCCCGTTCCTTTCAGTCTTCAGTATCTCGCCGGGATCTGCCTGCCCACGAGAAAAATGCTCACACCCCCGTCAGAATTTCGACACGCGCCTCTGGCTAAATTCGGACGTCACAACAAAGCCGCCATTTCCGTTTCCCAATGCGCAGCATAGTTTCATAGTTCATAAGAGTTGGAAGGAGCCTACAAGGCCATCGAGTCCAACCCCCTGCTCAATGTAGGAAACTAGAGGAGGGGTCTCCCATCCAAGTGATAACCAGGCCTGACCCTGCTTAGCTTTCCACGCTCAGACAAGCTGAGCCAGCGTGAGCCACAGGCCGATGTTCAGAGTGGCCGGTCAGAGTCCGTTCTCTCTCCCCTTGGCTTCACAAGTTCCTCCTTTCTTTACGGCGCAGCAGCCTCTGGAGAGCAGTGGTTATCTGCTACGGCTTTGCCCATTTGCAGATGCCACCAAACCACAGTTGTAGGAACTTAACTGTGAAGAATCCGATAGGGGGGCTGAAAATCCAACGGATTTTCTTGACTCAGCCCCACGGATTCCGTTCTGTCAACCCTGCGCTGGCGCACAACTTGAGCTGAGACGAGTTGAGCCAGCACACGTTTAAAATGGGCCGTGATTTGCGCAAAAAAAAAAAAAGCCAGGGAGATTTGCGCAAAATTCAGGCCCCCGCTCCACAGTTTGCACAAATTGTGAAGCGGAGGGCAGAACTGCGCACAAATCTGAAATGAACTGTCAGAGAATTCAAGGTGGAGCGTGTGCACATGCAGTGAGAGGAGGCGGCTTCCATACTTCTCATGTTAAAGGCTGCAACGAGGACAGCAACAACTCAGATCTAATGAGTCGGCCCCCGTCTGTGCAAATTTACACGGTTTGTGCAGATTGTGCTAGAGGCAGGCAGTTCTCAGCTCCAAATTTGCGCAAGTATTTCAAGCAATCTCACGGAAACCAAACCCCCGTCCCTCCCAACTTGGCCCATGTTTGGCTGTCAGGTCGGAAATGTGTAGGAAGTCCATCAAGCTCAAAAGGAACGAGTTTTCCAATGTTGCACATCTCTTACCGTTAAGCTTCCCAAACCGTACGTTTGGGGCTTAACATCTGAACTGGGTATATGCGTGTGTGTGTGGTGTGATGTGTGGTGTATACAGAGACTTTATTAAAAGCTGCTGGCCAAAACGAAGGGGGACTTCTTTCTTTTCTTCCATTTCTTACTTTTATTGCAGCTTCTCAAACCTTTTATTTATTTATTTATTTTTTTTAAAGATACCTCCGCCAGAAAAACCGACACCTGCTTTTGGGCATCACGAATCGAGAACAACAAACTCGCTGCACATGAAAAAGAAACACTCCCACTTGATAGAAGAATACTTCTTTTGCTGTGTTATATTTTTTTGCCAGTAAACATTCACTACTTTACCTCGAAGGCACCCCCCCCCCCACCTCTCAATCTCTTCTCACTCACACACACACACAATCTTTGTCCATTTCCTCTTATTACATCAGTCTCTGATGGTGGCCCATAAAAATCCAACAGTTCTCTAACCCCACCCCCGGGGGAAAAAAAAAAAATGCTTTCGTGCATACTCTCCTGATGGCCCGCCCCCCCTCTGCTGGAAGGGCGGAGCCAAAAATGAAACCATGTCTTTTAAAGTGCAAAAAAATATTGCTTTTCCACAGAACGGAAAGAATCTTGCTGTCTTTTGAAGGTCATGTATTTCTCCCCCTTTGAAGCTGGATAAGGCTGTGAAGAAGGAAGCCCGCCCCACACAATGCCACCAAGGCTGTGGGGCATCCACAGCAAAAGTTGCAAGCCCCGGCAGGCTTCTCTGACCAGCCCCCGTTGAGTCAAGTCTGCACCTCGCCTGCGGGCTGTTGTAGTTAAGAAGAAAAAGAAAAAGGAAGCAGAATAGGGGACGCGGTCCCTGTTCCTGCTAAAGCTATGTTCCCGTACTGTTCCCTAGCTCCTTTCACAGTCATTACAAACACTTCAGGCCAGTTGTGATTCTGAACAAAAGAAAAGGAAAAGGAAAAAAAAATAATAATCGAAAAGAAGTCCTCCTGGAGGGGTGGGGTGTGTGCGGAAGTCACGAGAGAAGCCACCCTCAAACGAAGATGTGTATCCTTTCGCGGATAGTCTGTCGGCAGATGGGGCAGACGCCCAGGGCGGCGCTGCACTCCTGGCACGACCCGTGCCCGCACTGGAAGATCAGTTTGATCTGGTTGTCGATGCAGATGGGACACGTGATGCGCTCTTCCATCTGCCGGTAGCGGTTCTGCAGGTCCTCCATGAGCTTCTGCTGGTCCTGTGGATTCCGAACAGGAGCTTCCCTCCACCTCTGAGCTATCTGTGAAAGGGAAGAGGGGAGCGGGTGTGTGTGTGTGTCAGTTACAGGCCCGAACTGTTCAGCGTGAGCTGCAACAAAATGTTGCAGTGCGGTCCCCCGTCCTAGTAGGAGCACACCTATTCCGGGTTCCGGCCAGCCATTCCTTCCCTAGCAGGGCATTCCACTCTCCCCCCCGTGTTCCGTGTTTCTTTTCCAACTCTCACAGGTAAATTCTGCGGCTAACAAGCATGCTCGCTCCTCATGGCTGTTAGTGGAGAGGTAGGCGTCTTAAGTTTTTTTTTTTCCCTTCTTAAAAATATAATTTTGGTACTTTGTTGTTGTTGTTTCCCCCGAGCGTGCCGATACCTCCCTCTTGTTTCTCAGTGGCCTGTTTGGCCTACAAATACAATCCTGTTGGCACTCAGTGCCAGAGTTTGCTATTGGAAGGAGTGGCCTGCACGGCAAACTTGAGCGTTCGAAAGAATTGGTCAGAGGCAGCGATGCCCCCTGTTGGTTCCACTGGGACCTCTTGAGCTGCTCTCTTCCAGTGTCAGCGGGGCTGTGTATCCGCTCCAGGGTTGCATGCCGAACTTTTAAGGAGCTATAAATGGTGCTGAACCCTAGGGACAAAATAGGTCCAGCACCACGGGCAGCTCCTCAAAAGTTCAGGGTTGAACTCTGGAGTGGATACACAGCCTCCACTGGTGTCAACCAAGAGCGTTCTTTTGTGCTGGCTATTATCCTACCTGGAGGGAAGCTTCCATCAGGTTGCTTAACATCTAGGTAAACCCGCTGGGAGAGGCCATTTATTTATTATTATATTGCCCAGGGTGGCCACCCGGCCACCCTGGGCAATGCACAATCATGGTAAAATACAATAAAACACAATTAAAACACACAATTAAAACACACAATTAAAACAATATCAGTGTTTTAAAAAATCCCAACCCACCCCATATTCCCGCCTGAAAAGCCATGTTTTTAGTGAGCGGCGGAAGTTCATCAGGGAGGGGGCATGGCGAAGGCCGCTGGGGAGGGAGTTCTATAACTTGGGGGCTGCCACAGAGAAGGCCCTCTTCCTAGTCCCCACCAGCCTGGCTGCTCTGGCTGATGGGACAAGGAGAAGGCCGTCCGTGGCAGACCTTGTTGAGGCCATCTGGGATTGTGAAGCCATGTGCCACCAATATGACATTGGCTCTCCAGGCTCCCAGGCAGAGAGAGAAAGGTTCACATCTCCTGCTTCTGTCTGATCTTTCTAGCTGGACGGGGACGCCGGGGATCGAACCCGTGACCATCAGCATGCAAAGCAGGTGCCCTTTCAGCTAACCCTTTCCCCCCTTCTTCCAATTCTATAAATATTCTACACTTTGGGGACTTTGGGGGAATGGCGAGAGTACAGGACGAGCCGTGCTGACCTTGCTTCAGCTTCTTGGTAATCGTCACTTGGCATTTGATGCATTTCTTCATCCTCCTGGAACATTCTGCGGACAAAAGGGTGGGAAGGGAAAACAGTTGAAACTCGCACAGATTTATTGTTATCACTCCCACCCCACCACGTTTTATTTTGTTTCCCTAAAAGAAAAAGAAAGAAAGACATACATCCTATAAACAGAACATGAAGTGAGACAGATACACGGATGCACAAGTTTCAGTCAATGGAAGTCATCTTTTAAAATGTTAAAAGGACTTCTCCACGGTTAAAAGCCCGAGGGGGATTGAACAAAAAGATCTCTTGCCCAGTGCTGAAGTTACGTTAAAATAGGCACCGGGCAGGGGTGGTGCTAGGTATCAAAAAGATCCGGGGCACAGACCCACAGGACAAATTTAAAAAAAGCACAAACTTGCATATGCTAATTTACAGATGTTCTAAAGCAGTGTTCTAAAGTCACTCTCTCTCTCTGTGTCTATAAAGGTCCCCCTGTCTCCTAAGGACATCCCTGTTTGTAAAAAGGAATGTATGGACAGGGGAGAGGAGGGCATTTGCAGAGAAAAACCTCAGGCAGAAAGATTGGGAGGGGGCAGCAGGAGGTGAAGCACATGTGGGCCAAAGCCAGCTCATCCAGGGGGATCGGATGCAACAGAGATCATCAAGCCCCCTGGACCTTTATTTCAGCAAGTGCCCCTGGACAGCAGGGTGGTGAGGCAGATGGCCTCCCAGAGATTCGGGGCTCCAAATAAAAGTTTTGGGGCTCCCGCCCTAGTGGCCCACCGCCTAACACTACCTCTGGCATCAGGTGAGCCTCCCTGGGTGGGTGCGGGGTGAAGAGAGCATTCCGTAAACGGCCCACCAGAGCTCAACATCACAACATTTCATAGGACAGGTCAAGGATGGGGAACTTTGTTGGACTGCAATTCCCATCATGACCTCACCACTGGCTATGAGGGCTGGGGCTCATGGGAGTTGCAGTCCAGTATCTTCTGGAGGGCTCCAGGTTCCCCACCCCAGTGCTAGGTGAAGACAGTCCTGTACAATTTCTGTTTAAAGCCCGCACAAGCCAAGAAGTTCCAACAGGAAAGGGGAAGCCGTGACCTCGAGGGAGTTGAGGTTGTCTCTCCCCTTCGGAGAGAAGCACAAGAACTGTTCTTCTAATCAACAGGCTTTTATTATGCTAAACTGCAAGCCAGTTTATTATGCTAAACTGCAAGCGTTTTACAGAAATCAGTAACAAAAGAATCTAGCTGTGTTGGCTTCCTATACAACTAGTTCATTAGTGCAACAGGGCCCAGTTGAAAGTTGATCCCAGACTGATTAGAAGTAACTAATGCCCTCCCCTTCCCAGTAACCGAAATCCCAAGAACCAAACCCTCAAGGTGGTTCTTCAGAGCCAACCTCTTAGAATGTCTCAGTCCTCGTCGTCGTTCTTCCCTCCTTAATTGTCTTATTTATTGCATTTCTACCCCTGCTCTTCAGCCAGAAAAGGCTCCCAGAGTGGCTTACAAAGATTAATAATAAGACAGTCCCTGCCCTCAGGCTCGGAATCTAAAAGACACGACACAAAAGGAAAAGGGATTGGGAGGGAGGAGGAAGAATGCAAAACTCAGGCACCAGTCCTTAGTTTAAAAGGTTCTCTTATAGGTTTTTTCTTTCTTTCTTTTCTTCTTCTTTTTTTTGGGGGGTGGGCAGGGCAGGGCAAAACAAGCGCCCTGCAGCTGCTCCCTCTCCCGGCTGATGTATGGGGCCAGGCTGGTCTCCCCCTTGCTGTGATGCTACTCCTGGGAGGAGGCAGCGGATGCAGCCTCCCAGTGGCCCTTGGTTCTCTGGCCGATGGAGGCCAGAGTCTGCCGCCCCAGGGAACTGTCAGTTGTCTTGGATCTGTCACACCCATCCCGCCCCCCCCCCGCTCCTCTTCAGAAAGGCTCTGGTTTCCCACGGTTCCAGGAGCAGCTGGACTCTCACCTCCCTCCTCTGCAAGCTCCGTTCATCCCGCCCTTGGCTCAGCATTCTCTGCTCCTTCCTCCCCGAGCCCCTCTTTGGCCCAGATCAGAACCTATCCCCCGTGTCCTTCAGAGGCTCCTCTGCAGAGCTAGTGGTCGGATTCCCTACGCAGGGTCAAAGGTCATACGCGGCAGTCATACCTTCGCACACAATGCTGTGCTGACAGGGGAAGAAGTGGACCAGGAGGGCCAGCTCCGAGCAGACCAGGCACTCCGAGGGGGCCGCCACCTTGGCCACGCTGAGGTTCGTCATAGTGTTGGGGGTTGTGTGGACTCGTCGCAGGCTGCACGTCACTGTGGAGCTCTCCAAGGAGTCCTGGTGTTCCCTGAAGCCACCAAAAGGAGACACAGAGAGAGAGAGAGAGAGAGAGAGAGAGAGAAATCAGATCTGAAGCTTTTTCTAGGATCCCTTTTTCTAGGAGTGGGACCTTCTTAGGGGTGGCACCACCCTTCTGGAATCTTCCCCTCCCGATGGGAGGCTGGCCAGGGCTCCACACTTTGGTCCTGCAGGCACCAGGTTAAGACCTGGCTCTTTAAGAAAGCCTTTGGACCCGGCTGATTTGACGCTTTGGATGAATTGTATTTATTACAGTCGTATGTCCCATTTCCGAGTGGAATACACGACACAAATAAGCCACGAAAAAGGAAAACAAGGAAACCATACGATTTATCCAGTTTAACGAGGACATCCAGCCAGTTGAGCTCTTAAACACATAGCAATTAAAAAGACAATTAGCCATCTGCTCAGTGATATTCGGACCCTGCCTGATAAGCAATGCAAAACCAGCCTGTGAGAAATTAAAATAGCAGCTAGATCCAGTCGCCTGGTACTGCTCAGAGCGCTGTTGTCTCCACCGGCAAGTGAGCCTACTACTAGGGCCTAGTGATGGAGGGGGCCCCTCCACAAGAGGTCTCTTTGCCCAGGTCCCCTTCAAACGTGAAGCTGGCTCTTATGTCCTGTTCTGTGTTTCCTTGAGGCTCACAGGGAAAGCTGGTAGCATCTGATAGCAGTCAGATCAAGGCAGGAAAGAAATATGACCTTGGATAGCTCCGAGTGGGTCCTGCTGGCTGGAGCATTCTCCTACTAGGACAATAGGAGGATGTTGTCTCAGCAGGGAGCGAAAGCCAACTGAAGCCTTAATGTAGGCGTGGGTCATCGCCACTTCTCTTGGAGGAGCTGACTGGACTGTTAAAAGGTCCCTCGCCTCATTTTGTAGCCTGAAATTTCTGCAAGGCTGGGGGGGAGATGGAGGTTCTGCCGTGGGCGCATCGTCTGAACCAGAGGATGATGGCAGGGCTGTGTCTTCTGGCTGGGAGGCCCCGAATAAGGCACCGGCTGTCCTACCCCCCAAGGAAGCAGCCTGTGTTACCTTGGAAGGCCCACAGTCTGGGGGTCATGACACCCTGGTCTTTAAAAACCGGGCAGACTCCCCGAGAACGTGAGGTGTGTTTCAACAAAGCGGCAAGGGGCAGGGCTTTCTGAATGAGGACATGGTCCAGAATGCAGCAGCTCGGCTGTTGCCGGGAGCTGCAACTCCTTTGCCGAGGGAACTGCACTGGCTGCCTATTTGCTACCGGGCTACCAGGTTTAAGGTTTTTGCAACTAGTGTATAATGCCTTAAACGATTTAGGACCAGGAGAGAGCGCCTTCTCACTTACCAACCCTGCCCAGGCACTGAGGTCATTGGATGGCATGCTCTTGGTGGTTCTGCATGGAACTATGGCCCGATTGGAGTCCACCCAAAGAAGAGCCTTCAGTGTGGTGGCTCCCTTTCTGTGCAACTCCCTGCCTCTGGAGGTCAGGCAGTCACCATCACTACGTTATTTTCAGCGCCTCCTGGAAACATCTTTATTTCAAGAAGCTTTTCTTGGACTGACCAGCCACGGTTTTATTGTTTTTTTTAACATATTGTTTTATACTTTTATCTGTTTTATCTTTTTACTGCTCACCGCTCCAGAATCTGTTTAGATGTCGAGCGGTATATAAACGTTGTAAATAAAATACCGGTAAGTAAAACAAAATGATTTTGGTTCCAAGGATGAAGCCAAGGAGAGGTCAACTGTGGAGTGGATGGAGCTGGCCTTACCTGAATTTTTGGGAAAAGTTCTTGATAAGTTGTACTATACTTCCGTCCAAGACAAGGTCGAGGGGGGACTTGCCTCTGTGGTTGGCGTAGTTGATGTCAGCCCCTTCCTGCGCCAAGTAGCATGCGATTGCCGCCCCCACGTTCAGCTCAAGACTGCCAAGGAACCCAGATGCCTGCAGCTGAAACAGCGGGTGGACAAAGGGAGAAATGAATCCTTTTAATCGCCAGCCAGATGGGCAATTAATAAATGTAAATAATAAAATAATAATAATTTTAAAAGCCTGTGGAACTCAGTTACTGCAGGATGCTGCCAGTGGTTCAACTGCACGGCAAATACCCTCCGCAATTATGGTGGGTCAACTTGCTTGCCATTCAAATTGTGGAGGGGCTGTGGTATACCATTCTGCCCCCAGAGGCACTCCGTCGGGAGGAAAGGCAGACTGCTTATCTATAACTAATGATGATCTTCCAGTGGTCATTAGGGGTGTGCATTCATTTTAAAACAAATGAAGGGGGGGGGGGAACAAAAACAAAAACGAATGGAAATCAGAATGAAGGAATCCAAATGAAAACCCCAATCATTTCTCACCCATTTTTTAAATTTTTGTTTGCATTTCCCCCTGATTTTATTTTACTTATTTATTTATTTATATATTATATTTATACCCTGCCTTTTTTCCTGCAAGGAACCCAAGGCGGCTTACATTATCCTCCTCCTCCTCCTGCTCTCCAGTTTATCCTCACAACAACCCTGTGAGGGAGGTGAGGCTGAGAGTCAGTGGACTGGCCCAAAGTCACCCAGTGAGTTTCATGGCCGAGCGGGGGGACTAGAACCCGGATCTCCCGAGTCCCAGTCCAGCATTCTCACCCACTACGCCACACTGGCTCTTCCCCCCTCTCAAAATACTAGAACCCAGAGTCATCCAATGAAGCTGATTGACGGGGGATTCAGGACAGATAAAAGGAAGGACTTCTTCAAGCAGCACAGAGATGCAGTGAGGGGCACCAGCTTGGGGCAGTTTGAAAAGGGGATTGGACAAATCCATGGAGGAGAAGGCTATCGATGGCTACTAGGCACGATGGCTTTATATACCAGTTGTTGGGGAACATGAGCAGGTGGTGCTGTTGTGTTCATGTCTCAACCCAGCATGGCTCTTCTGTTGTTAAGAGACCCAGCCCGTCTTCTAGTGCCTGTAGCTTTGGCGTTGGCCATCCAAAAAACTGCTCGAAATTTTCAGACATTTCATGCAGTTTTGACAAAGAACATCAAAAGTGATAGGCACTGAAAAGACGGGCCGGGTCTTCTTTTGAAATCAGCGGGAAGCAAAAAATATCCGCATCAAGGATACCAACAGATGGGACGAAAAGACGCCCGACCACTTGTGAAACTCAAGACAGAAACGGATTTAACAAAATCCGTGCATCCCTACTTGCAGGAGCTCCTGCAAGCGCCGGATGAGTGCGCTTGGCTTGTCCTTCACTTGACCTGCATGGGGAAGGACAAGCGGCGCTGGGCTGGGCAGCATTGCCTGCCCTGCGCCCAATCCCCAACTGGAGAACACCTGCAGGTAGTGAAGCCTGTTCCTGATGGGAGAGGCTGGGAGGATCGTTCTGCTGACACGCTCGCCGGGGACCAACCGAGATCAGGGAGCAACTTTGGCCCGCAGAGGACTGGGTGGGGTGGAGTGTCTCTCTCACCTTAGAGAGGAGGCTCTCCTCTCCATCTTGCTGCTCCTCGGCCATGATCGACATCAGGTGCTCCCTCTCCAGGACAATGTGCATGGCCGTGTCGCCGTCCTCGTCTTCGGCGTTGACGTCGGAGCCCTCGCTCACCAGCAGCTGCACCATGTCCATGTGGCCCTGCGTGACCGCTAAGTGTAGGGGCGTCTGGTTGCGGTTGTTCTTGAGGTTGACGTCACAGCGACCCTGAAAAGGAGAACGGTTGGTCGGTTGCTGCATTTTGAGGGCGGTGGTGGGAGAAAGAGGGCGGTATTGATTGGCTAGCTGAGCATGTATGCAAATATATTGGCAATGGATGTTAGGAAGACCTGGACCAGAGGTTCCGTTCGGAGATTCTCTCCGCCCTGTGACTGAGAACCCTCTCCTTGTTTTGGAATCTGAAGAACGGAGAGGGCAAACATCCATCCGCCAAGATTCTGAGCAGTCTCCAGGAGCAGGGGTGGTGCTAGGTACCGAGAAGATCCGGGGCTCAGGCCCATAGGGCCAAAAAATATATATGTACAAATCTGCATATGCTAATTTACATAAGCTCTAAATCTATGTGTGTGTCTTTAAGGACCCTGTCTCCTAAAGACACCCCTATTTGTAAAAGACATACGGACAGGGGACAGGAGGGCATTTGATTGCAGAAAAAAAACCTCAGGCGGAAAGATTCGGGGGGGGCAGCAGGAGGTGAAGCACATGTGGGCCAAAAGCCAGCTCATCCAGGGGGGATCAGATGCCACAGAGATCCTCAGGGACCCTGGACCTTTATTTCGGCAAGTGCCCCCGGGTTACGAACGTTCTGACTTATGGACAACTCACACATAAGAATGGACCGCCATGTATGTAAACATCTGAGTTAAATACAATGGTTCGTACTTATGAATGCACGCACTATACTTTGCAACACTTTGAAAACATTGCGCAGCTTATGTTCCGACTTACATACACATTCGACTCAAAGACAGACTTACGAACGGATTTTGTTCGTAACCTGGGGACTGCCTGTATACGTGTGTCTCTCTGTGTGTTGTATGTTTATATAATTTCCATAATGTATTTTTAAGGGTTTAATCTTCGTGAACCACCCAGAGAGCTTTGGCTACTGGGCAGTTATAGAAACGTAATCAATGAAACGACTTTGCCACCCTTTTGGCACTGATTCTGAACAATGATCCCAGCCCTCCCACTCAGCCATGAAACTCACTGGGTGACTTTGGGCCAGACACTGACTCTCAGCCTAACCTACCTCACAGGGTTGTTGTGAGGATAAAATGGAGAGGAGGAGGAGGATTATGTAAGCTGCCTTGGGTTCCTTGCAGGAAAAAAGGCAGGGTATAAATATAATAAATAAATAAATAAAATAAATACAAAGAAACAAAACAAGTAAAACAAAAAAACTCTCTACCGTTTCTCTAGATTTACCTCTTTGATTAAGAGTTCCGCCACTTCTTTGTGGTTGTTCAGGGCAGCGAGATGCAAGGCGGTGAATCCGTCCTCCTTCTTGGCATCGACCAACTGCCGGGCTCTTGCCAGGATCTTCTTGATGGCTCTGGAAGGTGAAAGAGATCAGAGCGGAGGGGAGGGGGGGAAAAAAAGAGAACGCCTTAAGCTCCAGTTGTCACAGAGGGCAAACATACTTTACAGAGACAGGTCTACTCAGCAGTTATTAATGTGCTTAACAGACAACACTGGTGGCGATATGGGCCGACAGCCATGAAAAAAAGAAAGCGAGCGAGAAGGCTATTATTCTTTAAAAAATTGAAATTAAGAGAAGGGGACGAAAGCAGAGCTCCTTGGTTTTGCCACTGATGATCTCAAAAATGAAGAGGAGGAGGAGGAGAAGGGGAAAGATATTAAGAAGCATTAATCCACCGAGTGGCTCAGCACTGTAGCGCTTTCTGCCCCATGTTTTTACAAGATAATAAAAGGCTGGGAATCGGTCGCTTCCCACCACTGAACAGGGCTCTGCTTCCCGCAACCCAGCCCCGATTTTATTAAACTAGGCAATGATATCCACACCCCAGGTAGAAGGCCCTCAACTTCAGCTAGAACAGGGGCGGGATGTTTTGGTCTACAACTCCAGCGTGGCCTAGTGGTTAGAGTGTTGAGAGCTAGCGTGGCCTAGTGGTTAAGAGTGTTGGACTGGGACTCGGGAGACCCTGGTTCTAGTCCCCACTTGGCCATGAAACTCACTTGGGTGACTTTGGGCCAGTCACGGACTCTCAGCCTAACCTACCTCACAGGGTTGTTGTGAGGATAAAATGGGAGAGGAGGATTACGTAAGCCGCCTTGGGCTCTTTGGAGGAAAGGTAGGGGGGAAAGGCAGGATAGGAATATAATAAATAAATATAATTAATAAAAAAAACAAACTCCCATCATCCCTCACCAGTAGGACTGCCCACCCACCCCGGGGAGATGAGTGGGGAAGGAGGACCATTCCACCAGCTCTGTTGACAGTCTACTTTCCCCCCCGCCCTCTTCCCTCCCCATCCCTTCTTCCTTGTGTGTCGTGTCTTTTTAGTTTGTAAGCCTACGTTGGCAGGGACTGTCTTTTTTGCCGACTGATTGTAAGCCTTTGTTTTGCCTGAGGAGCGGGATAAAAATACTTTTAAGTAAGGAATATGGGCCAAAACATTTGGAGTGCCGCAGCCAGGTTGCCCACTGCTGAATTAGAAGGAGCAGACAATCTTGGGCAAGACGGACGAATCGTCTGAGGACAAGTCATGAGTCAGCTCTCTAAAAGCCTGTCGTCGCCACGGCTGCAGTTCACTTCGTTTGAAGGGATTGGAAGAGAAAGTAAGTGCCCCTGGGGCAGAACGGGGCTGCACGCCTCCCTCCCGCCACGTTGCAAGAACACGTTGTCCCCCCCCCCGCCCCGTGATCATCATTACGGTTTCGCCGCTGCTACAGTGCCTTTAGCACAGCCTTCTCCAACCTGGCCCCATCCAGATGTGTTGGGCTACACCACTCCCATAATCCCAGTATGGGAGTTGTAGTCCAGGAAACAGCAAGCGGAGAAGGCACCGATGATGACACAAAACAGGAGAGGAAGTAGAAACAACTTTTACCGGGCCCGGGTTGTAGTCCAACACATCTGGATAGGGTAGAGGGGGGGCCCCCCCTCAACCTTTTTGGGAACCCGTGTGGGCACGTCCGGGAATTTGAGAAACTGCCGCGGGTGCCACCACAAAAGGGCTCCCGCGGCGGGTGCGGCTAGTCACAAAACGGCTGCCGTGGGGGCCCTGGCTAGTCCAAAGTGGGCAAGAGAGGGGCGTGGGGGGAGAAACAGCAAGGCAAAGGGGCAGAGGGAAGAGAAAGAGCGAGGCTAGAAAGGGAGGAGAAAGCGGGCAGCCTGTAACCTTTCCCAAGCCTTTTCTTAAAACATTTCTTTGGGGGGAGAGGGCAGGGAGGGACTAGCTTCGTGGACGCTGTTGGGAGGTCCCTGAGGGCGCCATGGCACCCACAGCGCAAAGCTCTCTCGGGATTCCCGTTTTCCCCCTTCTGCCCGGCGACCCCTTCCTCCTCCTCCTCCTCCACCGCTGCTCGGAGGGAGAGAAAACCTCGCTGCGAGTGCAATGCGGGGATTTCAGTCACGACCGAAAACCAAGAGGAGGTGTCCTCCTGTCCCCCAGTCCTTCAGCTGCGATGAAACATCTCTGCGAATTTATTCATTCACGCATCCACATTTCTACACACCCGTCCGTTCGCCGGAAGCGCTCCAGGCAAGCTTGCAAGACAAACGGCGCCTCCGTGTGGGCAGACGCGTATCCGGCCATATCCCAAAGAGCAAAGCACACATCTGGCCTTCCTGGGGACGGGATTTTGACACGCACCTGGCCCCACGTGTGTGCGGGGATGGAGCGAAGAAAGCTTCACTACAGGAAAATGGCAGGGGAGACTGCGAGACCTGGCCTTGCTGTACTTCGCTTAGGGCCCAAACTGCAAAAGCGTATCCTGCAGCTACGTCTTTTTGTGTTTCCATTTTTAAAAAAAACTTCATTTATTTTATTTATATCCTGCCTTTTTCCTGCAAGGAAACCAAGGCAGCTTACATAATCCTCCTCCTCCTCTCCATTTTATCCTCACAACAACCCTGTGAGGTAGGTGAGGCTGAGAGTCAGTGACTGGCCCACAGTCACCCAGTGAGCTTCGTGGCCGAGCGGGGACTAGAACCCGGATCCCCCGAGTCCCAGTCCAACACTCTCACCACTACACCACACCAGCTCCAACTTTAGAGTAGGCTCAGGGAAAACGGACTGGGACTCCGGTATGGGGAAACGGGGGGCTTTTAAGATGTGGATTGGAGCCCTTATGCCTACTCTAGAGTAAAAAAAGGAAAAGGAAAAAAAAAAAAAAGACTTAGCAGCTAGACACAGATTTTCATGTCTGCTTTTGGCCCTGAGCTCCACACCAGCAGGCTTTCTGTAGTTTGGTGAGAATCAAAAGACGTGGGGAAGCCTCGGGCCACTTTCCCCTCTATCTCCTCACTTCACGGTCTTCATTTAAAAAAAAAAAAAAAGGATTTAAGGAAACAAATGAGGAAGAGAAAGAAGAAAAACAACTACAACGCCCAACATGTTATTGGTTACAGAGCATAAAGTGCCCGTCCTTGGCACAGATATTTCCATAACCCTAAATATATATTTTTTAATATTCTCTAGAGCAGCGTTCTCCAACCTTGGGTCCCCAGATGTTTTTGGCCGACAACTCCCAGCATGCCCCAGCCAGCTACGCTGGCTGGGGCATGCTGGGAGTTGTCGGCCAAAAACATCTGGGGACCCAAGGTTGGAGAACGCTGCTCTATACAGTTAGGGCCCAATCCGATGCATGTTTAGACAGAAAGAAGTCCTAACAACTCCCTGGGAGTTGTAGGACTTCTTTCCGTCCATATCGCTTTGAGGAAGACCGCCTCGCCCCCTTTCATCCCCCTCCCCGGCTCCCGTTTTTAATTTTTGTTTTTTTTTTTTGGTCCCCGTTTCATCGATTCCTTACAGCTTGTTCCCCTTAAGAGCCGAATGGTGCAACAGGTTGAACCCTTGCCGGTTCTGGACGGTGAAATCGATATTTGGGACTTCCGTGAGGGCCTCGATGATGCATTTGAAGTCGGCGGTGATGGCGTAATGGAGAGGGGTGTCGCCGTACGAATCCTGGACGGGAGGGGGGGGGGAGAAGTCAGACGTTACGCAGCCCGAAGCTCGGCCGGAGCCAAACGTGACGATTGTCCATTCACCAAAGTCACACACGGAGTTCAAAGGAACTCGTGGCGGAGGGATGCTAGAAGACCACCACCCCCGCCCCAGGCCACGCCAACGCCCAGCAGCTGACCGGACAGAGGGTCAGGGAAAAGCACGCTGCCAAAGGCTCCCTCAAACCCCCGTGTGGCAGTGTGGCCTAGTGGTGAGAGTGTTGGACTGGGACTCGGGGGATCCGGGTTCTAGTCCCCCCGCTCGGCCATGAAGCTCACTGGGAAACTTTGGGCCAGTCCACTGACTCTCAGCCTCGCCTCCCTCACAGGGTTGTTGTGAGGATAAAAGGGAGGAGGAGGAGGAGGATTATGTAAGCTGCCTTGGGCTCTCTGGAGGAAAGGCTGGATAGAAATGTAATAATAATATGAAAACCTGGAGCCGGCTGTAACTCCCCCCCCCCACTCAAAACCTTACCTCCCCTGCAGTAGGGA
The DNA here is from genome assembly GCA_021292165.1 of Shinisaurus crocodilurus. Lineage (NCBI taxonomy): Eukaryota > Metazoa > Chordata > Lepidosauria > Squamata > Shinisauridae > Shinisaurus > Shinisaurus crocodilurus. The sequence goes on along the minus strand of CM037886.1, from coordinate 25,511,002 downwards.
AATCCTGACATTTTGCTACCTGAGGCAAAGCAGCAAATGGCGCCTCTCCTCCTCACAAGTCAAGGTGCATCTTACCCCAGGGCAGATTTATTTATTTATTAATTATATTTATACCCCGCCTTTTTTCCTGCAAGGAACCCAAGGCGGCTTACAGAATCCTCCTGCTCCTCTCCATTTGATCCTCACAACAGCCCTGTGAGGCAGGTTAGCCTGAGAGTCAGTGACTGGCCCCAAAGTCACCCAGTGAGCTTCGTGGCCGAGCGGGGGGACTAGAACCCGGATCCCCCGAGTCCCAGTCCAACACTCTCACCACTAGGCCACACTGCCACACGGGGGTATTATTTTGACCCCCCGAGGCGGAATATCCCAGAAGCGCCTTTGCCCTTCCCAGGCAGTAAATACGCACGGCTAATTAATTAAATACACTAACGGTCTGCTGGACTGAGGGGGGATAACGTACAAGACAAGTGTTCGCTCTAGTGCAGTGTTCTCCATGGCTGGGGCATGCTGGGAGTTGTAGGCCAAAAACATCTGGGGACCCAAGGTTGGAGAACACTGCCCTATACCTTGCTGCCCTGCCAGCCCAGGGGGTGGGGAGGATCGGTGGGTTCGGACCTGCACCCTGTGGTCCATATCTGGCAGCGTCACTGATGCTATGTGATGACATCATCATGAAGCCAGTGTTTCCCAGCCGGCTGGCTGGGGCATGCTGGGAGTCGTAGGCCAAAAACATCCGGGGACCCAAGGTTGGAGAACACTGCTCTAGTGTTACAGACCCTCCCTCCCTATTTTGCACAGGAATGAGGGCAGACGTGTGAAAAGAAACATGGCTGCTGCAGCCGTGTAGTTTGCCACCCCCCGCCCCAGGTTCTCCCTGTCAGAACTGGTGGGATTTTGCTGGGGTCACTCCAGTTCGCTGTGGGTCACAACAAGCCCTGGGCTCATTTATTTATTTATTTATTTATTTTATATCCCGCCTTTTTTCCCCCCTGCAAGGAACTCAAGGGCGGCTTACATAATCCCTTCCCCTTCTCTCCATTTTATCGGCACAACAACTCTGTGTGAGCTTTTTAATATATAATATATATATATATATATTATATGCGCAAACGCATAATTTAGAGACGGAAGTCCACAGAAAAATCCCTGACTTGGCCCGTTTCTGATCACCGGATCGGAAGCGGGCAGGAAGTCCGTTGACCTCAAACGAGCTGGACAGCGCCAGCACATCCCTTGACCAAAAAGTACCATCTAGTTTTGCATCCTGTAGCCCTTGTGAATAACCCCACAAAAATGACTAGCTTGCAATTTATTTATTTTTTACTAGCCTGCCAAAAGACTAGTATAGCCTGTTTTTTCCATGCTGGCCACACAGAAGCCCCCCTCCTCCATAGCAAGCGTAGACACGCAGGCTATAAAAACAAATGGCCTCTTGGCAGGTTGGTAAAACAAATTGCCTCCTACTAAGGGGACTGGCAGAAGAGGGACAGAACGATCGGTCCCTCCTCCAGAAGCACGCTGTGTTTCTGTGCTGGTTGTGGAGAAAGGGTCTTTCCTTCCTTCTGACCCTCCTCCGCCAGCCCACTCACTCGCCTGCATGGAATTCCTGGTTGCCATAGGCGAGTTGTTCAACACAAGGCTGAACTGTAACCTGTTCCCAAAGCGGCCAGAGATGCATGAAGGCAATACCAGTCTCTCGTGGCTCCCCGGCAGCTGGTGTTTGGGTGGCACGCTGCTGTGGAACATGGAGGTTTGGAATAGCCATTATGGCTAATGGCCATTGATGGACTTCTCCCCCATTGCCATCAATCTTGTCTAAGCCCCGTTGAAACCCATGACGCAAAAAAACAAACAAAAAAAAGCTTTCCACGCAACGAAGCAAAACCCAAATGTGAAAAACCCACCGGCAGGTTAACGTCGCAGTTGTGTTCGCACAAGGCCTGCACGACTTCCGTGAAACCTTTGTTGACGGCGATGTACAGGGCCGTACACTTGGTGTCGTTCAAGAGGTCCGCGTTGGCACCGTTGCTGACCAGCACGCGGGCGATCTCAGCTTGGTTCCTGGGTGATGAAAAGGTGTAAATATCGAAAGAAAACCCTGACGGATCACAGATCTTCCCTCGGGTTATTACAGGTATTAGCAAGCATCAACCTACTTAAGGGGGAAAAAAACCCCATCGCTCAGTGATAAGAGCACATGCTTTGGATATTTTAAAAAGTCACAGGTTCGATCCCTGGCATCTCCAGATAGGGCTGGGAAACACTGGCTTCATGATGATGTCATCACATAGCATCAGTGACGCTGCCAGATATGGACCACAGGGTGCAAGTCCGACCCCACCGATCCTCCCCACCCCCTGGGCTGGCAGGGCAGCAAGGTATAGGGCAGTGTTCTCCAACCTTGGGTCCCCAGATGTTTTTGGCCTACAACTCCCAGCATGCCCCAGCCAGCATAGCTGACTGGGGCATGCTGGGAGTTGTAGGCCAAAAACATCTGGGGACCCAAGGTTGGAGAACACTGGTATAGGGATTGGGCCCAGTGCTGCTGCAGAAGAGCCTTCAAGGGATATGGGAACAGCTTCTGATTCAGAGGAGGAGGAGGTGATGGTGGAACTCGCCGCCGAAATGCCAGAGACAGTTGAATAATAATAAATATTATTTATTTATTATTTATTTATTTATTTAATACATTTTTATACCGCCCAATAGCCGAAGTTCTCTGGGCGGTTTACAACAGTTAAAAATCATAACATGCAATATAAAATATAAAATTTAAAACCACAGATTAAAAACAAACAGCAGAGCTAGCAGCAGCAGTTACAATAACGGAATTAAAAACAAGTACAAGATTAAAATGATTAAAATGCCTGGGAGAACAGAAAGGTCTTTCACCTGGCGCCGGAAAGAATACAAAGTAGGCGCCAGGCGAACCTCTTTGGGGAGCTCATTCCATAACTGGGGTGCCACAGCAGAAAAGGCCCTCCTCCTAGTAGCCACCTGCCTCACTTCCTTTGGATGAACAGGGAAGTGGGAGAGAGTCCGCTAGCCTCAAATACCGCAGGAAGCCAGAGCAAGTCTGACGAGGAGCAGGAGGAGGGAAATGGGCGTCACTGATTCCGAGTGAGGCGTCAACAGAGGAGGAAAGATCGAGGAAGGACTGTAAGACATTCTAAGCGGTTTGCTCTAGAGCAGGGCTCTCCCACCTTGGGTCTATGTTGCTGGCCTACGGCTCCCGGCATACCCAGCCAGCATGGCTTAATGGCAAGGGATTCTGGGAGCTGTGGTCCGGCCACATCTGGGGAGCCAAGGTTGGGGAGCCCTGCTCTAGAGCAACAGGAAGGAACCGCCTTAGAGGAGGGCTTTTGATCATTTGAGTTTGGAAGGGAGGACCCTCAGTCTGAGATCAACTTCTTTCCTAATGTACTGATTACCTCACATTCTAACTAACTGGGTTCAGACAACACACAGTTCAACAGCAACCCACACTCAAGCCATACTCAACCCCTGACTGTGGGTTACCGTGATGTCTGAACCCAATCACTGACTGGCAAAGGGTCTTCCCCGGCCCTACCCGCAGAGGCCGGGGATTGAACCTGCAACCTGCTGCTGCGTGCCAAGCCAGGGCTCTTCCACTAAAGCTACGGCTCTTTTCCAGCGTCACCTACCCAAAAGCGGCGTAGTGGAGCGCTGCGTCCCCTTCTTCGTCCCGCAGGTTAATGTTGGCGTGGGCCTGCACCAAGATCTTCACCACTTCCACCTGGCCCAGGTAAGAAGCCACTTGCAAGGCTGTCCTGCCCTGGTTTTTTATGTCGACCTGTTGAGAAAAGGGAGAGCCATTTAAACGACTGGGGTGCCCCACGGTGCCCCCACTCCCGTTTACGAGCGCCACTTCATTAGCGGTATGCCCCATTAATTCGACCTTTAGTGTGTATCTTGTTGGTTATGGTTGTACTCTCTCGTCACGCGTTGTCCCGTATCAGGGGCGGCGGGGGGGGGGGGATGTTGTCGGACTACAGCTCCCATCATCCCCAGCCAGCATGGCCAATGGTCAGGGATGATGGGAGGCGTAGCCCAACGATGTTAGGCTCCCCACCCGTGTTCTAGATCTCGTACACGTTTCGGCCCTAACAGGAAGGGCGTCGGGACTCCCTCCAGCCTGAGGGCCCGGATTCCATTTTGGGGGAGGGTTTGGGGGGGGGCACGGTCCAGTGGTGGGCGGGGCCAAAGGCGGAAGTGACATCAACTGATCGACATCAAGCTGCCCATGTGGGGAAGGAGGACGAGCGAGGGAGACAGGAGCAGGCGGAGGGCACATCAGGGCCTGCCCCAGTCGGACTGCCCCCGGCACGAGACAAGAGGTGAAGCGTTTTGGGGCTACCAACCAGGGGCGGTGCTAGGTACCGAAAAGATGCAGGGCTCAGGCCCACAGAACAACAACAACAAAAGCACAAATTTGCATATGTTAATTGACAGATGCTCTAAAGCAGGGCTCTCCCACCTTGGGTCCCCAGATGTCGCCGGACTACAGCTCCCAGAATCCCTTGCCATTAGCCACGCTGGCTGGGTATGCTGGGAGCTGTAGGCCAGCAACATGTGGGGACCCCAAGGTTGGAGGGCCCTGCTCTAAAGTCTCTCTCTCTGCCTTTAAAGGGCCCTGTCTCCTAAGGACACCCTCATTTGTAAAAAGGGATGCATGGACATGGGAGAGGAGGGCATTTGACTGCAGGAAAAAACCTCAGGCAGGAAGACGGAAGGTGGGGGCAGCAGGAGGTGAAACACAGGTGGGCAAAAAATCCAGTTAAGCTAGGGGGATCCTTGTGTGTCATGCCTTTTTCAGATTATAAACCTGCGGTCAGGGATTGTCTTTTACTGATTGCTGGTCAGCCACTCAAGGAGATTTTTTTGGGGGCCCCCCCCCAATAAAAATTAAATTAAATTAAATTACAAAATAGATAGACAGACAGACAGGGCAGGGAACAAAATACCACCATATTTTAGCTCCAAGTTCTCACTGCCAGTAGCTAAGTCTTAGGAGAGCCGTTCGAACCTTTCAGAATGGTGGGAAAACTGCGCAAGAGCCGAGGAAACCACCCAGCTCTCAGTGGTTGGGGGAAAAGAGGGTGGGGCCGGGGAAAGGGGGCGTGGCCTCTTGGGAAATCTCAGGGGGGGGTCGGATTTGAACCCCAGGCAATCCGGTTTTGGCCCCTGGCGTGGCTCAAGCTGGTGGAGGCAGGGCCTGGGCGGGATAGCTGGGCCCACTGGTACTGCCAATGGAATTCCACCGGCTCTGCCATCAATGCACGGACGTCGAGAGACAGGAATTAAAATGGCGCCACTGGCGGGATCTGAGAAGTGGCCGTGGATGCGTGAAGGCGGGGGTTGGGGTGGGGACATGGTGCAACTTTGCCCCCCCCCCCCGACCGGGAGCCTTCAGTGTAAAGTGAGAGCCAGTGTGGTGCAGTGGTTAAGTGTTGGACTGGGGAGACCCGGGTTCTAGTCCACACGCAGCCATGAAGCTCACTGGGTGACTCTGGGCCAGTCACTGACTCTCGGCCTAGCCTGCCTCACAGGGTTGTTGTGAGGATAAAAATGGAGAGGAGGAGGAGGACGACGACGACTATGTAAGCCGCTTTGGGCTCCTTGCAAGAGGAAAAAAGGCGGGATATAAACGTAATGTAATAATAATTAAGTACTGGAACTGTGGTGATGCGAGGGGTTACGAAAACTCTATTTGTGGGGTCTGCCCCACAGCGGCCTTTTCACAAGTACAGATAATCCCTTAATGGTACTAGCGTAGGGCTGTGTGTGTGTGTGTGTGTGTGTGTGATAGAGAGAAAGAGAGAAAATTTGCCCTAGGCTATTCGACTTGATCTTTACCCATTTCTATATACCTAACGGCCCACCCAGGAACTTGTCGGCCCGCAGATATGCTGAAGGGGGCAGGATATAAATAAAAAATGAAATAAACATTAAGGAAGCGTCCCTCCTCCACACCAGCGACTTGCCTTGTCCGAGTATTTCTGAACCAGGTCCCGGACCTTGGGGGTGTTCCCGTGCGCTGCCTCGATGACCAGCCGGCCGGGGTTATCCGATTCCATCTTCTGAGAGAGCAATCTTCCCAGCACGGAGAGCAATGTGCCTGTTCGGGGGGAGGGGGTGGTGGTGGTGGATGAGAAACACGATTCTGGGAATCGCAGCAGGATGAAGAAGACTGCACTGGTCTGTGCGCGTGTGGAAAGGGGCTCTGTCTGAGCAGGCTCGTGTAGGGCAGCGCAGCCAGTATCCTGGCAAATTGTCCGATTAAGAGAGTTTATCCTCTGCATCGACCCTGGACCATGTTGCTTGCCTGTGACGCACCGGGCCTCAACACCCCGCGCTAGGATACAATCGTGCAAACAATACATTGCTTACTCTGCATCTTTCATTCGACACCTTGCTTTGCTCCAGAGCTCCCTGCCCTTCGCCAGCCAGCCCCCCCCACAAAGCTACCCTAGGCTATAGGGCCTGCGTGAGGAACTGTAGAGACTTCTCTTTCCTTCACCAGCTGAGCTGCAAAACCATCCGGCAGCTCCGTTCCCCTGAGCCATTGGAATGTTTCTGAACATTCCATGCCTTCACACCAAGTTAGCCAATCGGCGCTGAGCATTTAAAAAACAACAACAAAACACAGGCGCAATATAGTATAGATTATGGGTGTCCTCCCATGCTCCTCACTTTTAGATTCCTTAGCATCCTCGGTGGTCATGAGGTTAGCGTCCTCCTCCCTCTGGTAGGCCGTCAGGCAAGCAGGGTTGAAAGTCCAGGACTGGCCTGCAAAAGACACCCGCAAGTCCCCATCTCCAAACACTTTGATCACCTTGCCAATGTGCCCCAGGATCTGCCGACGGAAAAGGAAATTCAATTCAGAAGCGAGGAGGGGGGGGGGGGAGAATGACCTTGCATTGTTCATTCTTTTAATTCAGTCTGAAGAAAGAAAAACCTACAAGAACCTTTTAAATTAAGAACTGGTGCCTGAGTTTTGCATTCTTCCTCCTCCCTCCCAATCCCTTTTCCTTTTGTGTCGTGTCTTTTTAGATTCCGAGCCCGAGGGCAGGGACTGTCTTATTATTAATCTTTGTCAGCCACTCTGGGAGCCTTTTTCTGGCTGAAGAGCGAGCGGGGTATAAATGCCATAAATAAATAAATAAATAAATAAGTGCTGCAGTGTGGAATGCTCCTGTTCCAGGCTTCCGCCAGCCAGCCATACCTTCTTCCAGGATACTCCATTCCGTTCCCCGTCCCTCATCCCCCAAGGGGTCTTCATTAGACTACGTTTTTTTGCACTTTTGTAAAACTTGGGGCTTCCCCAAGGCTGCTAATGCCTCCCACTTGTGGTGTATGGATGCTGCTGTTTTGGCAACATAAGAATTCAGTAGGAGAATGAGTTTGTTATTAGTATATAGGATTCCAAGACAGAAAGCCTTAGCAGAAAGAGAAGCCAGACACTTAAAAGAAAGGACCAAAGAGCTCCTTCTCAGAAGACATGTGAAGTATGATGGACCCTGCCTCCTTTTTCTATTGGCCACAAGAGACACTCAAGGGGAAGAGAGTCTGCGATGCATGTGCCACCAAAAACACAATTACTCTGGACAGGTAGTCTGGGAAACAATGGTTGGTGTGTGTGTGTGTGTGTGTGTGTGTGTGTGTGTGTGTGAGAGAGAGGGGGTGTGTGTGTCATATTTTTGAATGTTGACACGAGACTTTAAAAGTCTTAGTCGAATCAATTACTCGATCAATTTAAAACTGACACCGTTCATCAGAACATATTTGCATGCATATAAATTAACAAAGAAGTTTTTAAAGGAAAAACCATACTTTGTTTTTAGATGCTGTGATAGGAGTGTTTTTAAAATTGACTTATCTAACCAATTCATTGTGTAAGGCTGCAATTCTAAGAACACAGTTCCTGAACACAGTGGGACTTACTACTTCTGTGTAAACAAGCGCAGGAATGGACTGTAAATATTTCACGCCTTTCCCCCACCTGAAAGGCTCCTTGCTGGCAAGGAAAGTAGCTTTAACACTTTCCCGCCCATCTTCTGTGTGGAGTAAATCATGTTCAAAAAGTGCAACCCACCCACCACGTGCAGCCTCAAGGAGCATGGGCACCATCAGAGGCTCAGGCAGCGTCCTCCTCTTATGCCTCCCTCCTCACTCCTCTCAAGCTGTTCACTTCCACGCAGCAGCCAAGACATGGACAAACGGGAGGGCTCTGCCAGGTCTCTGTTGCCATTCGCACTGGGCAACATGTGGTTAAAGAGCCCTTTGTCAGTGTTTCAGCTGGGGAGAAAGCGGCCAAGGTACCTAATAGGGCAAAAGGCTCTGCCAAAGCCTCTGTTGCTATTCCTACTGAGCAACATGTGGTTAAGAGCCCTTTGCCCATGTCTCAGCTGGGAAGAAAGTGGCCAAGGGTACCTAATAGGGCAAAAGGCTCTGCCGAAGCCTCTGTTGCTATTCGTACTGAGCAACATGTGGTTAAGAGCCCTTTGCCCATGTCTCAGATGGGGAGAAAATGGCCAAGGGTACCTAATAGGGCAAAAGGCTCTGCTAAAGCCCACGGGCCATAGTTTGAAGACCCCTGTAATAGGGAAAAGGGCTCTGCTGAAACCTCTGTTGCTATTCATACTGAGCAACATGTGCTTAAGAGCCCTTTGCCCGTGTCTCAGCTGGGGAGAAAACGGCCAAGGTACCTAATAGGGCAAAGGGCTCTGCCAAAGCCTCTGTTGCTATTCGTACTGAGCAACATGTGGTTAAAGAGCCCTTTGCCCGTGTCTCAGCTGGGGAGAAAGCAGCCAAGGCACCTAATAGGGCAAAGGGCTCTGTCAAAGCCTCTGTTGCTATTCGTACTGAGCAACATGTGGTTAAGAGCCCTTTGCCCATGTCTCAGCTGGGGAGAAAGCGGCCAAAGTACCCAATAGGGCAAAGGGCTCTGCCAAAGCCTCTGTTGCTATTCATACTGAGCAACATGTGGTTAAGAGCCCTTTGCCCGTGTCTCAGCTGGGGAGAAAATGGCCAAGGTACCTAATAGGGCAAAAGGCTCTGCCAAAGCCGACGGGCCGTAGTTTGAAGACCCTTGTAATAGGGAAAAGGGGTCTGCTGAAGCCTCTGTTGCTATTTGTACTTAGCAACATGTGGTTAAGAGCCCTTTGCCCGTGTCTCAGCTGGGGAGAAAGCGGCCAAGGTACCTAATAGGGCAAAAGGCTCTGCCAAAGCCTCTGTTGCTATTCGTACTGAGCAACATGTGGTTAAGAGCCCTTTGCCCGTGCCTCCGCTGGGGAGAAAACGGCCAAGGTACCTAATAGGGCAAAGTGCTCTGCCAAAGCCTCTGTTGCTATTCCTACTGAGCAACATGTGGTTAAAGAGCCCTTTGCCCGTGTCTCAGCTGGGGAGAAAACGGCCAAGGTACCTAAGAGGGCAAAGGGCTCTGCCAAAGCCTCTGTTGCTATTCGTACTGAGCAACATGTGGTTAAGAGCCCTTTGCCCGTGTCTCAGCTGGGGAGAAAACGGCCAAGGTACCTAAGAGGGCAAAGGGCTCTGCCGAAGCCTCTGTTGCTATTCATACTGAGCAACATGTGGTTAAGAGCCCTTTGCCCATGTCTCAGCTGGGGAGAAAACGGCCAAGGTACCTAAGAGGGCAAAGGGCTCTGCTGAAGCCTCTGTTGCTATTCGCACTAAGCAACATGTGGTTAAAGAGCCCTTTGCCCGTGTCTCAGCTGGGGAGAAAATGGCCAAGGTACCTAATAGGGCAAAAGGCTCTGCCAAAGCCTCTGTTGCTATTCGTACTGAGCAACATGTGGTTAAACAGCCCTTTGCCCGTGTCTCAGCTGGGGAGAAAGCAGCCAAGGTACCTAACAGGGCAAAGGGCTCTGCCAAAGCCTCTGTTGCTATTCGTACTGAGCAACATGTAGTTAAAGAGCCCTTTGCCCATGTCTCAGCTGGGGAGAAAATGGCCAAGGTACCTAATAGGGCAAAAGGCTCTGCCAAAGCCTCTGTTGCTATTCGTACTGAGCAACATGTGGTTAAGAGCCCTTTGCCCGTGTCTCAGCTGGGGAGAAAGTGGCCAAGGTACCTAAGAGGGCAAAAGGCTCTGCCAAAGCCTCTATTGCTATTCGTACTGAGCGACATGTGGTTAAAGAGCCCTTTGCTTCTGTCTCAGCTTGCACAGGAGTAAATCAGTGGACGGAGCCCATCGGTGCCCCTTGGCTCTGTTTAAAACACGGGGCCTCGT